>JAKSZU010000030.1:600000-828058 GCA_026018925.1 Tupaia tana | reverse complement strand
GGGCGGCACAGCGAAGCCCAGAGCGAGGCCGGCCGGGGAGGTGACCGAGCAGAAAGGGATGTGGCAGTGTCGTCAGAGGGGCCAGGTGGCTGCGTGTGAGGTCGGCACCCACAGACAGACAGCCCAGACGTGCCCTGGCTCTGCCCTGCCCAGGGCAGGCCCGGCCTCACGGGGCCTTCCTGACGCAGGCACCCGCGTGGGCTCAAGTACGTTCCAGGGCTCGGCCCCCGTGCTAGCTCAGCTTCAGCCCCAACGGAGCCCCGGCCCAGGCTCAGCCCGTCCCCGCCTGGTCCCCGTCCTGACTCGGCCCCATCCTAGCCTGATCTCCGATCCCAAGCTCTGCCCCCATCATACCCGGGTCCCGGTCCCAGACTCAGCCCCTTCCTACCCGGGTCCCTGGTCTGAGGCTCTGTCCCCTCCCTACCCGGGTCCCCTGTCCCAGACTCAGCCCCTCCCTACCTGGGTCCCCGGTCCCAGACTCAGCCCCTCCCTACCCGGGTCCCCGGTCCCAGACTCAGCCCCTCCCTACCCGGGTCCCCATGCCGAGCACTGTCGCCACACCGAGCCCTGCCCCAGGCTGGCTGTGTCCTAGCCGGGTGCTGCCCCGGACTGAGCCCTGTTCTGAGGCTGGTGAGTCCCAGCCCCGACTGAACCTTGACCCATGACGCTCTGGTCGAGAGCGGTCAGCCTGGTGTGGACCAAGCTGCCCTACGGTGGCCGGCTCCCACGGGTTTCCTGAGACGTCAAGTGCGTTCCAGCGGGCAGGCATCAGGGCTGCGGCTGAGGGAGACCCCCGCTGAGGGAGACCCCAGGAGCTCCCCGACGCCCGGGCCCTAACCGTGCAGGGCCGAGGCTGTGCACGAAGAGCGGTCTGGGCACGCAGCATGCTGGGAGCTACCCCATGCCTGCACAGAGGCGAGGAGAGGCTGCCGCGCCCGCCGCACCCCAGAGGAGCCCACGCAGCGGGCGACTGAAGGACGGCCAGATCCCGTGCGGCTGCGGTTCGCGCCCTGGCCCCGGACACAGCTTGAAAAACACGCCAGGCGCGTGTACCAGCGTGCCCCAGATCCCGACAGGACAGAGAGAGGGAGGAGGAAGGACGGCCGTGTGACCGCGCCCCACGGGGTGCTTGCCCTCCCTTACCGTTTCCGTCTGGCACGGGCACGCGCCTGCTGGCAAATGCACAGAGAAAGGGGTGGGCACGGGGTCCATGAATGGGACGGAGGGGCCCCAGGACAAGGCGTTCCATGCAGAAGAGCAAGCACGAGTCTCCGCAGCACGCCACCTCCCATGGCCAAAGAGGACAACGGGAGGGCCAGCAGACGGCACAAGGGCTACGCCACTGGACTCCCACGTAGTCGACCGCGGTTCGAGACCCGGACCCAGCGGCTTCAAACTCACGCTGGGCGCGTGTGTGCGTGCCCAAGATGCCGAGAGGAGAATGGAGGAGAAGGGATTGTGGAGTGGCCATCCCCCCAGGGGGTGATTTCTTGTTTTCTGTCTCTCTGGTGAGCGCACGTACCTTATAGCAAACATCTGTCAAAACAAAATTAAAAGAAAAGCACACAGCAGTGGACCAGAAAATGGTATGATGGTTACATCACTGGACTCCTACGTAGTTGGCCATGGTTTGAGTCCCAGACCTGGTGGCTTAAAACTCATGCCAGGTGCACGTGCGTACGTGCCCAAAATCCCAAGAGGAGAATGGAGGAGAAGGGATGAAGGTGTGGCCATCCCCCCGGGGGTGATTTCTCACGCTCTGTCTCTCTGGTGAGCGCGTGCACCCTATAGCGAGGGGCCAGCAGGTGGCGTGGTGGTTAAAGTGCTGGACTCCCACGTGGCCGACCGTGGTCCAGTCCTGGACCTGGTGGCTTCCTTTCTCACTTTCTCTCTCTCTGTCCTTCTCTCTGGTCAAATTAAAAAGAAAAAGAATGAATAAATAAAATTAAATAAATAATTCTTTTAAAAAAGAAAAGAAAGCGAAAAGAAAATCACACCGGGTGTGCGTGCGTGCCCAAAATCCCAAGAGGAGAACGGAGGAGAAGGGACTGCGAGTGGCCACCCGGGGGGCGAGTTCTCACTTCCCCTCCCTGTCTCTCCCTAGCCAGAGCACTCGCCCTATGGCCAAAAAAAAAAAAAAAAAAAAAAAAAAAAACTAAACTAAACTAAATAAAAGAAAGAAAGCGCATAACCACACAGAAAAAGAAAGGAAGCACCTCATGTCACTTCTGACTCCGATACTTGTTCTTTTTTATTTATTTTTTAGAAGATTTATTTATTTTATTTATTTTTAAATTTTTAAAACATTTATTTATTTATTTATTTGGAGAGTTTTTTGCTATAGGGCACGTGCGCTCGCCAGACAGACAGAGACAGACAGAGAGACAGAAAGCGAGAAATCACCCCCAGGGGGGATGGCCACGCCGCAATCCCTTCTCCTCCATTCTCCTCTCGGGATCTTGGGCACGCACGCACACGCGCCTGGCGTGAGTTAAGCCACCGGGTCTGGGACTAGAACCATGGTTGGCTATGTGGGAGTCCAACAACGTAGCCATTATGCCATCTGCTGGTCCCTGTTCTTAATTTTTAAATTTGATGTAGGTCACGCTCACCAGAGACACAGAGACAGACTCGTGGAGAACATGGGATCCCTCGGACGCCATCACGGCTTTTCCGTGAAGGGAAGGGGGTGACGTCTCACTTTCCCTCTCTCTGTCTCTCTCTGGACAGCGCATGTGCCCTAAGGCAAAATAAAATAAAATATAAAATAAAAGGCTCCGCGAACGTGTTGGACGGAGTCAGAACCTGGGCCCGCCGCCTTCAAATGACTGGTTTTCTCAGCGCCGGGGGATCAGCCAGGGGGCCGCAAACGGGGTCGTGGGGAACCATATGCTGAAAAACCAGGCATGGCCATCAAAGGCTTTTGCACCAAAATAAACAAGAACTTTAATTCCATTTTTCTGTTGAAGTCCCCTCCACAGGGAGCTGCCCTACGGCTGGGGAGAGGCTCGGGCTCCATCTGCATCTTCATCCAATTCGGACAAGCCAGGACCAGCCGGGGAGGAGGCCGGCGCCCCCTGCTGGCTCGCGGGGTCCTGCACAGCTCGGCGGCGGCGGCGGGACGAGTGCGTGGGGAAGAGCCTTCTCCTTCCCGCCGCGTGCGGCCATTCTCACCGCTGCGGGGACCAGCAAGACGCAGGCAACACGGCCCCGAGAAATCACAGGTCCCCAGGGTGTCGTTTCATCAGTGTCCCCCGCGGAAGGAGAAATAGTAAATTACCCAGAACGCTGTGGGGTGCAGCGTGGTCTGGGAGGGGCCGGGAGGTCTGTGGGTCCGGCTTCCGCCCTCCGCAGACCGGGGCAGCCCCCTGGGAGCCGCTGGCTCCTCCGCGGCTGGGCCAGGCCCCCCGAGGGGGACTTCCTCCGTCTGCCCACGAGGGGGCGCCAAAGTCCTCCCATTCAGGGGCTGATCCCCAGGGTCCAGGACCAAGCCCACTCCTCCATGGGGCTGATCCCCCTGGACCCAGAACCCCACGCCCAAGTCCACTCCTGACGGCGACTCGTCCCATCCGGGCTGATTCCCCAGGGTCCAGGACCCCACGCCCAAGTCCACTCCTCCATGGGGCTGATCTCCCAGGGTCCAGGACCCCCATGGGGCGCCCAAGTCCACTGCTGGCGGCCACTCCTCCATGGGGCTGATCTCCCAGGGTCCAGGACCTACACCCAAGTCCACTGCTGGCGGCCACTCCTCCCATCGGGTCTGATCCCTGGGGATCCAGGACTCCGGTCCACGAGGTGATGTGCCTGGAGGTGGGACTCCCCACAACCCCCCACCCATTCCCTGGTTCCCTCCTTTTGAAAGGAGGGAAACTGAGTCAGGACGGTGAGCCTGCGGGGCTTTCTGGGTGAGAAAGCGAGAAGAGACAGGGCTGCACCTGCCGGGCCCCCAGTTCACTGGCAGCCGCCATCCTGCCACCTGGGCTGGGCGAGTGCGGGGCCACGTGGGGTCCCCGCCACCGCCTGCCTGCCTGGCCCAGGGAGGCCTGGGTCACAGGAGGTTGATCTCGTCCAGGTAGCGGGCGAGCACCGAGTCCCGCACGTCCTTGAAGACCTTGCGGATGTTCTGCGTGTCCGTGGCGCAGGTGTAGTGGCTGAAGAGGCGGCGAGAGCGCGGGCCCTTCCTGCCGCCCTCGGGGCCGTCCACGCAGCCGGAGTACATCCCCGTGTACATGTCCAGGATGAACCTCTTGGCCGCCTCCGCATCCTGCTTGGGGCCTGGGGAAAGGGTGGGGTCAGGGTGCGGCTCTCGGTACCCTGGGGGGCGCCCCAGGGACCTCCTTCCTGATAGACAGAACCTCTCCCATCTTTGTCCTCGTGGCTGGTCACATGACTCAGGCCCAGCCAATAGGAGCAGCAAGGATTGGTTCACAAGTCACATGACCTGAAACGGACCAATGAGACTCGGCTGGGAACTTTGGGCGGAGCTAAGTTAAAGAGAGACCCTTGGGGCCAGCAGGTGGCGTAGTGGTTGAGGTGCTGGACTCTCACATAGTCGACCACAGTTTGAGTCCCAGACCTGGTGGCTGACACTCAATGCCGGGCGCGTGTGCGTGCATGCCCAAAATCCTAAGAGGTTAGTGGAGGACAAGGGGTTGTTCATGACCATCCCCCCCGGGGGGTGATTTCTCACTCTCTTTCTGTCTCTCTGTGTCTCTCCAACAAGTGCACGCACCCTATAGCAAACATCTCTCAAAGAAAGAAAGAAAGAAAGAAAGAAAGAAAGAAAGAAAGAAAGAAAGAAAGAAAGGAAGGAAGGAAGGAAGAGAGGGACCAGCAGATGGCATAATGGTTATGTCACTGGACTCCCATGTGGCCGACTGCGGTACAGCTCCTGGACTGGAGGGCTGAAACTCAAGCAGGGTGCATGTGCCTGCATGCCCCAAATCCCATGAGGAGAACAGGAAGGGGATTGCAGAGTGGCCATCCCCCCTGGGGGGCTGATTTCTCACTCTCTGTCTCTCTGTCTCTCTGGCAAGTGCATGCACCCTATAGCAAAAATCTTTAAAAAAAGAAAAAAGAGACCCTCTCTCGCTTGGGCTTGGAGTTGTGTCAGGACGGGATCCTGCAACGGCAGAGACAGACCCCCTGGGGCTATACAGATCAGAAACTGAAGCTAAAGATGCGGACGAGCGTCCCCAGAGTCAACCCCGGCAGCCACCCTGGGGAGGCATGCCAGGGGTGTGAGGGCACAGCAGGACTTAGGGTGTCCTGCCCCGAGACCTGTCACTCACTAGCGGGGTCTAGTACAAGGAAAATTTTTTTTTTTTTTTTTTTTGGAGAGGGTTTTTTTTTTTTTGCTATAGGGCACGTGCGCTCGCCAGACAGACAGAGAGAGACAGAGAGACAGAAAGCAAGAAATCACCCCCCAGGGGGGATGGCCACGCCGCAATCCCTTCTCCTCCATTCTCCTCTCAGGATCTTGGGCACGCACGCACACGCGCCCGGCGTGAGTTTTAAGCCACTGGGTCCGGGACGCGAACCACGCTCAACTACGTGGGAGTCCAGCGACATAGCCATTACGCTAACTGCTGGTCCCCCAAGGGAAATCTTTAAAACACTCATGGAAAACAGAATTAAAGTGAGTTTACTCCGGTGGAGAACATCTGAAGTCCGTGGCTAGATTTCCATGGTGTACACTGTGCATGCAGTTACCGAAGGCCCCCAGTAGACCATAGCTTTGGGATCCCACACTTGGGTGTGAGAGTCCTTCCACAGAGAGGGAGACAGACTAGGAGAGTGTGGGTCAGCGCTTCTCTTTTCACTTTTTTATTTATTTAATAATTTTATTATTATTATTATTATTTGTTCTCTCTTTTTTTTTTGGAGAGGTTTTTGCTATAGGGCGCGTGCGCTCTCCAGAAAGACAGAGAGAGACAGAGAGACAGAAAGCGAGACATCACCCCCCAGGGGGGACGGCCACACCACAATCCCTTCTCCTCCATCCTCCTCTTGGGATCTTGGGCACGCACGCACAAGCACCTGGTGTGAGTTTAAGCCACCAGGTCCGGGACTTGAACCGTGGTTGACTACGAGGGAGTCCAGTGACGTAGCCATTATGCTATCTGCTGGTCCGTATTTATTATTATTATTTTAATTTGACCAGAGAGAAACAGCGAGAGAGAGGGAAATTAAGAAAGCAAGCCGCTCGGTCCAGGACTCGAACCACAGTCGGCCATGTTGGAGTCCAGCACCCTTAACCACTATGCCACCTGCCGGCCCCTTGTTTTTAATTCCTAGAGGGCACACATACTGGCCAGAGGGGGAGAGAGCACCCGAGCGGGCGTGGCCACACCACAGGCCTTTCTCCGTTTCCCGTCCGCTGGCGTCGGGCATGCACACACACACAGCCGGCGGATTTTCCCCATCACCAAGGCCAGGGTTCAAATCGCGGTCCGCCCAGTGGGATCTGGCTCCCCTAACCACCAGGTCACAGGGTCAGCCCAAGAGCTGCTTCCGGGCGGTGACAGGTACAGAATGTTCTAGAAGCGGAGCCACTCACCCTGGAAGCTGGGGAAGTAGGTGGCCAGGTGGGAGGTGGGGACCTTCTCCTCCAGGATGTCGGTCTTGTTGAGGAAGAGGATGACGGAGGTGCTCCTGAACCAGGGCAGTTCCAGGATGGTGCCGAACAGTGCCAAGCTCTCCTTCATGCGGTTCTGGGACGGGGCACACGCAGGTCATTGTTCTGAGGCCACGCCCGTCCCCGCCGGGAGACAGGGCTGTCTCGGGGCTGGATCCATCCCTGCCACCCAGCGGTGTGTGCTGACACGGCTTCGTGCCTGTCCTGGGGTAAAGCGTGCCCCCAGGTCCAGGTCTGGGACTCGACCCGCGGTCGACTACATGGGAGTCCAGCAACGTAGCCATTACGCCATCTGCTGGTCCCTGGTGTCCTTATATGCAGAGGGACATTTGGGCACTGTCCCCATGGAAGCTATATGGAGTACCAGAGGTTCGAATCCCGGGTCAGCCCAAGCCCACTGAGCGTGAGACCCATGCTGGCTGGGAGGCTGCAGGAGGGGGCAGACGGGGCGAGAGGCCCTCTCCCTCCGCATAGAAGAAATATGCTTTGGGCCGGCAGGTGGTGTGGTGGTCAAGGCATTGGACTCCCATGGCTGGCCATGGTTCAAGTCCCGGGCCTGGCAAGGTGCTCTCTCCTTTCCCCTTTCTCTGTCTGGTCAAATTAATTTTGCGCACACGACATACGTGCACAAACGAGCCATTGAGTCTGGGACTCGAACCACGCAGCTGCCCATAGGGAACCAAGCCCTCTTAGCCCACATCGCCAAATGGCCCAGGGAGGCGATGTTTTTTTTTTTTTTTGAAATTTTTGCTACAGGGTGTGTGTGCTCGCCAGAGAGACAGAAAGCAAGAAATCACCCCCAGGGGGATGGCCACCCCGCAATCCCTTCTCCTCCATTCTCCTCTCGGGATCTTGGGCACGCACGCACACGCGCCGGCATGAGTTTAAGCCACTGGGTCCGGGACGCGAACCGCGGTCGACTACATGGGAGTCCAGCGACTGCCATGACGCCGTCTGCTGGTCCCGGGGGTGACGTTCTGAGGACAGGGTCGAAGGCACGCCAGGCCGGAGGGGGCGAGCCCGGCGGGCGGCGGCGGCTCACCTCCCGGCTGTTCTCCTCCAGGCACTGGTCGTACTCGCTGAGCGAGGCTAGGTAGATGAGCGCGACCACGTTCTCGAAGCAGTGGATCCACTTCTTGCGCTCGGACTTCTGGCCCCCCGACGTCCACGATCCTGCAGGGACAGACGCGCCCCTTCGAGCTTGGGCCTCTCAGGGCCCCGCTCGGCGCCACCGGGTCCCAGCCTCTCCTGGGGTATTCCAAGATGGATGACAGGCAGCAGGGACACAGACGTGGGCCCGGATGGCGACACGGGCTGACACGCCACCCTCTGTGAGGCCGGCCCAGGCGGAGGTGCCGGTTCCCGCTTGGAGCCCTCCCTGACCACGCGTGGCCCGACCCGGCTGCTGAGGCCGCGGCTCACACAGCCAGGACCCGTCGGGGCTGTCTCTGTCTCTGTCTGTCTCTCTCCCACCCAGGGAAGAAATAAACAAACTTTAAAAAAGGAGAACACAGGGGCCGCCAAGTGTCATGGTGGTTAAGGAACCGGACTCCCACATGGCTGACCACGGTTGGAGTCCCGGACCTGGTGGCTTGCTTTCTCACTTTCCCTTTCTCTCTCTAGTCAAATTAATAAACAATATCAACTGGAACCAGCAGACGGCATGACGTTTACATCGCTGGACTCCTACATAGTCGACTGCAGTTTGAGTCCCGGACCCGGTGGCTTAAACTCGCCAGGTGCGTGCGTGTGCACACCCAAAATCCCAAGAGACTGGAGGAGAAGGGATTATGGCGTGGCCATCCCCCCAGGGGCTGATTTCTTGCTTCCTGTCTCTCTGTCTCTCTCTGGTGAGTGCATGCACCCTATAGCCAAAAATTTCTCCAAATAGTAATAATAATAATAAATAAAATAAGTAAATAATTCTTAAACAAATAAAAAGAGAGAATGCAAGTCCAGCAGGTGGCGTGGAGGTTAAGGCATTGGATCGCACACACCTGCATACGTGGTTCGAGTCCTGGACCCGGGGACGAGAAACACTGACACGTGTGTGTGTGTACCCAAAGTCCTGAGAGGAGGACAGAGGGGAGGAGGTTGCAGCATGGCCACCCTCCGTGGGGGCGGCTTCTCACTCTCCCCTGTCGCTCTCTCTCCTTCTCTCTCTCTCCTTGGTGAGCGCACACACCCTGCAGCAAAACTAAAAATAAAAAGAGATCGCAGCTGTCCCCAACCTGCAGCAGGGCACTATGCTACACGCCTGTCGTAAACGCAAAGTAGGGGGAGTCATGGCCGGGCCAGACCCCCTCCGCGAGGCCTGCTGTGGGGTAGGCGTGTCCTCCCTGCCCCACCCTGCCCACGGCTGTAAGGACAGCTCGTGCCCTGCAACGCCGGCCTCGCTTTCCCCAGCACCAGAAAGTCACAAGGCGGAGGTCGCCTCCGTCCCTTGTAGATACTCATCTCACACCCACTTCACAGGGAGGAGCCGAGGTTCCGGAGGACGAGGGACTTTCCCAGCTGCTGTCGGCCGGCTCACCTGCCGGGTACAGGGCAGGGGTGGTGGCTCAGAGCAGCCCCGGTCCACCCTGGCGCTGGTCTTGACCTGGGACATGCGGCCTGGCTCCGAACTCGGCTGTACCGTCACAGGACGGGCCTGTGCTCCGGCTGGCCCTGGGAGGCCCGGTGGCCCCTGCAGGGGAGTGAGGGCTGTCCCCTCCTGCCACCTGGGGAGGGCGCAGGCCCCACCCACCCACAGCAGCCGCCGCCCTCCCCTTCCTGCCCTGTCTTCTGAGAAAAGTGTCTCTCTGATAACAATCTGTCACTGCCCCCACGTGACGCTACTCAGGAAGTGCTTGGACAGGCCTGGCCGCGGTGCAGGAGGGGACACTGAGGCTGGCGACCCAGCAGCCGGGCTGCGGCTGGTGTCTGCATCTCCCGGCCCCGGACTCCAGCCCCTCCCTGTCCTCAGAGCCCCGTATACGGAGGGGGAGCTCGGGAGACAAGGGGACGTGGGGGCGCTTGGCATTTGAGGGCGTGGGCGTCGCCTCCCAGCTCAGGGTCTCGGTCTCCTCTGAGCCCTCGCTCCATTCCTCAGCCTCTCTCCTTGGCCCAAGAGCGTTCCAGGGCTTCCCTCCCTGAAAATCACCTCCTCCACCCAGCCTGCCCTGCTGCTTCTCACACAGCTAACCCCACCCACCCACCCATCCACCATCCACACACCCACCCACGCACGGCCCACCTACCATCCACTCATCTGTCCATCCACCATCTACACACCCACCCATCCATCCACCATCAACCCACCCATCCACCATCCACCATCAACCCACCCATCCACCATCCACCATCAACCCACCCATCCACCATCCACCATCAACCCACCCATCCACCATCCACACACCCACCCACGCACCGCCCACCTACCATCCACTCATCTGTCCATCCACCATCCACACACCCACCCATCCACCATCCACCATCAACCCACCCATCCATCCATCCACCATCAACCCACCCACCCATCCACCATCCACCCATCCATCCACTCACCATCCATCCGCCCACCCACCACCCACCTACCATCCATCCACCCACCCACCATCCACCCATACATACATACATCTACCATTCACTCATTCACTCATCCACCCACCCATCCATTCATCCATCTACCCATCTATCATCCATCTACCCACCCCACCCATCCATCCACCCATCCATCCACCCATCCATCCACTTACCATCCATCCATCCACTCATCCACCGCCCACCTACCACCCACCCATCCACCCACCTATCCATCCACCCACCCATCCATCCACCATCCACCCATTTATCCATTCACCATCCATCCACCTATCCATCCACCCACCCACCTATCCATCCACCCATCATCCATCCATCCACCCACCCATCCATCCATCCATCCATCATCCATCCACCCATCATCCATCCATTCACCCACCCATCCATCTGCCCATCCACCACCCACCTACCATCGATCCATACTCCATCTACCCACCCACCCACTCACCCATCCACCTACCCACCATCCACCTACCCACTCTCCCACCCATCCATCCACTCACCACCCATCCACCCATTCTATCCACCCATCTACCCACTGGCACATCCATCCTCCGCCCTCTCCCACCCCCAGCCACGGCTACCCCGGTCCCCTCCGAGCCTGAGCTGACCACTGTAGCCTCAGCCCTTGCTCTGTGGGGCTCTCCTGGTGGAAAAGACCGCCTCGTTAGGACAGCCTCGGAGGACAGGGACCGCGTCTGGAGGGTCCAGGGGAGCAGGGCCCCGACTCTGGGCACCGCCCTCCGTAACGCCCGCCATCACCCCCACAGAGGGGGTCAGGCTACCCGGGGCCCCTCTCCCTGCATGCCTGACCTTCACACCGGTCACCCGCTCACTCGCACCTGTCTGCCAGCTCAGGGCTGTGTGTCCAGCCACCTCCCCGGATGCCCGAAGGCCTGTGTGTCCAGCCCAGCAGCGCCACCCCGCATCAAGGCGAGAGGCGTGGGGATCACCTTCACCTTCCTGCTCACATCCCAGCTCACCCAGACCTGCCCACCCCCGCGTCAGAAGAGTTCTTATCCCAACCCCTCACTTCTGTGTCCCCGGCCACGACCTGGCCTTTACCAGCCTCTCCTGCCCAGACCAGGCTCCCGTCTCTTCCAGAATCTCCTGACCTCTACCTCACCCCCTCTGGACACCCCCCAGTATTGGTCATTATGGGGGTCACTCTCTGGGCGCCTCCCTCCCAGCAGCCCCTGGAAGGTTGGGATTAGTGAACTTCTATTCAGCCTTCAGTGCCCCAGCACCAGTGTCCCCTCCTCCGGCAAGCACCCCCTTTCTGGAGCTCTGGTGCCGCATCCTGGGTTGTCCAGGTCTCAGTCTGAGTGGGCAGAGGGGGGATAGGCTGGAGGTGTCGATGTCCAGCTTCGCCTCTGCTGGCCGGGCGGCCCCTTCAGGCGCCCTACTCACGCCTGGGCCCCAGCGTTTGCCCCCGGCGGCTGGCGGCTCCGGCTCCGGGGCGGCCAGGCCGGCACTCAACCGCAGGTTGGTCTTCTGCACGGAGAAGCAGTACTCGTTGATGCCGGTGGTGGGCATGCGGCTGCGGAGCACGTCCTGCGCCGTGGGGATGTAGCCCTCCGCCGTGATGCGCTCCAGGTGCGACAGGAAGCTGGGAACGAGGAGCCCTGAGTGCCCCGCAGCCACCAGCCCAGGCCCCGCGGGAGGGGGAGAGCCCTCTGGGAGGGGCCCAGGAGCTGCCCCGCCCCCCCAGGGCAGAGCAGCCACCGTGAGAAGCACCCCCATCCTGCGAGCACTGTGTGACCTCCAGAGCAACCTCGGTGGGGAGCCACATTACTGCCCAAGAGCAGTGGCAGCCTGCAGAGTCTCCCAGCCATCCAACCACCCTGGACCAGCGCTGCCAGGAGCAGGACGGCCATCACCCTGGGGCTGGACTGTCTGGCAGCCCGCAGGTGCCCACGGCATCCCCCGCCTGCTCACGAACCTGCCCTAGGCCCCGCCCCCGCAACCTAGCCCCGCCTCGAGGCCCCCGCCCTGCAGTCTAGCCCCGCCCCAAAGCCTTGCCCCGCCTCTCGGCCTCACCACGCAGCCCAGCCCCTCTTCTTGGCTCCGCCCCACAGCTTAGCCCCGCCTCTCGGACCAGTCTCACCGCCTAGCCCCGCCTATAGGCCCCACCTCGCAGCCTAGCCCCGCCCCACAGCCTTGCCTCCCTCTTGGTCCCACCCCAGCCCGTGTGCCAGCCTGCAGACCCCGGACTCACTATACTGCTGAGTCCAGCAGGTGGAACTCCCGCCTGCGCTCATAGCAGGCCCGGATGCCGGCATCCCTCCAGAGCCACTGCACGGCCACAGCGAAGCGCTTCTCAAACGTGGTCACCTTATAGGGGTCCTGGCTCATGACCAGGCTGGCATGGTGCTGCAGAGGGGCAGACAGGGCCGGTCAGGCAGCCTCCTCTCCATGTCTCTGATTCCCTGGCCCTAGCCGGAAGCATCCTCCTTTCTGCCTTCCTTCTTGTCCCAGAGCCTGTGGACTGCTCACACACGCTGTCTGCACATGCTCTGTCCTCCTGCCCTAATCCATGGGGGTGGGGAGCAGACCATAGCTCCAGAGACAGCAGGGGGCAGGAGGCTCGGTGGCCAGGGCTGGGCGACCACACTGAACTGCCCACCAGAGCCTGATAACACTTCTGCTCCCTTCTAGACACCAGTGTATTCAGAGCTCTGTGACACTCTGTGTGTGTGTGTATGTGCATACATGTGCATGCACAGGCATGTGGGCTGTGTACATGAATAATCTAGCAATAAATCTAACAATGAGCTACCTCAACACTGAAAGCTACAAAACATGGCTAAGAGAAACATTTTAAATACAGTAAGTGGAGGGCTATACCATGTTCATGGATTTGAAGACAGTATTTTCAGGTTGTTAATTCTCCCCAATTTAAATTGTAGAGCCAACGTAATCTTAAGCAACATTCCAGAGGATAAGTGCGTGTGTGTGAGAGAGAGAAGTGACATATTATTTCTAAAATTTATGTAGCTAAGCAAATGACCTAGGATAGCCAAGTGGCCCTGTGGAACAAAGTGAGAGGACTTACATTACTGAATTTCAAGACTATACTCGAAAGCTACAATCACTTACATGATGTGATATTGACTCAAGGATAGGTAACTAGACCAACGGGATACAATAGCAAGCATTAGGAGATCCAGGCACACCTGGATTTAGCACCAAGGCGAGCGAGCGTGTACTACAGTGAGGGAAACCTGTCTTTTCCACATAGGAAAAAAAAGGAAAAGAAAAGAAACTGGATTTCTGCCCTACACAGTACACAAAATCAACTTCACATAAAATGTAAATCTAATGTGAAACAATGTATAAAAGACAGCAGTAAAGAATTTCATTATGAGGGCCAGCAGGTGGTGTGGTGATTAAGAAACTGGACTCCCACATGGCCAACCATGGTTCAAGTCCCGGACCCAGTGACTTGCTTTCTCATTTTGCCTTTCTCACTCTCTCTCTGTCTCTCTCTCTCTCTGGTCAAATTAAAGTTTAACTAATCAATTAATTAAATCAGATTAAATAAATAATTCTTTCTTTTTAGAGAGAGATGTTTGCTATAGGGCATGTGCACTTGCCAGAGAGACAGAGAAGCAGAAAGCGAGAAATCATCCCCCGGGGATAGCCATGCTGCAATCCCCTCTCCTCCATTCTCCTCTCGGGATCGTGGGGCATGCACACACACGTGCCCGGTGTGAGTTTTAAGCCACCGGGTCTTGGACTTGAACCGTGGTCAACTATGTAGGAATCCAGTGATGTATCCATTACACCATCTGCTGGTCCTCAAATAAATAATTCTAAAAAACAAAAGAATTTCATTATGACCTTAGGTTAGAAAAGTATTTCTCTCTCTTGGGGCTGGCAGGTGGCTTGGTGGTTAAGGGTGCTGGACTCCCACGTGGCTGACTACAGTTCGAGTCCCGGACCTGGCAGCTTGCTCTCTCTCTCTCTCTATCCCTCTCTGGTCAAATTGAAATAAATAAATAAAGTTAAATAAAATATTTTTTAAAAAAAGAAAAGAAAAGTATTTCTCTCTCTCTCTCTCTCTCTCTCTCTTTTTTTAAAAGAATATTTCAAAAAAAAAAAAAGTGTCCTTTAATTAAAAAAAAAAAAAAAGTTGCCGGCGTGCACATGCAGGAGAGCGCGAGCCCGCTGAGAAGGCTCCCAGGGGTGCCATGACAGAGCCCCAGACAGCTCTCCCTCCTTTTGCGATTTGGACGTGCACACACATAACCAGCGAGAGTCCCAAGCCACGGGTCCAGGGCGAGGACTTCGCAGGTGGCAGCTGCCCACACGGCCTCCAGCTGCCTGACCACATCGCCAGCTAGCCCAGAAAATGATTTCTGAAGCGGGCTCCCCCAGGAAATGAACCAGAAAGGATGGGCAGGTCGGACTCCGTTAAAACTGTGAACGAGAACAGTGGGAATGCAAACTGTAGATGCAGAGAAAATATTTGCAAAACATGAAATTACCAAAGCACTTGTATCCAGGAGCCACAGAGAATTTGCTGAAAATCAGTAAGAAAAAGGCTGCCAGGAGACCAGCAGGTGGCATGGGGGGTAAGGGGCTGGACTCCCATGTGGCCAGCTGTGGTTCGAGCCCTGGATCTGGTGGCTCGTTTTCTCACTTTTCCTCCATGTCTCTCTCTCTCTCTGTCTCTGGTGAGTTCATGTGCCCTACAGCAAAAATTTTAAAATAACAAAAAATTAAATAAATCATTCTTTAAAAACATAGCTTATGTGGGGAGCGGTAGTAGTTGTGGCTTCAGGCACCCCGCGGGGTCCTGGAACGGACCCTAAAGAAAGGGGTCCCCACTTCAGCTCCCGGAGCCGCTGGCTCCTCACCCTGGCGGAGGCGCTGGGGCGTGGCTGTGAGGGTGAGCTCATCACGCCGCCCACACCCCACGGCCCACGCTGAGGCTGGCGCTGTCTCAAGGGCGCCGGCTTTGGTGTATTTAGTACTCATCCCCTTATCGATGTGTCGCCGGAGGATACAGGCGCTCCCCAAGACAGGGAGAGCGAGGAACGCACTTCCCCATGGGCAGGGAATGGTCACACCACAACCCCTTCTCCCCCGTCTCGCCTGCCTCTGGGGACTTGGGGTACACACAGTGTGCTTCTCAAGCCAGAGGGTCCGGGACGCGAACCCCGCAGTCGGTCACAGGGGATCGGGTGCCCTACCCACCGTGCCATGGGGGCCAGCCTGCATCGGGACCTCTTTTCCCCTTAGGTTTTGGCCATAGGGCTGATGCCCTCACCAGAGAGAGACCGGGACAGGGAAAGTGAGAAGTCACCCACAGGGGGACGGCCACACTGCAGCCCCTTCCCAGCTCTCCTCCTGGGATTCTGGGCACGCGCACACACGTGCCTGGAGTGATGTTCAAGCTGCCGGGTCCAGGACTTGAACTGCGGTCAGCCGCGTGGGAGACCAGCCCCTTAACCGGCACGCCAGGCACTTGCAGGCTGCCATTCTCCTCAGTCCTGCGAGGAGGGTCTGCGGCTGCGGGCTCTCTGTGACCCCTGGAGCAGCTCAGATGGGGTTGCAGAAAGGCGATGGGCGCCCCCTGGAGGCCCGGCGGCCTACCTTGCTGTCGGGCTGGCGGTAGGGGATCTGGAAGCGCTCCATGGCCTCGATGAGCGCGCGCATGGAGACGAAGATGTTCTGGTACACGAGGGGCCGGAAGCCCTTGCGGTCCTCCTCCGAGTAGCCGGCGCCGTGGATGATGCGCATCTGCTTGATGAAGGTGCTCTTGCCGCTCTCGCCCGGGCCTGCGGGGACAGACGCCGCTGCTGGCTTCCGGGCGCCGAGACCACCCCGCCAGGCCCCGGCGGACCTCGCCGCCCTGTGCCTCGGTGTCCCGGGTGTGAAACGTGGGCCCGGGGCGACCCGCCTGCCCAGCCCTGGTGAGGGCTGACCGACCACCCGCCGTGAGCCGGCCCAGCCGGCCTGCGGTTTGTTCATTTCTACAGTGTTGTCATGGCATGCGTGTGCTCGCTAGAGAGACAGAGACAGAGACAGAGAGGTGAGCGAGAACTTCCCCCGGGGCATGGCCGCGCGACAGTCCCTTCTCCACACTCTCAGGATCTCCGCACACGCACAGGCCTGCCACGTTTCTCAAGCTACTGGTCTGGGACTCGAACCGTGGAGTTGGTCACACGGGATCCATCACCTTAACCACCACGCCCCCTGCTGGCTCGAGGCCAGCTATTTTTACACAGCGTGTGAGATTCACATGTCGTGGACAGGCACGTGGCAGGGGGGTTGGGGCGCCGGACTCCCGCGTGGTCGACAGCGGCTCTCATTCCAGACCGGAGGGCTGGCTTTCTCACTGTCACTTGCTCTCTCTCTCTCTCAGGGCAAATTTTAAAAATAATAACAATGATAATAAATTAATTAAATCAAGAATTCCTTTAAAAGAAAAACATAAAAAATTGACGTGTCATACAGTTTTTCTATTTCTAATACTTTTTTTTTTTTTTTGAGAAGTTTTTGCTATAGAGCGCGTGTGCTCGCCAGGAAGACAGAGAGAGAGACAGAGAGACAGAAAGTGAGAAATCACCCCCCAGGGGGCATGGCCAGGCCGCAATCCCTTCTCCTCCATTCTCCTCTCGGGATCTTGGGCACGCACGCACACGCGCCCGGCGTGAGTTTAAGCCACCAGGTCTGGGACTCGAACTGTGGTCGACTACGTGGGAGTCCAGCGACATAGCCATTACGCCACCTGCTGGTCCCTGTAATACTTTGTGTGCTACGGTTTTGCAGGTATTTCAGTATGGGCGTGTGCACAGTCCAGAGAAAGAGCCGGGGGATGGAGGGAGAGGGAGAGGGCCCCCATGGCCTCCGTGGTGACAACATGGAACCCTCGGAGCCCAGACGACCTGGCTCCGCTGTCCAGCCCTGGGACCCCAAGAGCGTCCCTCTGCCCCCCGTCACATGCCAACTGCAAAGAAGAGCTGGCCTGTCCCTGGGGACACGGGGCATTTCCAGGATGGACCCCTCCTGCTCCAGGGATGAGGGCTAGGGGCTGGTGTGGGAGGAACTGGGACAAGCTCGAAAAAGGGAAGGGTGGCCTGGAGGCCAGAAAGAGGAAGCGGAGCGGGGCCGGGGAGAGTGCGGGAGGCGGGAGGGAGGGTCCTCCGGGGCCTGTGGCCGCCCGCCGCTTCCCTCTGAGTCCCCATCCCCGCGTCAGACTGGTGAGAGGCCAGGGGAGCAGATTACCGAGGCCACTGTGGGCGCCCAGCCTGTCCTCACTGGTGGGTCTCTCTTCAGGGACCTGCCACACCGAGGGCTTGGTGGGGAGCCCCGGGTCTGCATCTGAAATCGTCCCCAATCCACTTGCGATTGCCCGGGAGGAAGCGTGTACATCTGCATCCGGTACAGAAATGCAGGGGCCAGCTCCTGGCGCGGTGGTGACGGGGCGTGCTTGAAAAATCACACAGGGGCCAGGAGGTGGTGTGGTGGCTAAGACACTGCACTGCTACGTGGCTCACCACGCTTCGAGGCCTGGACCCGGCAGTTTGAAAGTCACGCCAGGCACGTTTACGTGTGCTCCAAATCCCAAGGGGAAGGATTGCGGTGTGGCCATCCCTGGGGGGTGTTTTCTCACTTTCCCCCTCTCTGTCTCTCTCCGGTGAGAGCACAGGCCCTATGGCAAAATAAACAAATAAAATAAACATATACCGATCTATCACACAATCATGCATTACACAAATCGTAAGTCTATGCAAATAAAGACGTTAAGAAGTTCATGGAAAATGTAATTAAAGTACAAGTTTAGGGCTGGCCGTGGCCTAGTAGCTAAGAAAGCCAGATGCCACCTGGCTCACCATGGTTTGAATCCTGGCCCTGGAGGAGAAGGGACTATGGCGTGCCCAGCCCCGTGGGTGCTTTTGTCCTCCCACACACTCCGTCTCTCCAGCGAGCACACACTCTTTAGCACTTAAAAAATAATAAAGAGACCAGCAGGTGGCGTAATGGCTATGCCGCAGGACTCTCATGTAGTCTACTGCAGTTCGAGTCCCGGACCCGGTGGCTTAAACTCACACCCGGTGTGTGTGTGTGCGTGCCCAAGATCCCGGGAGGAGAATGGAGGAGAAGGGATTGCGGCGTGGCCGTCCCCCCCGGGGGGTGATTTCTCGCTTTCTGTCTCTCTGTCTCTCTCTCTGTCTTTCTGGTGAGTGCACGCGCCCTATAGCAAAAAACCTCTCCAAAAAAAGAAAGAGAGAGACTTAAGCACTGGCTCGTGGCAGTGTCCGGGGTGGTGTGGCGGTGACATGGCGCTCCACGGCACTGAGCCCACCTGGGAAGGTCCCCAGTTCACGTCCCAGGACCCCCTGTGCGTGTCTCCCTGGTCCAGTCTTCCTGGGGCGGTGGGAGAACTGCAGCGTGGGGACCCTCGGGGGTGCCTCTCTCTGTCTCTGTCTCTCTCATGGAAGAAATAAATGATAAACCTCGGAGAACAGTACGTCCCGGGAACATGCCCGTGGGAACGCGCAGTGTGAGGGGTGCCTGTCGGTAGGGGAAGACTGGGGGGGAGGGAGCAGGAGCAGGAGATGGGACTGGGGCCATCTCAGCTGCTCTGTACGGCCAGGGCTCCCCGACGGCAAAACGGGACCGCCCGACGCGCTGGGCACGGGCGCTCATGGTGGAGCAAGAGACAGGGACGGAGCTGGGACGTGGCCTCCGGCCCTGACAACCCCCAGCGGAGCGCACGGCTGTGACAGCGAGAGACAGAAACCCCGCCGGGTCCCAGGAGGCTCCCGGAGCCGGGGACACCTTCCACTGGGCCAGAGCACTGGAGGTCTGGTCCCGGGGTGGCCCCGAGCCCCGTGCCTGGAGCTCCACGCGTGGCCCCACCCCGGCTCTGCCCTGGGACGGCCGCTCCTGGCCTCGCTCTCCTTTGCGTTTTCTGTTCTGCGGTGCGTGTGCGTGTGTGTGTGCAGTGCGTGTGCGTGTGCATGTGCAATGTGTGTGCGGTGCGTGTGCGTGTGTGTGTGCAGTGCGTGTGCGTGTGCATGTGCGCGTGTGTGCAGACAAGATCTCACTGTGTCGCGATCCTCCTGCCTCAGGCTCCCCAGGAGCCGGGACCACGGGCGTGTGCCATCGCGCCGGCTTTCTAGGGTCAGCTGAGAACCCAACCCGGGCCTTCCACGCGGCCTCTGCCTGACAGGCAGCAGCAGCCGATGAACACGGTTCTTACGTGGGGAAACTGAGGCAGGGATGAGCCGGGGCTCGAGCCCAGGTCTGTCTGAGGCCAGAGCCCCGGGCTTTGACGTTAGCACACCGGAAGTCCCTGTTCCCCTGCCTGAGTAAGAGTGGCGGTGGCCGCAGTGGCCCGGCCCCGACGCAGCTCCTCCACGGCCAGCCCCGGGCCCCGGGCAGAGTGACCCTCAGTCAGGCCTCAGCAGACGCCCTGCCGTTGCCCCACGTGCTCAGGAAACACGGGGGTCCAGAGAGGTACAGCCGCTAGCCTGGGGTCACACAGCAGGTGGACGATCGGGAGTAACTCCGGGCCCGGGAGTCCCTCGTCGGTAAAACAGGACGAGGCCAGCGCGGCCGGGTCAGGCCTCCCCCAAACCTGAGCGCGTGTCAGGTCACTCCGGACCCTGGAAGCTAGACAGCCCCCGCGGTGCTGCCCCACGGTGCTGCCGGAGACGGCATCGGACCGGCCGGCCGCGGGGCCTGGCCCTTCGACCTCCTGCCTCCTCTGCCTGAACGCTCAGACCCCGGGCCTCCTCGCCAAGGTGCAGGGAACGAGCAAACGCCACCACCGAAAGGCCGCCTTGCTTTATTGGATGTGCTGGGTTTTCCCCTCTCTTCTGTTTCATTAGAAAAAGAATGAAAAACGCACCCAGCCAACACCCACGGCGTGACCGTGACTCACGGGCCCGTCACAGCCCCGGCTGCCCAGAGCCTCGGGAGCCTCGCGGGTTCTGGGCTGCTCGCGAGGCGGTGGTCAGCACCAGGGAACCCCCATGAGCTGTCCCACCTGGCGGCCACACGGCGGGACAGGAAGTGCTGCTTCCTCTTGGAGAAAGAGGAGGAAGTGGGGCCGTGCCAGGCCCTGGCCACCACGAGGCCGCCTGTGCCGGCTCCGTCGGCAGGGTGCCCAGGACTCGGGGAGAGGGCCGGGTGGCCAGGCCAGGCGAGGGTTCAGCTTCTAAGTCCAGTCCTGGTGCAGACTGGCTGCTGCCCCAGGCGAATCCTGCTGCCCCCGGCCTCGGGTTCCCCATCTGTCCCTGGGGTTCTGTGGCTTTTCTCTCTCCGAGGGGCAGAGGAGCGGGGTGATGAGAAGCACAGAACTCTGGCTGGAGTCCCTGCTGTGTGGCCTCGGGCACATCGCTGCACCTCTCTGGGCCTCCATGTCCCCAGCTACCTCGAAGTGCCAGGGGCAGACAGGCCTCCTTCCAGGGCTTCGTACGGACGCTTCCCCTCTCCCTCAGTGATTCATGTCGGACACAGACACCGCCCTGCCCCAGCCCTGGCCCCTCCATGCCGTCTTCCTCAAAAGGAGCAGCCGCCTCGGGAAACAAAAATCCTGTCTCCTGGACCCAACTCCTGCTTTTGAGAAGGGGGGGAGGCGCAGAGGCAGCTCCGGGGCTGGGAGGAGGGTGGACTAAGGCACGGTCCCTGCCCCGCTGTCGGTGCCTGGAGCACGGGCAACTGCCCCCTCTCTGCGGGACAAGGCGCTCCCTGCTGTGGGGCCGAGCAGTGCTCAGGGTCCTGGGGACTAAGAACTTTCCCAATTCCAAGAAGATACAGTACAGGGTCTGGGGAGAACCCCCCAAAGCAGGACTCACTGACTCCCTCATAAAGCGTTTGTAGGGCATCTGCTACATGTCAGGGTCACGGGACACTGGAACCACATGCTGGGTGCATGTGGTCCCCACCCTCGTGCTGTAACTGGGAAGCAGACTACAAACAAGTGGACAGACAGGCACAGCAAGGAGGCCCACCGAGGGCTGTGACGGAAATTCGGGCAGAGCGCAAGGAAGGACGGGCTGTCCCTGGAGCCAGGGTAGTCAGGGCAGATGTCTCTGAGGAAGCGACACGTGAGCTGAGACCTGCCTGGGTGGAAGGGCACGTCACGCAAAGGGTGGGGGGTCATCGAGAGCCCCAGTAGGAAGAACAGCGAGTGCAAAGGCCCTGCGAGGTGGGGTAAGTGCACCCGAGATGTCCAAGGAGAGCTCTAGATCTCGACAGATCAAGATGAGACAAGTGACCGATGTCAAGAATGAAAGAGGGAGGCATCACTACAGAGCCTACAGAGAAGAAAAGGAATGAAGAGACAAGTGACTGATATCAAGAATGGGGGACCAACAGTTAGCGTAATGGCTATGTCGCTGGACTCCCACGTAGTCGACCTCAGTTCGAGTCCCGGACCCGGTGGCTTAAAACTCACGCCAGGTGCGTGTGCGTGCGTGCCCAAGATCCCGAGAGGAGAATGGAGGAGAAGGGTTTGCGGCGTGGCCATCCCCCCTGGGGGGTGATTTCTCGCTTTCTATCTCTCTGTCTCTCTCTGTCTGTCTGGCGAACGCACGTGCCCTATAGCAAAAACCTCTCAAAAAAAAAAAAAAAAAAAAAAGAATGAAAGTGGGAGGCATCACTACAGAGCCTACAGTCTGTCAAAGATGACGAGGGACTATTATGAACAGCCTTCCGCCAGAGAACTTGACAACTTAGGGCAACACATTCTCCAAAAGACACAGAGCATCAACACTCATTCAAGCAGTAGGTAGTCTGGGGCCAGCAGGAGGCCTGGTGGTTAAGGCACTGGACTCCCACACGGCTGTGATTAGTCCTGGACCTGGTGGCTTGCTTCCTCACTTTCTCTCTCTCTGCCTTTTTCTCTCTGCCTCTCTCTGGTGGCCTATAGCAAATAATAATAATAATAATAATAATAATAAAGAAGTAGGTCGTCTAAACAGCCCTGCCGGCCCTGGCTTGGTGGCTCAGTCAGTAGTGTACTGTGGTTCCGGATCCCAGCTCGACTGACTTGAAACTCGCCAGGAATATGCACGCGTGCCCGAGATCCTGGTGAGCCGGCAGCTGGGGGAGGGGACTGTGACTTGACGAGACCCTGTGGAGAGTGCACGTCTCTCCCTCTCTCTCCCTCTCCCTCTTGAGTGCACATGTGCCCTCTGTCATGAATAAAATGAAAAATAAGCTTTTTCAAAAGCCCTCTTTACTTAAAACAAAAAAGAATACACATGAACACATCACATATCACTAACGTAATAAAGGCTCATCTATTAAAGACATTGAATGGAGATGTCTATTAAAGAAATTAAATTAAATTTGTAATGAAAAATTTCCCAGAGCCAGCAGGGGGTATGGTGGTTAAGGCACTAGACTCCCACCTGGCTGACCATGGTTTGAGCCCCAGACCCGGCGGCTTGAAAATCACACAGGGCCTGTGTGCATATGGGCCCACAATTTGAGAGGAGAATGGAAGAGAAGGGATTGCAGGGTGGTCATCACCCTAGGGGTGCTTTCTCACTTCTCCTCTCTCTGTCTCTCTCCAGCCAGTGCACGCACCCTATAGCAAAAGCCTTTAAAAAAAATGGAAGAAAAGAAAACTTCCCAGGCACAGACGGTCTCGTCGGTGCTTCCAAACAGTTAAGGGAAATGGGAAGGCATGTGTCGAGAAACAAGGAAGCCACGCGGTTATGGCCAAGGCCCAGGAGAGCAGGCACTAGCAGCGGGCCGGGGAGGCCTGGAGGGAGCAGGGCTTGAACCGGCTGCCACGCGGGTCTCCCTGGACAACTGAAAGGGGAATTTCCTGCAGAGAGATGCACTCAGCAGAGGGGAGACACTGAGGCAGAGGGAGCGGACGTGAGGTGCCACGCGGGGGGATGGCCACGCCGCATGCCCTCGCCCTCCGTTCTCCTCTCGGGATCCTGGGTATGCACAGACACGCACCAGGCGTGGTTTTTCTTTCTTTTTTTTTTTTTTTTTTGAGAGGTTTTTGCTATAGGGCGTGTGCGCTCGCCAGACAGACAGAGAGAGACATAGAGACAGAAAGCGAGAAATCACCCCCCAGGGGGGATGGCCACACCGCAATCCCTTCTCCTCCATTCTCCTCTCAGGATCTTGGGCACGCATGCACACGCGCCCGGCGTGAGTTTCAAGCCACCGAGTCTGGGACGCGAGCCGCGGTCGACTACGTGGGAGTCCAGCGACATAGCCATTACGCTAACTGCTGGTTCCCACCAGGCGTGTTTTTCAAGCAACGTCCAGGACTCCAAGCACAGACGCAGCCCTGTGGGACAGCTGCCTTAACCGCCGTGCCACCGCTGGCCCCAGAATCATTTTTTTAGCTCATTCAGCAAGAGGGCTCAATGCCAGGGTGTGGAAGGCCCTGGGTGAAGATGCGATTCCTGGGGTGCCCCGTCCCCCCCTCAGGGCCGCCTCTTCCCGCAAGACAGGAAAGAGCGGCGGCCATCACGGGACGCCCAGCTTCTCTGCCGGGGGCAGGCACGTGGCTTAGACCCAGGACCTTTTCCAAGCCCGGGGTCGGGGCTCGGGCTCCCAGGAGGCCCCCCAGGCTCCACGGGGGCAGGAAGTGGCCGGGACCTTTCAGCGCTCAGATCTGGGCGCTCCCCCGTCCGGGGTGACTCCCACCCCACCCGCTCTCCTCTCCTCCTTTCCGGCTGCCAGACATGGGGGACCGCAGAGGCACAGCGTCCCCCCAGGTGGCCGCTGTGTCCCCAGCCACCACAGAATGAATGAATGTGGGAGCCGGGCCTCGGGGAGGGAGGGGGGCACCGGGCACGGGCCTCATTCCCTTCTGATGACACAGGCGGCAGGCCGCGCCCTGCCCCAGGCCGGGAGGCCACCGGGCCGCAGGTGTCCGGCCTTGGTCTCCCCCGGCGAGGGGCCCACCCGACTCACCCAGCAGCAGCAGCTTCAGCTCGCCGCGGTCCTGCCTCTTCTGCTCCAGGAGGATCCGGTTGATCTCCTGGTCGATCCTGGCGGCCGCCTTCTGGTCCTCGGTGAGGCACCAGGGGCACCAGCGCCAGGTCAGCGAGTGGGACATGGTGCGGGGCCTCGGGGCCCTCGGCACATGCCCTCGGCCCCCAGGGGCCGCCCGCGGACCCCGACTGCCCTGCCCGGGGCACCAGGAGCCCAGGTCTGGCGAGGCCGAGTGCGGAGACCGGCGGGCGGGAGGGAGAGGTGCGGAGGCCCGGGCTCCCCGCCCACCTGCAGACCTGCCCGGACCCGGCCTAACAGGTTGACTGGCAGAGGGTGCCAGGGAGGAGGCAGGGCCCGGGAGGGCGGGGCGGCAGCCAGCACCCCACCAACCGCCCTGGCCCGGCCCCTGGGCCCTCCTTCCTCATTCTGAAGAAGGGCGGCCTTTCCCGCTCGGGCCTGACGCACCCTCCCACCCCGAGCTGTCCCTTTCCCTGCGCCAGACAGCGAGGCCGGCGACCCGGGTAGGTGCTTCCGGGCATCGCCCCACGTACAGGCGTGCAGACGCGGGCACCGGGCGCCGAGCCCCGCCGGGCTGAGTCTACACCGCCCGGGCAGTGGGGTGAGGTTGTGCCTTCACCCTGCAGAGGCCCCTGGAGCAAGTTCGGTGGAGGCTCTGGAGAAGGATGAGAGAAAACAGTGTTTAAAATGCCTGAGCCCGCGGGCAGCAGGAGGCCTGTGCGTAAGGCGCTGGACTCCCACACGGTTGGTGGTTCGAGTCCTGAACCTACAGCTCGCTTTCTCACTTTCTCTCTGTCTCTGCTGAGCGCATGTGCCCTATAGCAAACCTAAAATAAAATTATAATGGCGTTGGCAGGTGGTGTGGTGGTTGGGGACGCTGGACTCCCAGCTGGTTGGCTGCTGGTCAGTCCTGGACGCGGAGACTTGCTTTCTCACTTTTCCTCTCTCTCTGTCACTCTGTCCCTCTCTGACCAAATTAGAAATAAATAAATAAAGTGAAGTAAAATTAAATAATTCTTTAATAATAATCATTATAACAATAAATAATTTTTAAAATAAATAAATAAGTATTTGAGCCAGGGCCCGGTAGGTAGTGTGGTGGCTAAGGAGCTGGACTTTGACATGACTGACTGTGGTTCAAGTCCCGGACCCAGCAGCTTAAAAATCACACCAGGTGCGTGTGTGTGCATGCCCAAAGTCCGAGAGAGGACTGGAGGAGAAAGGATTACGGGGTGACCATCTCCCGCTGGGGGTGATTTCTCACTTTCCCTCTCTGTCTCTCTGTCTGTCTATCTCTCTCTGTTGGGAACACAAACCTTATGGCAAAATCCTTTATACCTGACCCTGTTCTAGCATTAAATTCTTTTTTTTTTTTTGAGAGGTTTTTCGCTATAGGGCGCGTGCGCTCGCCAGACACAGAGAGAGACAGAGAGACAGAAAGCGAGAAATCACCCCCCAGGGGGGATGGTCACGCCGCAATCCCTTCTCCTCCATTCTCCTCTCGGGATCTTGGGCACGCAAAAGTTGTAAGCAGGGAGACCGAACTACTACGTGGGAGTCCCGACATAGCCATTACGAACTGCTGGTTCCCGATAGCATTAAATTCTGAAATAAAAATAAAGCAAAGAGGTCGGGGTAGGGCTGGGGTTTGCGGCTTTAAATAGAGGCTCAAAGGGCTCAGGGGACAAGAGGCGGGTGGGTCGGCCTGCGGGGAGGCAGCTGGATCCCGGAGGTCGACAGCGTGGCGCGAGCCCAGGCCCGGCGGCTGGAGAAACACGCGGGGCGAGCATGTCCGAAGTCCCAGGGGGAAGGAGAGGCGGGAGACGGACTGTGGCATGGCCATGGGGGAGGCCCGCTGGGGACCCCACTGCCCTCTCGCTCGCTCGCGCCCTGGCGAGTACAGTTAAAAAGGATGACAGGTGGCACCTGGGCCTGGAAGGGGTCGTCGCACACGGTCTACAGGGATGTTGGGAGTTGAATATGGGGGTCGGGGCATTGTCGAACAAGGTCGTGCCCTCGGACCCCCGGGCCCTGGAGGTACAACGAGGACACAGCCGAAGGGGCCGCTGTGTCCAGTCCAGCAGGTCAGATCTTCTCCATGTTGGGTGTCCAACCTTCTGAGAGGTTCTAGATGTTTCTAGAAGGTTCTGGATCAACTTCCCACCCCCAAGCACAAGTAATTTGGGGTCCCTGGACCCTGCACAGAGAAGGCACTAGCAAGGCTCAGAGAGGGTGAGCGATGTGGCTAGGGTCACACAGCCGCTGGTGGCCACAGTCCACGCTTCCAAGTGGACCGTCGAGGAGCCACGTGACCTGGCACCTTCACACAGCTTCCTCTGCCGCTGATGGGAGACGAGGGGCAGATGGGAGTGTGACGGGGCTCTGCTGGGGCACTGGGGCCACCGCAGGCGCTGCCCTGCCCCCCCCCCATGGTGACCATGAGGAGGGGACTCCCCAAGATCTGGGTGACTCTCTTGCCCAGGACAGAAGAGCCCTGGACATCGGGAGGCTGGGAGGCTGCAAGACGGAAGGCGGAGGAGTCACGGGCCTGGGGGGTGAGCCCCGGGCCCTGCTCGGGGCCTCTTCCAGGTAGCCCAGGGCGCCCCGTCAGCCCCGCTGTCTCAGAGGAGATGACCGCTCCCTGGGTGCCCCGGGGCCTGGGCTCTGCTCACTTCAGCCCGTTCAGAGCAAAGCCCCTCAAGTCCCCATAGGCAGCACACCTCCGTCCCGGGCCAGGCACCGTCTGGACATTTGTCACATCAGCTGCTTCAGGGATACCGGGCTGAGATCGTGGGTGGGTGTGAAACTTTGGGTTTTTTTTTAAGGTTCTTGCCATAGGGCACGAGCGCTCGCCAGAGACAGAGACAGAGACAGAGAGAGAGAGAAAGCGAGAAGCCACCCCTGGGGGGCTGGCCATGCTGCAATCCCTCCTCAGTCTCCTCTCAGGATTTGAACACGCACTCAGTGTGACGTTCAAGCCGCCGGGTCCGGGACTCGAACTGCAGTCAGCCACAGGGGAGTCCATGCCACCTGCTGGCCCTGGAACCTGCCTTTTGTGACAACACGTGTGTCTGGCTGGTGGCCCGTACCCTGAGCTGACAGGGGCTGGCCAGGTGTGTGCGCAGGGCACCCCCCACCAGCTCGGCTGAAGCTTTCGTTCGTTTAGGGACGAGACAGCGGTCCGGTCTCAGCCAGCCTCAGGCACTGGGTGCGCACAGGAGGCCCCGAGCCACGCCTGGAGGCTTCCCCGGGGGCCTGGCACCCCTGCTGCAGCCCAGCCACCGGCCCTCCGGCAAGTTCTCTTTCCTGTTTATTTACTGTGTGTGAGAGACACGGAGAGAGACAGGCACAGCCTCCCGACAGGGCTCCGCCAGCCCCGGGTCGCGGCAGCCCCGCGCTCGGGGAGGTCTCGGACATGAGCCCTGAACCTCCCACGTGGGCACGCTGCGCAGAGTGCCCCTCCCTCCGCTTCCCTCAGAGACCACTCAGGGTCCGGTGGCTGAGTGGGTAAGGAGCTGGACTCCCACGTGGCTGACCGTGGTTTGAGTCCTGGACTGGCGGCTCCAAACTCAGACCACGTGCATACACCTGTGTGCCCCAATTCCAGAGAGGGGGCTGGCTGGTGGCGTGGTGGTTAAGGCGCTGGACTCCCACATGACTGACTGCGGTTCAAGGCCTGCACCTGGCAGCTTGCTTTCTCGCTTTCCCTTTCTCTGTCTGTCTCTCTCTGGTCAAATAAAAATAATAATAAATAAAACTAAATAAATAGCTTTTTTAAAAAGTCCCGAGAGGAGCATGGAGGAGAAGGGGCTGCGGCGAGGCCATCCCCTGGGGCGATTCCTCGCTTTCTGTCTGTCTCTCCAGCAAGTGCACGTGCCCTATAGCAAAAGTCTCTCAAAGACTCTCTTTTCTCTTTTGTTACTGAATCCATCTCACCCGGTCCCGGGGGGCTGGGCTGTACTTTGGTAAATTACAGGCACGTTCTGGCCCGGAGAGCACCGGGGACAGGGCAGAGGCCCATGGCGGTGACACTGGCATGCCATGAGCCTGCTTGCTCATCCCACCTCCTCCTTTGAAGTCTCTTTCTCTCGTGAGAGAGAGACCGAGTGCACACCGCAGCCTCAGCAGGCCTGGGTCCCCCCGTGTGTGCAGGGAGGTCCGGGGACACGAACCCAGGCCTCCCCACGGGCGTCCAGCACTGCACAGCGCGGTCTGCCGCCCGCCCCACGTCCTGTTCTGGGAAGTGCCAGGGCTGAGCCGCACGGTCGCCCCCCTGCCAGCCCCCCTGCCAGCCCTGCCTTCACCTCCACATGGGGGACCCCCAGGGCCGCCCCCAGGCAGCTTCCTGTCTCCGGCCTGTGTCCAGACCAGGAAGTAGAAGGCAGGCCCCAAAGAGCCCGGCTCGGCCTCTCCCGAGTCCCGGACAGCCTGCGACTGGACCCCTGCCTGGTGGGGCCCGAGCACCCCGTGCCCCTACACTGGTCTGAGGGTTCGAGCCCTGCACCCCACAGCGGGGGCCGACGCCCCTCTGCCCTGCGTCCCCTTCGGGGCCGTGGGAAGCACGGAGGAGGAAGTGTCCGGGCGGAGCGGGGAGGCCTGGGCTTGCACAGATCCGATCCCGCCGTGGCTGGGTGAGGCCCTCCGGGGCCGGGGCTCCGCTTCCCACGCAGAAAGCAGCATTGGGAAGCCTGTCCCAGGAGGGGCTGCGCAGACCGAGGGGGGCAGGCGTGGGTGCGAGGGCCGGCCACGCGGGCGCAGCCTGACAGAACAGGGTCCCTCCCGGCGCTTCCACCCGGCTCTAGGCCCTGCGAGTCCGACAGCGGGTGCTGGGGCGCTGCCTGACAGGCTGCGGTTGGCAGCAAGGCCCGGAGGGGTCTGCAGCCAGGGCCCTGCTGTCGTGGGCAAGGGACCTGGCCCGCCCTGGTGTCCCTGCCCCAACGGGCTGGCGAGGGGCAGGACTCCGGGCAGCAGAGGTCTGGGGCGCCACCTGCTGGACACGGGCGGTGTGACACCCACCTGCCCCTCTGGAGGCGGGAGTTAGAGCCTGCCGCCAGGGGAGAGGACCGAGGTCAGGGACCAGGCCCTGCTGAGTCCCCGTCGGCCTGAGACTGGACCCCTGCCCGGTGGAGGCCCCTGTGCCTACATCGGTCTGAGGGTTCAAGCCCTGCACCCCACAACGGACGCTGACTCCCCTCTGCCCGGCCCCCACCCCTCCGGGGCTTGTGGGAAGCAGGAAGGAGGTGACCCGGACCCCCTCCACACCCCCACCCACCTGGTAGCTGGCAACGGGAAACACCCCAGAGCAGGCCACAGTGTTTAGGAACAAAATTTATTCCGATTAAAACAGAATTCATTTCAGGAGAAAGATATGAAAAGTCGATTTCCACCCGGGAGCTCTGGGTTGGGGGTCAGGGCCCCGACCCGTCCTCGGCAGCCTCAGCCCCAGGGGGAGGGGGCCCCAGCGACCCGCCCGGCCTTCTCCCTCCCGGCCCGCCACACGCACGGTACATGCATTTCAAATAACAAAAGGTTTAAAAACAGCGCTTATAGAATACTCTTCTTTAAATAGGTGCCGGCTTGGACTGTCTGAAACCAGGCCAGTGATATACAGGTGCCCCGGGCTGGGGCTGCCAGGCCGGCCTCCTGGCGCGAGGGCGCAAGTCCTGGTGGGGCGTTGGCACAAGGACGCCACTGTGGCTGGGGCCTGGCACGTCGGAGAGCGGGCGGCACACCAGGTCCTGCCCGGGTTGGCACTGGACCAGAACTACCGTCCCCTCACCGGGCCGGCGACTGCCCTCCACTCTCAGGTGGGGCTCAGGCACTGCAGGTTCCAGAAGGTTCCAGCCAACTCTGGAATGCTTGGCACGATGTCCTGCTCCGAGCAGGGTGATGGCTTGGCACCCTGTCCACATGCAGAGCCGCCCCGGGGCCCGCGTCCGGTCCCCTCTCCCGCCCTGGGAGACGCCAAAGAGTCGGGGTACCTGTCCCCACGAAGACCCCGAGGCCCCAGCTAGCCCACAGTACGGGGCCGTGACAGGAACCTCTCAGGCAGAGACGCATGGCACACGGACGGCTCCTTGGCTGAGACCAGGCCCAAACTGGCCGGGGGAAGTCAGGGCCACCTCCTCAGTCCCCAGCGAGGCCTCCCCGGGGCTGCTCCCCGCTGGTGTTCCCTTCTCAGAGACCAGGCTGGCCCGTGGTCCCAGGGCCCAGCGCGGGAGTGGGGGGAGGCATCGCCAGCAAGCCCGCAGGCCCGGCTGTGCGAGACCGCAGAGCCTCGGCGGGACGAGAGCAGGCGGTGTCCGGCTTCACGGAGAGCGCCCTCGGCCCTGCTGGGCCTGGGGGAAGCAGCGTCAGGGCGGAGGGCCCAGGCGGGCGGCCCGAGGGTCTGGCCCACCGCGCTGTGACCACCGTGGGCCCTCCGAGCCTGGAAGCTGCCCGGGCTGGAGGCCGGCTCCTGCTGTCCACACGCCCCGGCTGCCACCGACCTCACAGCCCTGCCCAAAGTGCCAGTGCGGGGCTGGCCTCCTGGCGGCGGCGGCCGGAAGCACGTGGTTGGGCTGAGGGACCCACCCCTGGCCCCTGCCTCTTGGGGACAGACCTGAGAAAATTCTGAAAAAGTCCCCCCTCAGCCCGCCCTATTCCCAAAATGGTTAGGGCCAGATGCGAGAAAACCAGAGGCAGCCCCACCCCGGCAACGGCTCCCTGAACAGCCTGTCCCGGCTGCCTGCCCCGAGGGACCCTGTGGCCCGAGGCGCAGCCAGGGGACCCTGCTGGCCCCTGCAGAGGGAAGGGCCGGGCGACGTGGCCGTGAGCTGGCACGGGGTGTCTCTGACCTGCCGAGCCGGGCAGGCTCTTCTCCGCCCTCAAAAAAAACAAAATACCAAAAAAATTTAAAAAACAAAGTTAGGCACTTCCCCGGGCAGGCGGCTTGTGGAGACGGAAGAGCAAAGCCCGGCCGAGCCGCGGGCGCCGAGAAGGTAACCCGCCCGAGGCAGGCCCGGACCCGGGTGGCGGGGCGGCTGGCGGGGCAGGCTGCGGCCAGGCGCGGCGCTCGCCTCCACTGCTCTGCTCCTCTTTTCCCCTCTTCTTTTTTTAGTAGAAAAGAGCGCCCGAGTGCGGCCGGAGGCAGCGCCCTGCCCGGGGTGCGAAGGTGCTCGTGCGGGGGCGGCCGATGCCCCAGGAACGGGCTGCGGAGGCCGCGGCGCTCAGACCAGGTTGTACTCCTTGAGGTTGAGCTGCAGGATGGTGTCCTTGACGGCCGCGAAGACGAAGCGGATGTTCTCCGTGTCGGTGGCGCAGGTGAAGTGCGAGTAGATGATCTTGTCGCTGTCGGGGTTCAGGTCCACGAACATCTTCAGGATGAACTCCCGCGCCGCCTGGGCGTCCCGCTGGGGCCCTGCGGGGACGGAGGCTGAGCCGGCGCCCCTCCCACGGGCAGCTGTGGGAGCAGGCGACTGCCAGCCGGCTGTGACCCGCCCAGGACACCCTCCCTGCCCTCTCCAGCTCCCGCCGGCCTCTCCCGGCCCCAGCTCCCTAGCCCACCCCAGCCCACCGCCCTCTGCACCCACTCGGGGCAGCAGTGGTCGCCCGACCAGTGGTCACAGGGACACTGCTGCTGCTCCTGCCGCTGGAGCAGGGCCTCTGCCTATGCAACCCCCCGCCCAGGCCCTGCCCTGGGCAACTCCTCCTGCAGGGTTGAACTGGTGGTGGCCCCGTGGCAGAGGAGAGGCTGAGGACTGAGGGCAGAGCCCAGGTGCCTCGCCCCCCGCCCTCTGCCCTCCAGACCCCAGGCCGAACAGTACCCACCACGGGGCCCCCACCGCGGCCAGGCCACCATGGTGGCTCCAGTGGGGCACCACTTCTGCCCGCCGTCCTGCCCGCACCACGGGCACTGCCCACCTGCCAGGCACCACCCAAGGCTCCGTGCCCGCCTGCCTCCAGTGTGGGCAGGGGAGGGGAGGGCCCACAGTGGCCGTCCCCAGTGCAGGACACCCCGCAGCGACCACCAGCCGACAGGATGGCCGGCTGCGCCGTCGCCGAGGCGGGGCTTCCTGTGGACCCCGGGGTGACCAGGCCAAACGAGCAGCAGAGCCAGAACGGACAGGCACGGGCACGGGCCAGGGCCCAGCCACCACCGCCCGCAGCCTGGGCCTGGTGCCTGCGGCCGGGGGGCCTCACCGTCGAACTCGGGGAAGTAGTCCACCAGGTGCGAGTGCAGGATCTTGTCCTCCAGCAGGTCCTTCTTGTTCAGGAACAGGATGACGGACGAGTTCTGGAACCAGGGGTAGGTGACGATGGTCCGGAACAGCGCCTTGCTCTCCTCCATGCGGTTCTGCGGCGGCACCGGGCCGGCAGCGTCAGGCCAGGTCGCGCCGCGCCGCCCCGCCCCGCCAGGGCCGGAAGAGGAGGGGCCTGGCCAGCCCTGCCTGCCTCCCAGGCCCCACCCCTCCACTCAGGCCCCACCCCACCCCTGGGCCCGCCCCCCAGGCCCCGCCCCCCATCCCGGGCCCGCCCCCCCCAGGGCCAGCAGAGGACGGGCACGCGGGGCTGTGGGCGCCGCACACACCTCATTGTCCGACTCCACCAGCACCTGGTCATACTCGCTGAGCGCCACAAGGAACATGATGGACGTCACGTTCTCGAAGCAGTGGATCCACTTCCTCCTCTCTGACCTCTGTCCCCCCACGTCCACCATCCTGGGGCACAGGGCGAGGGCCTTAGCACCCTGACAGGCTGGGTGACGCCAGGGGACAGGAGGGTCCCCTCTGCGGCTTAGGGGCCACCGGGAAAGGAGTCCACCCTCCTCTAGTCCTTGTACGAGTCACAGCCAGGCCCAGAGGATGGGTGCTGGCGTCAGCTGCACCAGGAGCACTGAGGCCAGAGCTGCGGGTGGCACATGAGGGACACGAGGTGGCGCTGTCCAGGCCCTCCCTGGGAGCCCCTGCCCGACCCCGGACTGCATATGCAGGGCAGGGCTCCGCCTGGATGAGGTGGCGTCGCCACAACAGCTGGAAAGAACCTCCTGGACGGGCCGCGGCAGGGCCACCGAGGAACTGCAGGGTGGAGGGCAGACTGTGGGGTTGCCCCACTGTGGGACACCCCCTTCCTCTTGCAGGACGAGGGCAGGGAGGCGAGCATCCCTCACCCCTCGGGCCTGCCGGTGGGTGGGATGCCCGGGCCTGCTGGGCCTGGACAGGCAGCGCTCAGATGGCGGCAGGACCTCTGCCCAGACCATGGGCAGCTGTCCAGACAGCACGGGGGCTCCGAGGGACCGGGGGCGGTGTCTAGCTAGGCCCGCTCAGGTCTGCGGCCCACGAGGCCTCCCTCCCAGCACACCCGTACCCTGGGGTCTGGGACGGAGCGGGGGCACACAGCGCCGGGCCCACGAGGGGCTGTGTGCCGAGCACAAGTGCCGAGGAGGGAGGGCCCAGGCAGAGGCACAGAGGCCCCGGCAGCAGAGGAAGGGCGAGGCGACCTGACGGGGACCCCAAGGTGCCTGGCAAGTTCTGGCAAGTTCCAGAGCTCCGGCCCAGGGCGTCCGGGGGCCCGGGGGCCCCTCACGTCTCCAGCCTCAGCCTCTGTGCCCCCTAGCCCGTGCCCCCCAGGCAGGGATCGGCCCCAGTACTTGGCGCTGGCTGGGGGAGGGCTCCGGCCTGGTGCGGGGCACACCTGAAGATGATGTTCTCCAGGTCGAAGGGGTACTCGATGATGCCCGTCGTGGGCACACGGACCCGCAGCACGTCCTGCTGCGTTGGCAGGTAGCCCGAGGTGGCGATGCGGTCCACGTCTGTCAGGTAGCTGCAACACACGGTGGAGCTCGGGCCGGGCTGCGGGGCCAGGTGGGGGCTCGGGGCGGGCTGCGGGGTCCAGGTGGGGGATTGGAGCAGGCTGCGGGGCCAGGTGGGGGCTCGGGCCGGGCTCCGGGGACGAGGTGGGGGCTCGGGCCGGGCTGCGGGAGCCCCCGGTGGGGGCTCGGGCCGGGCTGCGGGGCCAGGTGGGGGCTCGGGCCGGGCTGCGGGGCCAGGTGGGGGCTCGGGCCGGGCTGCGGGGCCGGGTGGGGGCTCGGGCCGGGCTCCGGGTACGAGGTGGGGGCTCGGGCCGGGCTGCGGGGGCCAGGTGGGGGCTCGGGGCAGGCTGCGGGGGCCAGGTGGGGGCTCGGGCCGGGCTCCGGGGACGAGGTGGGGGCTCGGGGCGGGCTGCGGGGCCAGGTGGGGGCTCGGGGCAGGCTGCGGGGGCAGGTGGGGGCTCGGGCCGGGCTGCGGGGGCCAGGTGGGGGCTCGGGCCGGGCTGCGGGGGCCAGGTGGGGGCTCGGGGCGGGCTGCGGGGGCAGGTGGGGGCTCGGGCCGGGCTGCGGGGGCCGGTGGGGGCTCGGGCCGGGCTGCGGGGGCCAGGCTGCGGGGGCCAGGTGGAAACCAGGTGGAAACCAGCTCTGAGACGTGGGCCGCAGAGCTGAGGAGCTAGGGACCTTGGCACGAGGACGCCCAGGTACAGCCCCCAACCTTAGTGCCAGGTGGGCCAGAGCTGGCGGGCTCCTGGGTCTCAGGGGGCGGGATGACCCCAGACCAGGAAAACTCCCAGGACGGACCCAGCAGGCTCGGCGCTGCCGGGACGGACACAGCCAACAGTGCCGGTTTCCAGGGCCACTTTCTCAGGTCAGTTTATGACCGGGAGAGCCAGGAGTGGCATAGCCCTCACACCCCCGAAGGGCGTCACGACCGCCCACGTCATGCCCGCACGGCGTTAGCGCCGTCTGCTCGTGACGGTGACGGACCAGCACTGGCTAGTCCCCGCCAACCCCGGCCACCCTACTCGGGTCTCCTCTGTTTCCCAGGCCCCACCCAGGAGCCCACAGGACGCTGTCGGGGTGACGCCCAGGCCCCCGGGCTGTGACGGGCTCAGACGCCCCTGGCTCCAGTGCCTGGCAGTCTGCGGCCAGTCAGGAGGTTCTTAGGAGGGTGCCTGGCTGAGGCCTACTGGGTGCTGGGGGGCCACAGAGGCCAGAGGCCCTGCCCCGGTCCCCTCCTCCTGTATCTGGGCCGAGCCAGAGAAGGCAGGAGATGGACCAGCAGGAGGGCCTTCAGGACGGGGCCCCTCAGGACGGGGCTGCACAGCCTGAGAGCCGGGGGCGACAGAGAGCAGAGGGCAGCCCGCCCGGCCGGACCTCGGGGTCCCAGCCCCACAGCTCCTCCAGCTCACTGCAGGCTGGACCCAGCTCCAGTCCAAGCCACGACCCTCCACCAGGAGCAGCAGGGACAGGGCCGAGTCCAGCCCACGGCCCACCCACGGCCCTCGGGGAGAACATTGCCAGGTGCCAGGCGGGGCTGGGGCGGGGCCGACCAGGATGGGGTGGGGCGGGGCCGAGCCGGGTGGGGCAGGGCGGGGCTGACCAGGGTGGGGTGGGGTGGGGCGGGGCCGACCAGGGTGGGGTGGGGTGGGGCGGGGCCGAGCCGGGTGCGGTGGGGCCGAGCCAGGTAGGGCGGGGCGGGGCCGGGGCGCGGAGAGGCGCACTCACTACTTGGCGGAGTCCGACAGCTGGTACTCGCGCCGGCGGTCGTAGCACTCCTGGATGCCCGGGTCCTCCCACAGGGTCTTGATGGCGCTGACGTACTGGTGCTCGAACGTCGTCACCTTCTCCACGTCCACCTCCCGGATCAGCAGCGCGTTGGCCTGCGGCGGAGCAGAGCTCTCAGCGGGAAAGCCCCGGGGCGCTCTGTCGCAGTACCAAGCCCAGGGCCCGGGGCACAGGCGCCCCCAGATTCCGGGCCAGGAGGCCCTTCCCCGGCAGGCACCTAGGCCGCGGGCCTCACGGTCATGGCGGCACATGAGCACACGCGAGCGCGAGCACACAGCCCTGCTCAGCAGAACCCGGGCCCACAGGTGCACCCAGCGCCCCTCGGTCCATCAGGCCGGCCCGAACCACGGTGGCACGAGGCCCAGCACCGGGTCGGGACCCCTCCTGCCCTACCACCAGGCGGGCCTGAGGCCGACTTGGATCTGCTTTTCTTAAATGTTCTTCGTTTCGTTTCCTCACCACAGGGATAGGCAGAGAGGACCCCGACGCGTGGTCAGTGCAACCCCTTCCCTCCCTCCCACCGGATGGGGTCCTGGGCACACGCACCCAGTGTTTCTCAAGCCACCAGGGCCGGGACTTGAACCACGTCAGCCATGGGATCTGGCTCCCTCTACCACTAAGCTACGGACTGGGCCATGTGCTTTCAAAGGTGGGTTGGAGACGAGAGGGTTGGAAACGACCGCCCAAATGAAGAGACTCTTCTTTAAAACCAAACGAGGGGTGGTCCCGAGGGCGGACAGGCCCGCCGCGTCGGCAGACAGTGCTGGCACGCACCGCTGTCCTCCCCGTGGGCCTGGAGGCCGGCACTCTGGGCCCCACGCTGCAGGTGGGGAGACCGAGTCGCCAAGCGCCCTGACACACACCAGCCGGCGGAGAGCCTTCGGCTCAGTCCGGCGGCCCCTTCTGGGCTAATCGCCCTCGGGAGCGGGCACTGCGCCATGGGGCTGTCCGACCCTACGGAACCCCGGGTGGACGGCGGCCTCACCACCCCCGGCTCGTACTGGCCCCGTGGCCAGGAGGACACAGCCAGGCTGGCATGTGCGCAGGCGTCTCTGGGGTGGCCAGGCACCGGCCAGCACTGGGCTGGGGGAGAGGCGAGCCCTGGGACCCGGGACCCGGAGGGCCCTCTCGGCCTCCCTCCTGGCCTGGCTCGCGGGGAGCCCTCGCCCTTAGCTGCAACCTGGCTGGCACGGCACACCTGGGGACCAGAGAGGACGCCCCTCCTGGGCACGTCGGCAGCCTGCTTCCCTCAGCCCGGCCCAGTACCCCCACGGACAGCAGGGGCTGGGCCGACCCTGCAGGGCCACGCACTGTGTTCCCAATGCCCCCGGCTGTCACCAGGATGGGAAGGGGCACAGGCAGCCTGGGCGGGTGGCAAACAAGGCCCAGGGGCCGGAGGCTCAGAGGCCCTGCGCCAAGACGGCCAGTGCCCTAGCGGAGGCCGGCCTCGGGGGTCTGACGGTCTGCGATCAGCGGAGAGACGGCAGAACTCGGAGACCGGCCTCGAGGCTCGCATCGAGGGCCCCGACGTCGTTTCTGGACAAACACGGAGGCTGGCACTGCGCCGCCGCGGCAGCCCGAGGGCCGGTCAGGGCGCTCACCTTGTTCTGCTCGTACTTGTAGAGGATCTTGAGAGTCTCCATGGCCTTGACCATGGCCTGCATGGCCGTGAAGATGTTCTGGTACACCAGCTTGGTGAAGCCCCGCTTGTCCTCCTCCGAGTAGCCGGCGCCGTGGATGATCCGCATCTGCTTGATGAAGGTGCTCTTGCCGCTCTCGCCCGTGCCTGCGGGGTGGGGAGCGTGAGCCAGGCCTGCGCCCCCCAGCCTAGCCCCCCCAGTGACCTAACCCTACCCAGCCCAGCCCCCCAGCTCACACTCAGCTCCCCAGCTCCGCCCCAAGCTCCACCCCCAGCTCACGCCCAGCTCACACTAGCCCCCCAGCTCACTCCCAGCTCACGCTCAGCCCCCAGCTCTGCCCCCAGCTCACGCTCAGTCCCCACCTCACTCCCAGCTCACACCCAGCTCACGCTCAGTCCCCACCTCACTCCCAGCTCACACCCAGCTCACGCTCAGCCCCCAGCTCAGCCCCCAGCTCACGCTCATTCCCCAGCTCACGCCCAGCTCACACTCAGCCCCCAGCTCACACCCAGCTCACACTCAGCCCCCAGCTCACGCTCAGCCCCCAGCTCACGCTCAGCCCCCCTGCTCAGTGCCCTGCAGGCTACAGTGCACACGGGCCCGAGGAGGACGAACCCTGAAAAGCACCTGCCGAGGGTGCACAGGCCGTCCTGCGACCCTGAGCCAGCACCGAGCGGCTCCCCACGCAGCCCCACGCAGCCCCACCCCAGCCGTCTTGCCAGCCACGGCCGCGAGAGGAACCTGGGGCCAGGAGTTGGGCTGTGCAGTCCAAGGCTGAGGGCCTCGGGCAGAGCAGAGCCGCACCCCTGTGTGGGCATCACAACGGCCCCGAAGTCACCTTTCCCGCCGGCAGCCTGTCACTCCCCGGCCGGACCACCGGCACGACCGCCGAGGGGGCAGCAGCCCCGGTGTGTCTTTCCTGGGATGCCAGAAGGCGCCAGCTCGCCCCCCAGAGCCTGCGTGTCCCGGTGGCCCCTCCCCCCGCTGGCCCGACACCCCCTCGGCTCTCCCCTCCGTCAGCCAGGACTGCCCAGGGTGCCGCAGGTGGCCCTGGCATGTCCCCGCTCGGCCGGGCCAGTGGAGGCTCCTGCTGCCACACAAGGCCAGGAGACCTGAGAGGGAGGCCGGGAAAGCCGCGGGGACAGGGCCCACACAGACTGCCGGCATGAGCAGGCCGGCCCCGGCTGCTCCCGAGGCTAGGTCACCAAAGGCCCTCCCTCTGCTCCCCCCGGACCAGCCGCCCTGGGGGCCAGTGAGGAGGCAGGCGGTGGCGGGCCACGGGTGCGCGTGTGATTTCAACGACCTAGCACTCAGCGTGGGGACAGAGGAGGTGACGCCCTCCCGCAGCCGAGAGTGACAGTCCTACAGGCCGCGGCTCCGTCCGGCTCCACGACCACCCCCTACCCCGTGCCCTCCTCCTCCTGGGGACCCGGGACTCCTGCGGCTGCTCCTGCTTCAGGGGGACTGAGGCCCAGAGAGGCTCCCGGGGCGCTAACTGCCAGGCCTGAGCAGAGGTGTCCCCCCACCACACCCGGGACACCTGTCTGTCCAAGTCCAGCTGAGCCTGCGCAGGGACACGCCGAGGCAGGAAAGACCGGGGGACGCCGGCCAGCAGGGCACCAGGAAGCCCGGAACTCGCCGCCTCAAGGCGATGGCACAGCCGTGGGCTCGGTGACAGGGTCTCACCTCCGTGTGGGTGGCAAAGCCTGCGAGGGGCTGGCGGCCTCCCGGAGTCCCCAGTGCACACACGGACACCTCTCGGCCCAGCCCCAGGGCCACCCACCTCGCGGTGCCTAGTTCCCTGCAGACAGACCTGCAGCCACAACGCTGCCCCCGTCACCCCTCCTTGCCCCAGTCCCCACACCCGCCTCTCACGGCAGCCCTGAGGGTGCGGGCAGGGCACTGGTGTGAGCCCCGGCCTGGCCAGTCCCACCTCCAAGCAGCCGTGTGAGGCTCCAGTCCCAGGCCCGGGGCTTGAGCAACACGCGGAGCTGAGGGAGGGCGCGGAGAAGGGCCTGCGGTGGCCCCCGTGGGCGTCCCCCCCTCCCGTCGCTCCGGTGGGTGCACGTGCCTGCTGTCAGACTAAACAGCCAGCCTGCCCGTCCTTCCTCGTTTGTCCCCTGCAGGGGGACGCGGCCGGGAGACTGGGCCAGGCAGCCAGCAGGTCCCAGCGCAGGGGAGACCGGGGGAGCCACAGCGCCCCAAGGACAGACCCGCGCCCTGCGTCCCCGAGCAGGTGCAACACCCCATCCAGCACCCCCAAGGCCAGGACCCCCGCTCTGCAGTTGGCCCCAGCGTCCCACCCGCGTCCGCTATTCTCAGCACCCCGGTTGGGAGCCCCATGAGACGCGGATTAGCCTACAGGCCGGGAAATGGGTGTTGCCGGGGACCCCAAGAGTGGCCAGGTCCCCAGTACCGCCCACCTGCTGGCTGTGGGCGAGGGACAGCGGCACGTGAGCCCCGCCGCGAGGCCTGTCTAGCTCTGCCCGCGCTGCCTGGCTCCACGTCCCGGTCCTCAGACACTCCAGACAGGAAAGCGAGACTGCTGCCACCGGGACAGCGGGGAGGCCCGGGGCAGGCAGGTCCCGCCTCCTTCCCAGGACTGTGCCCTGAGAGCAGACCCTCCCCAGCAGGACGGAGCATGAGGGGCCCCTGACGGCCCTGGGGCCCGGCCGGCCCTGCCCAGGAGCGGAGGGGTGAGGCCGTGCCAGGGCGCTTCCTGCTCCTGGCGGAGTCTGCAGCGGCCGGCTCCGCACCTCCCAGCTCTGGGCGGCTCGCCCGGCCCTTCCCGTGGGGCCGCCACGCCCCAGGCCCCATCCCGGCCTCCGGAACTAACCGCCCGCTTTATTTAGAAAGCCAGGGTGCTCGGCTCGGCAGGCCTCCGGGAACAGGCACCCCCGGGAAGTCGGGGCTACTCGGCCATAAGCCTGCCCAGGAACAGGGGACAAGGGGCCTCCTGGGGGGGTACCCCCTGGGGGGCGCCTAGCCGGCCCACAGCCCGTACTCAGGGCCCACAGCCGTAGCTCTCACGGCGGCGGCGGCGACGTGCCTGGTGCAGAGGTTAGGCAGCAAAGGCACCGGGCACTGCCCCCCAGGCCCCCAGCCCCCCTTCCATGGGAAACACACCTGAGGACGGGCCTGGAACCGAGCACCTAAACAGTCACATACGTACGGAGTGTTAGATGCACAAGCGCACACGCGCACACAAACACACAGAACTCGCCCAGAGAGCTCTACTCTGGGGCCAGCTGGACTCACGGTTAAGGGAGCCAGATCCCACAGGGCCGACCACGGGCTGGACCCCGACCCCCGCGGCTTGGAAAACACCAGCTGCGTGTGCGTGTGCGTGTGCATGTGCGCGCGAGCCCAGATCCCGGCGGGATGCAGAAGGAGGGGAGCGGTGCCGTGTGCCTACGCCCGTGGGGCGGATTACACACAGTAGGAGTCCCTGTGTTGTGGGAGGACTGGGGAGGGCCTCTCAGCGCCCCCAGGCTGTCCGCCAGCTCCGCGTTGCCCGCCGTCCTGCTGCGGCCAGAAGCTGGGCACAATCTGGAGACATTTTCGCCTGTCACAGGGGGTGGTCCTGCCGGGAGTGGGTGAGGCCAGAGATGCCACTCAGTGCCTGCAGTGCCCAGGAGCAGCTGAGGCAGCGCCCAGCCCTGGGGCCTCCGTGGGACACCCCTACTAGGGGCATAAAGACCCCACCGGGCTGACGGGCCACACAGGCCACAGGCCGCCCGGGAGACAGTGGGCCCGGTGAACGGCACTACCGAGACGGCACAGCCTTTTCCCAAATGAGCCCTTCCTGGAACGCAGGCATCGAGTGGCACAGCAGGGCCCGGCGTCCCCAAGCCTGCCGCGCGAGGACGCCACGCATCCGGGGTCACCTGGCTCTCTCCCGGGCAACGTCATGAGGAGGCTGGAGTCCCTGCTCCAGGGCAGGGAGGGGACTGGAAAGCAGAAAGGATCGGCACGTGGGCCTGCACAGGTGACAGACACGCATCCCGCTGCAGCTCCGGGCCGGAACCCAGCCCGGCCTCCAACTGCTCCCTGCAGGAAGGGGACAGCCGCAGGCCCGGGCTCGGACCAGGACGGGGACAGCCGCAGGCCCGGGCTCGGACCAGGACAGGGACAGCCGCAGGCCTGAGCTGCAGACCAGGACGAGGGAAGCAGTCCCAGTGGCAGGTGGGGGGGCAGAGGGGCTCCCCCACTCCACCCTGCAGGAGGTCCCCGGTCTGAGACGCAGGGCTGCTCCCGTTCCCTAAGGGGTCCTGGCCCCTGGATGACGCCCTCAGCACCTACACCCCCTTGGGTCCTGCAGGCCCTCCCCCCTGGGTCTGCACACTCCCGCCTCCCTCCCCTGTGCCCTGCCATGCCCGGAGACCTCCGAAGGAGGCCTTGCCAGGCCGAGCCCCATTCACGGGCTGAGGAGGGGCGGACCGGTCACAGGGCAGGGGAGCGGCAGGCACGCAGGCAGGGAGCCCGGCCCCTCAGTCCCCGGCGCAGGTGTGGAAGGCGTGCTTCCTCCCTCTCCTGGCACTGTGCACAGGGCACAGCGGACGGGCCGCAGGGACGGGGCACCCAGCACTACCCTCATGAAGCCAGGAACGTCCGACTTGCCCCACTGCACCCCAGAAGCCTACGCCCACTGCAGACCCGGCAGGACCCTGCGGCCCCCACGGGTCACAGCTCAGGCCACTGCCAGCTCCCTGCCAGCTTTCTGGCTGAGGGTGCTCGCCTGTCCCGGAAAGGGGCCTCCTTTCTGAGCCTGGAGGTAAACTGGACTGTCAGAGAGAAGAAACGGGGAGCCCCTTGCCCGGGGCCTAGAAGGCCACCAGAGGCACGACTGCCCCTCCCCAGAGCTGACCTGTAACTCCCCAGGGCCTGGAGGGTCGCTCAGAGTGGTCCCCACTCCCGCCACGACCCCGCCCCTCCAGCCACCATCGGCCTCACCGGCCCCTCCAGGACAGCCCTTCCTGCCCCCGGGGCCCACCCGGGTAACCCCAGCCGGCCAGGGCCAGGGCTGTTTGTACTCGGTGGTGCAGGGCCAGCCCCTCCCGGTCCTTGTTTGGGGTGCCAACACAGCCGACAGCTGAGCCTGCGGGCTCCTGCACCAGGTGTGCCGGGGCGCAGCTCAGGGGCCCGAGCCGGGCTGCCCCATGGGCTGCGGTGGGGGTGGGGGTGGCCACTGCACCCTGCAAGGCACCTGCTGAGGACACTACAGGGGAGGAAAGCCCCTTGTCCCCAGGGGCTGATGCCTTCGGAAGAGCAGGGCTCATCCGGGGACACAGGCTCAGAGAGAATGGCTGCGGGACACAGGACGTCGGGGGACAGGTCCGCACGCTGGGACCTGGCCTCACCCAGCGGGACACAGAGTGTGAGGTGGGTGTCATCCCCTCACAGCCCAAGGCCCTGGGGGACGCCTGGGGGTGCTCGGGGGTTGGGTCAGAGGGCCAGCCCGGGGGTCAGGGGGAGGCTCCCTCCCAAGAGGCCTGAGCTGGCCAGATGGCACGGGCCCACCGGGCTCCCAGCAGGGCTGACCACGAGGGTCCAGGCCCACCAGGACACACAGTAGGGCTGACCATGAGGGTCCAGGCCCACCAGGACACACAGTAGGGCTGACCACAAGGGTCCAGGTCCACCAGGACACACAGTAGGGCTAACTATGAGGGTCCAGGCCCACCAAGACACATAGTAGGGCTGACCACGAGGGTCCAAGCCCACCGGGCTCCCAGCAGAGCTGACCATGAGGGTCCAGGCCCACCAGGCTCCCAGCAGAGCTGACCACGAGGGTCCAGGCCCACCAGGACACACAGTACGGCTGACTGTGAGGGTCCAGGCCTACCAGGACACACAGCAGGGCTGACCGTGAGGGTCCAGGCCCACCAGGACACATAAGACTGAGCACAAACCCAGGCCACAGGGGCTTCCAGCAGGCTGACCACAAAGGACCCAGTGCCCACCTGGGCTCCTGGCAGGGTGACCACAGAGGGTCCAGCGCCCACCCATGCCCCCAGCAGGGTGACCACAAAGGACCCAGTGCCCACCTGGGCTCCTGGCAGGGTGACCATGCAGCGTCTGGGGCCCACTTGGGCTTCTGGCAGGGTCACCACACAGGGTGATCACGCAGGGTCCTGGGAGTGACCACACAAGGTCCAGAGCACCCAGGCTCCTGGCAGGGTGATCATGCAAGGTCCATAGCCCAAGTCTCAGGGCAAGGTGACCACGCGTCCAGAGCCCACCCAGGCCCGGGGCAGGGTGACCAGCAAGGTCCAGTGTCCACCGGGTCCCTGGCACCGTGAACATACAGGGTCCGAGACCCACCCAGATTTGGGGCAGGGTGACCAGCAAGGTCCAGCGCCCACCGGGTCCCTGGCACCATGACCATACAGGGTGGGCTCGGGACAGGGGGCCCACGCAAGGTCCACGCAGGGTAGCCACGCAGGCTCCGGCCAGCGGGCTCCGGCAGGGTGACCAGGGCGGGCGGCGCTAGCGGCCACCCAGCCGGCCCGGCCCACTCACCCAGCAGCAGCAGTTTGAGCTCACGCCTGGCGTCGCGCTTGTCCCGCCGCAGCTGCTTCTCGATCTCGGCGTTGATGCGCTTGGACTCCTTCACCTCGTCGCTCAGGCAACACGCCATCATGGACTCCAGAGTCATCGTCCCGGCCCGGCCCGCCGGCCGCCCCCGCCGCCGCCCCCCGGCCCGGCCCGGCCCGGCCCGGCCGCAGCGATCGGCCGCCGCCCGCCTCGGCCTTCGGCCCTGGGCCCTGGGCGGCCCGCCTCGCCTGGCCGCCGCCGCGACGGTCCCGCTGGGCCGCGCCAGCCGCGCACTCCCGCCCGGCCGCCTCAGCCCGCGCCGCCGCCGCCGCCACCCGCAGCCGCCGCGACCGAGCGCCAGCGCCGACAACCAAGCCTGGCGGCGTGGGACGGGCGGGCGGCGCGGCCAATGGGAGGGGCCGGCGGGCCGCGCGCGCCGCGGGGGCGGGACTAGGGCGCGGGCCGCGGGGCGGGGCGTCGGCGCGGGGCGGGGCGTCGGCGCGCGGAGGCGGGGTGTCGGCGGGTTTGGTTGCGCCGACGTGGGAAGGGGACGCGCCGCGGGGAGCCGGGAGGGGCGCCGGGCATTGTGGGAATGTGGCGGACTCGCCGGCCGGCTCGGCTCCGCTCGGCCCCGCTCGTGTCCATTCGGCCTGGCCTGGAGGGAGAGGCGCGCGCCAGGCCGCTGACCGCGAGGCTCCTGGGCATCAGCCCTCGCTGTCCGCCGGTGCGCGTCGAAGCGCCCTGGCAACGCCTGCCTGGAAACGGACCTGCCGCGCGTCCCCCTGGAACGAGCGTTCACGGGACGTCTACTGTAACCAGGCGTTACTGCAGCGCCTGCAGCATGCCGGCCCGCGCGCGGGCAAATAGGGCGCCTGTTATGTATTATTCGGCCCTAGCATTAAAGCGCCTGCTGTCCACCAGGCGTGACCAGCCGTCAGCGCCAGGCCTCTGTTTACACGGGTCGGTGCAGCGCGTCTGCATCGCCTCGCAGGCCGGGAAGGCCGGCGTGCCTGCTCTGCACCAGCAGGGACTTGGGCATTGACACGCTCCTGCTGTTTTCCAGGCCAGGAGCCCGCACTACCGTCACCTCCTTGGGGACAGCTGCCCTGACTCCCTAGACCAAGTCAGGCACCTGGGCACGACTTGGAATTACACGTCCTTTCTGGGCTCTGTGGACTCGGTTTCCCCAATAGACAGCGAGCTATGGATGTAGCCAGGCCTGTCTGAGAGAGTGAGAGGTTACCCCCGGGGGCCACACCACAGCCCCGTCCCTTCCACTCTCAGGGCACCGCGGGCATGCACGTGCACACACCAGGCGTGAGCCCCACACCCAGAGTCAGACAGACCACTCTGTCGGCCATGTGGGATCCAGCCGCCTCAACCTCCGCGCCACCTGCTAGCCCTGCACACGTAGTAATGTTTTAAAACATTTCTTTATCTACCTGTTTATTTTTGTGATTTTTCAAGCCACTGAGTTCAGGACTCGAATCCGGGTGAGTCATGTGGGAATCCAGTACCTCAACCACCACGCCACCTGCTGGCCCCTTAATTTTCTTTTTTAATCAAAAGAAAGCATTCTGGGACCTAAAAATTCTATGACACTCGCATCTCAGGGTCTAAGCTTGATGTTTCCCTGAGGCGTAGCCACGCCCCTTCATTTCCAGGGTGACCGCGCCCCCCTCCTTGCTGCAAGGGCGGGGCTTAGCGGCCATGGCTGAAACGCTCAGCTCCTGGTCCCTTCCAGAAAGAGACCGAGGAGAAGCTGAAACACACCGCAGGTGCTCAGTCCGCGTGTCCTGAGCCACGGAAAAGGAGCGCCGGCGCGTGGGGTAGGGGCCAGCAGGTGGCGTCATGGCCACGTCACTGGATGCCCACATAGTCGACCGCGCTTCAAGTCCCTGACCCGGTGGCTTAAACTCACGCTGGGCGCGTGTGCATGCCCAGGATGGCGGGAGGAGAGAGGAGAAGGGATTGCGGGGTGGCGTGGCCATCCCCCGGGGGGTGGTTTCTCACTTTCTGTCTCTCTGGGGAGCGCATGGGCCCTATAGCAAAAATCTCCCTTTTAAAAAAATTTTTTTATATAAAAAAGAAGAAAGAGCCTGGGGTCCTCTCGGATTCGGAAACCCACCCTACAGAGGCGGAGACGAAGCCACCATCGCGCAGGGCTTCATGTGCTGACACCTCCCTGCCCCCCCCAGATCCTGGGGCGTCGTCACCCACCCTCAGAGCTGCTCCCTGCCACACTGTTCTCCCGTCTTGAGATAAGGGGGTCGGGTCGGCCAAAGTCTCCATTTATTACCGACCGGCGTGTGCAATTAGGCCCTTGGATCCGCCACGTCTCGGGCCTCATCAGCTGGGCTGGCTGGACAGAGCCGGGACAGGGGCTCCTGGGCCGCCCCAGGAGATGGAAGCCCCAAGTGCTCACTGGACCTACTGGGGGGAAGACTGGGCCGGGCGTGTCCCTGCGCCCCGGCTCAGAGCACCCCTCCGCCAGGGCGGTGTCCCTGCCCACCCAGCTGCCCGCCACACCCTCCACCCCATGTCCTGGCCGACCCCTGCACGGCTTTCCCGTGGTCTGGAGTGACCTGTGCTCTCTCCCCTCCCTGATGGCCTGATCTCCTCGCCCGCCATGTAGGGCTCCTTTTATATTTGCTGGAGGGTTTATGTGCTCACCAGAGAGAGAGAGAGAGAGAGAGCACGTGCAAACACCGCGGGGGGATGACCAGAACCCCTTCTCCTCCGTTCTCCTCTCAGGATTCAGGGCACCCACGCACAAATGCCCCCAGGTCCAGGGCTCGAACTGAGCAGGCTGCCGTGTGGGATCCACACCACCTGGTCGGCCCCACGACCTCTCTGTTTTAAGTTTATTGATTTCTTTGTTTTGGGGACCAGCAGATGGCATAGCAGTTAGGTTGCTGGACTCGCACATGGCCAACCGCCGTTCGAGTCCTAGACGCAGAGGTCTGAAAATCCACCAGGCGTGTGTGCGTGCGTGCCCACAGTCCCTGGAGGAGGGGGGATTGCGGTGTGGCCATCATCCCCGGGGGCATTTCTCACTGTCCCTCTCATTGCCTCTCTCTCCGGCAAGCACATGCACCCTCAGGCTGAAACCTCTAAAAAAAGTATTTCTTCCATGAGTGAGACAGAGACACACAGAGAGACAGCACGCTCACCAGGGCCCCGACGCCCGGACCCACTCTGAGCCTGTACCCGGTATACTCAGTGAGGTCTCCGGATGCAAACCTGGACCCCTCCAGAGTGAGCCACAACCCCTTCTCCATTCTCTGCTCAGGATTTGGGGCGCCCACACACACACGCCCACGTGTTTTCAAGATCCAGGGCTCGAACTGTGCAGGCTGCCGTGTGGGCTCCAGCTGCCTTCACCTCCACGCCACCTGGCTGGCCCGAGTCTCTCTGTTTTAGGTTTCTTAATGTATTTCCTCCGGGGACCAGTGGATGGCATAGCAGTCACCGCGCTCATCCCACGTGGCCAACCGCGGTTCGAGTCCTGGATCCAGGGGCACGTGCGTGCATGCCGGGATCCCGGGAGGAGAATGGAGGCCAAGGGATTGCGGCAGGGCCGTCCCCGGGATGACTTCTCACTTTCCTTCTCACTGTGTCTACCCGGCAAGCACACAAGCCCTAAGGCAAAACCCCCAGCAGATGGCACCGTGGGTACAGTGCCGGACTCCCACGCAGTCGACTGTGGTTTGAGTCCCACACCCGGCAGCTTCAAAGTCACAGCAGGCGCGTGAGCGTGTGTGCCCAAGATCCCAAGAGAATGAGGAGGAGGGATTGTGGCATGGCCACCCCTGTGGGGCGATTTCTTGCTTTCTGTCTCTCTCTCTCCAGCGAGTGTACGTGTCCTACAGCAAAAAATCTCTCTCTAAGAAAAGTATTTCTTCCCTGAGTGTAAGAGACAGAGGGACACCCCAGCAGAGCCACAGGCACACGCGTGCCCAGCGTTCTCAGGGGCTCTCGGGATTTGAACCCACAACCTTCCCACGAGAGTCAGCCCCGTGTCTCACTGCCACATCGGCGTCAGCCCCGTGGGGACAGGTATGGTCTACCTTGCTCAGCCCTGCCTGCAGAACCCCGCCTGGCACCCAGCAGGTGCTGGTACGCACGGGACGGCGCGTGCGTGGAGAAACGGCCGCAGTCACCTCACCTCTCAGGCGGCTCCTCCCTCGGGCCGGCCGTCTCCGTGTAGACCCGGGTCACATCGCTTGTCCGAGTCACCCACGGGCCATAGACCCCAGGAGCCAGTGACTGTGGGTGCCCAGCGCTGCCCCCGGCCTCTTCCCACCTCCGCCCACTGCCTCCCCGGGCGGCCTCGCCCACCCCCGGGCTCTCATGCCCAAGGCCCGGTCCGCAGCCCGCGTCCCCTCGGAGCCTGTGTTTGGGACGTCCGCCTGTGGGGCGCTGACCACTGGGCTGGCAGAGGCTGCGGGTCACACGTGAGGACCCAGTTAGGGTGCTGTCTCTCTGTCTCTGTGTCTCTCTCACACATACAAAAAAAAAATACATGAACTTTTAAAAGTACACAGTAGGTGCATACGCACTGTGTGGGGGCACGGATGTGGGGCAGCGTGCCGGGGCTGCAGGGGCGGTGGCCAGCAGGCCGGGGGCGGCTTGTACTCCAGCTCAACCCCAGAGAGGTACCCGTGAGCCCTCCCGCTGCAGGGACGCGGGCCGGGTGGGCCGAGTGGCCGGCAGGGACAGAAGGGGGCGGGTGTCTTTCATTCTCACCATTCACCCCTGCCTTCGTGTGCTGGGAGCCGGGTCAGGACCCGGAGAGCTGCCGGTGGGTGAAACGGGGAAACCGAGGCCCCCGGGAGATGGCCTTGGCCTGGGCCCAACTAGCGGCTAAACGCTGACGCTGGCCTCCCCACCCCAGGCCCTGGGTGACAAAGTCCTCTCTGCCACACCTGCAGCCTTGGCCTCTGCACCCAGAGGAGCTGGTTTACGAGGGGCAGGGGCCGAGGGGCAGGGCCGCTTCTTGGCACAGCGGGGCCCAGGAGCTGCGGGGCGTGGGGTGGGCCGGGCTCTGCAGGCCTCGGGCAGGAAGCCCCGTGGTCACCACCTGCCCTGCAGGTGTGTAAGGACAGTCACCTGTGTCTCAGGACCAGGGGACATTTGGCATCGGAGGAACCCAGAGGGGTTCCCCCACCTGATGCTGTCTTACACCCCAGCGATCAAGAAGAAATTCACTGGGTGCTGGCAGGTGGTGTGGTGGTTAAGGTGCTGAACTCCCACATGGTTGACCGCAGTTCAAGTCCCAGACCTAGTGGCTTGCTTTCTCACTTTCCCTCTGTCTGTCTCTGTCTCTGGTGAGCACATGTGCTCTGTAGCAAATTAAAAAATAATAATGAGGACCAGCAGTTGGCATTTCAAAAAAAATTAATAATGATGGTAAATATAATTAAATAAATCATTCCTTTTTAAATTAAAAAAAATTTTTTTGGAGAGGTTTTTGCTATCGGGCACATGTGCTCACCAGAGAGACAGAGAAAGACAGAGAGACAGAAAGCGAGAAATCACCCCCCAGGGGGGATGGCCACACCGCAATCCCTTCTCCTCCATTCTCCTCTCGGGATCTTGGGCACGCACGCACACGCATCTGGCATGAGTTTAAGCCACCAGGTCCGGGACTCGATCCATGGTCGACGACATGGGAGTCCAGCAACATAGCCATTACACCAACTACTGGTCCTCAAAAAAAGTTTTTTTTAGAGTATTTTGCTAAAGGGCATGTGCACTCGCTAGAGAAACAGAGAGGCGGAGATGCAGAAAGTGTGGAATCACCCCGGGGGGATGGCCACGCCGAATCTTGTCTCTATTCTCCTTTCGGGACCTTGGGCAGGCATGCACATGCGCCTGGTGTGAGTTTTAAATCGCCAGGTCTGGGATTCGAACCGTGGTCAACTATATGCGCATCCAGTGACGTAACCGTTATGCTATCTGCTGGTCCCGAAATAATTCTTATTAAAAAAAAAAAAAAGCTGGCCCACCTGCGAGCGGCCGAGATGAAAAACAGAAGCTTCACCAAGTGCCGGCCAGGTCAGGGAACACCGGGACACCCCTCAGCCGGTGGGCACAGGAGACAGTGCGGCCACTTGGAGAAAAACATGGCAGATTCTTTTTTATTTATTTTACTTCTTTTAATTGCCAGAGTGCACGTGCACTTGGCAGAGACAGGGAGGGAGGGTGCCGCCTACGGTGGGGACGCGGTCATACCACAGTTCTCCTCCATCTCTCCCTCCCGTCAGGACTTCGGGTGTGCACACGTGGGCGTGCTGTGTCTTCCAAGCCTCCAGGGCTGGGACTCGAACCAGATCTGGCCACGTGGGATCCAGCTCCCAAGGACAGGCTTCAGCACCGTGCTGTGGAGTTAGCACATGGCCGCCTCAGGGTCCAGGCCTTTCACTCTGGGCACTCGTCCTGCAAACGGAGACTCCGCCGGACGCCGAGGTGCGCAGCCCTCGGCAACCGCCTGGCATCAAGGCGCTGGCCTCGGCTCCCAGCCGCGCCGCCTCCCCGGGCTGAGTGGCTTTCACGGGGCAGCGGTCCCTCTCTGAGCCACCATCTCTGCGTCTCTGCGGTGGGGTGGGGACAGAACAGAACGGCCACGTGTCACTAGGCACGTGGGAGGGCCTCCACGTCCAGCCGTCAGGGAGATGCCAACCCAACACCAAGAGAAGCCACAGCCCACGGGCCACTAGAGTCGACGAGTCAGACGCGGGCCAGCTGGTGGCGTGGTGGCTAACATGGCGGGGTCCCACGTGGCTGGCTGTGTGGTTCAAGTCCTGGATCTGTCGGCTTGAAAATCACACCAGGCGCGTGTGCGTGCGTGTCCAGAATCCCGAGAGGAGAATGGAGAAGGGACTGCAGCGTGGCCAGCCCCTCTGGGGTGATTTCTCACTGTCTGTCTCTCCAGCGAGTGCACGTGCCCTACAGCAAACCTCTCTTATAAAATGTCAATATTATAAGTAAATAAATAAGGCCTCCTGGAGTGAGCGTGGCCCTCACACAGCCAGAGGGGCCCCTGCATGCTGCAGCTCCGGATCCCTGCCCCTTCCCGGGGAGGGAAACCGAGGCTGGCCCCAACTCCGGGCGCGGGATGGCTGGAAGGTGCGGCCGCCGAGGCTTTGGGTTTGGCGGAGCTGTCCCAGCGGGGCCTTCAACCCCCTTATCGGCTGCAGCAATAAAGGCGCCCATCCGGAGGCTGCTGGCCGAGGCCGTGGCGCACACGTGGCCAGCGGCAGGTGCTCCGGAGAGGGCGGGCAGCAGAGCTTCCTCGCGGTGCCAGGCCCAGGCGACAGTTATCCTGACCAGTGCTTCTGCTCCGGGGCAGCTGCAGGAAGGGGGCGCCATTCTCTGACTCTTCGGGAGGAGCGTGGGTGCCGGAGCCTGGCCAGGGTCCCGCCTCCGCAGCCACTGGCCTCTTAGAGAAAGGCCTCGCTTGGGACCAGCAGGTGGCGCAACGGTTACGTGGCTCCGGTTCATAGTCAACGGCGGTTCGAGTCCCAGACCTGGTGGCTTAAACCTCACCCCGGGCGTGTGCGCGCGCACCCAAGATCCCGAGAAGAGAAGGATTGCCATGTGGCCATGCCCCCGGAGGGGGATTTTCATTTTCTGTCTGTCTCTCCGGCGAGCACATACGACCTATAGCAAAAAATCTCTCAAAAAACCAACATTATGTGTGCGAGTGATGGACGGATGGACCGACTCACCCAACAGCAGTTTTCAGCTGCGGGGGGCTTTGTCCCCCAACCCCGATGAAGACTGTCAGCCGCGTCAGGGAACACCTGCGAGTGACAGGGCTTGGGGTGCTCCTGGCATGGAGTGGGTGGAGCCAGGGCCGCCCCGGTGACCCGCCCTGGACGCCCGGCTTGCTGCCCACCCAGCGGCGCCCGAGCAGGTGTGGAAACCCAGGCGGCGCCTCTGGGAGCCGGGCGGGCAGTCCCCGCGGAGAGCAGCGGCAGGATCGCGGGGAGACGCTGCCCCCGTGTGGGCGCGCGCGAAGCCGCAGCCCCGCGCCTGGGCCGCGCTGAGGTCTTCGCGCAGGGCGGCCCGCGAGGATTTTCTGCAGCAGCGAGGGCCTTCTGCAGGGGCTGCCACTGTGCGGTCCGCTGGCAGCTGCCGAGCCCCTGGGGGTGGCCTGGGAACCACGGAAACGCATCTTTCATCGAGTGTAGAAGTGAGTAACAGGGCAAGCGGCCACAGGAGCTCTGGGACAGGGTCGGGGTGCACGTGTGTGCGTGCCCGAGTCCGGATGGAGAGAGAGGGGCCTGCAGCCACTACGCTCCATGGGGGCCTTCTCCCTCCCTGTCCTATGAGTGCACTCCCCCCCCCCCCCCCCCCCCCCCCCCAGCCAGCAGGTGCCTGGGGTTGAAGGTGCTGGACTCCCACACAGCCACCTGCAGTTGGAGACCTGGACCCAGTGGCTTGAACACCTGACAGGAGATGTGGTTAAGGCCCTGGACTCCCACACGCTCAACCCACCCTGGTGGCTTGCTTTCTCACTTTCCCTCTCTCTCTGCCTGTCTCTTTCTCTAGTAAAATTAAAAAATGATAATGGGGAGCAGCAGTTAGCATAATGGCTATGTCGCTGCACCCCCTTTTAGTCGACCGCGGTTCGAGTCCCAGACCCGGTGGCTTAAACTCACTCCGGGCGCGTGTGCGTGCGTGCCCAAGATCCCGAGAGGAGAATGGAGGAGAAGGGATTGCGGCGTGGCCATCCCCCCCGGGGGGTGATTTCTCGCTTTCTGTCTCTGTCTTTCTAGCGAGCACACGTGCCCTATAGCAAAAACCTCTCCAAGAAAAATGAAAAATAAAAAATAAATAGTTATTTTTTTCTACTTGTTATTATTATTGTTATTATCATTGTTTAAATTTGGCCAGTGACAGAGAGAGAGAGAAAAAGGGAAAGCAAGAAAGCAAGCTGCCAGGTCTGGGACTCGAACCACAGTCGGCCATGTGGGAGTCCAGTGCCTTTAATCACCACGCCACCTTCTTTTTATAAAAGTAAAAGTCAGGAACATGCGCACACGGACCCAAATCCTGGGAGGAGAATAGAGAAGGGACTGTGGCATGGCCATTGCCCCCTCGGGGGGTGATTTCTCGCTTTCTGTCTCTCCGTCTCTCTCTGGTGAGCACAAGCCCCCTCTGGCCAAAACGTAACATTAAAAATAAGAGATAAAGGTGGGGGCGAGCAGGTGGCGTGGTGGTTAAGGTGCTGGACTCCCACACAGTTGCCCGCGGTTCGAGTCCCAGACCTGGTGGCTCGAAACTCACACTAGGTGTGTGTGTGCGTGTGTGCCCAGTGTCCCGGGCAGAATGGAGGAGGGACTGTGGCATCACCCCCAGAGTTCTCACTTCCCCTCTCACTGTCTCTCTGGCAAACACACGTGCCCTACGGCAAAAACATTTTTTTAAAAAAGATGAAAGAAAAAGAAGGTGGACTAGAGAGCCAGCCTGCGGTATCCGGGCCCAGGGAGCCAGACGGCCCAGGCCCTGCGGGACGCACCCACCGGGCAGAAGGCGCGGAGGCCCAGAGAGGGACAGCCAGTTCCCCCAAGCCACACAGCCAGCGGTGGCAGAGGCGGGGCTGGCACTAGGCCCCTGAGAGTCCGAGGGGCCTCTGAGGACAGAACCGGTGGGCAGCCACGCCTCTCTGCTCCCACAGTCCCCAAAGGGACGCCGTGGCAGGCAGCACCTAATCACGGCCCCTCCGTGGTTACCGCAGGCCCCGGGGAGCGCTTTTAAGGCCTTAAACACCCCAGCGGCCACTCCCGGCCCTGCCCGAGCTCCCAGGGCGGTAGCTGGAGGCTTAGGAGAAGCGAAAACAACCCTCATTCTCAAGCAAGCCCGGGCTTCCCACAGGACCCGCGGCCTCTCACGTCTCCACCCGCACAGCGGTCACTCACTAAGTGGCCACGTACTGGGCACAGGGAGCCCAGGGCACCCCGGATGTGTGCGTGTCCTGGAGAGAGCGGGAGCCGGGTGGCCAGGGCCGCCTCCTCCACGATGCTCCTCTTTGTTTTTGTTTGTTTGTTTGTTTTGGAGAGGTTTTTGCTATAGGGCGCGTGCGCTCGCCAGACAGAGAGAAACGGAGAGACAGAAAGGGAGAAATCACCCCCCAGGGGGGATGGCCACGCAGGAATCCCTTCTCCTCCATTCTCCTCTCGTCGGGATCTTGGGCACACATGCACATGCACCCGGTGTGAGTTTAAGCCACCGGGTCTGGGACTCGAACCACGGTCGGCTACGTGGGAGTCCAGTGACATAGCCATTACGCTAACTGCTGGCCACTTCTCTTTGTTTTAAAGCATTGTTTGTTTGAGACCAGCAGATGGCGTAATGGCTATGTTGCTACACTCCCATGTAGCCTACCACGGTTCAAGTCCCAAGTCCAGTGGCTTAAACTCATGCCGGGCGCCGTGCGTGTGCGTGCGTGCCCAAGATCCCGAGAGGAGAATGGAGGAGAAGGGACTGCGGCGTGGCCATCCCCCAGAGGTGACTTCTCGCTCTCTTTCTCTGTCTCTGCAGCGAGATCATGTGCCCTATAGCAAAAAACAAAAACAAACTCTCAAAAGACAAAAGATAGTCTTTGTCTGAATTACTGAAATTCTTTAAAACTTCACGTCTGAACAAAGTAGCTCACTGGGAGCTCCCTGCCGGGAGTACGCCAGAAAGCGCTGCCGGCTTCATGGGGGAGGTGACACCGAGGCCAGGACTGGAAAGACACGAGCAAGTCGGCCACGCGGAGACCTGAACGGCGTCCGAGACAGGCCCGTGCAGAGGCCCCGGGAGAAGGCGAGGAGGCCCGCACGGCTGGGGCGGTGAGCGAGCGGGAAGGGAGGGCAGGTCATGCAGGGCCTGGCGGGCAGAGCAGGGCCAGGACAGGAGTCAGGTTCTCATCCCCACACGGGAGGCTTTCAGCTACTATTCTAGTGTTTTGTTTTTTTTGTTTTGTTTTGTTTTTTAACATTTATTTATTTATCTATTTATTTGTTGTGATTTTCAAACCACCGGGTCTAGGACCCAAGCTCCGGTCAGCCACGTGGGAATCTAGCACCTTAACCACCATGCCACCTGCTGGCCCTTGGTTACTATTCTTTTAAAAGAATCATTTATTTAATTATCATCAATTTTCTTTTTTTTTTAATCTTTTTTTTTTTTTTTTGAGAGGTTTTTGCTATAGGGCGCGTGCGCTCACCAGACAGATGGAGAGAGACAGAGAGACAGAAAGCGAGAAATCACCCCCCGGGGGGAATGGCCACGCCGCAATCCCTTCTCCTCCATCCTCCTCTCGGGATCTTGGGCACGCACGCACACGCGCCCGGCATGAGTTTAAGCCACCGGGTCTGGGACTTGAACCATGGTTGACTACATGGGAGTCCAGCGACATAGCCATTACACTAACTGCTGGTCCCATCATTTTCCAGTTTTGATCAGAGAGTGCACACGCGCAAGCTGCCAGGTCGGAGAGTCAGACCGCGGCCAGCCACGTGAGTCCAGCACCCTGACCACCTTCCACCTGCCGGCCCCGTTGTTCACAATTCTGAGTGCACCGAGAGGCAGGCCCGGTGCACACAAAGTGCCCAGGGGTCCTGAGGGGGCGGGCGGACGCGCCTCCACTTCCTGTTATCATGGGTGTGCACACCCCGAGGCCCCCACAGGGCCCGCACACCTGCAGCCCGTCAGGGTCAGGGTCCTGCACACGAGCAGCCCTGGGCGCCACCGGGGCTGGGACTCGGACTCCCGGACCCACCTGGGGGGGGGCGAGGCCCAGGGGCAGGGTGCCGGTGTGGACTCAGCCCCAGGCCCAGGTAGGCAGCAGGCCAGGGCTGCGCCCAGAGCCCCACCAGCTCCTCCCAGACCTCGGGGTGGTCCGGCCCCCAGGCAGCCACCCATTCTGTTCTGAGTAATGGCAGGCCACTCTGCCTCAGGTGGCCAGGGCCTGTGTGTGGGGTGGACAGTGACCAGACCCTCGGCCCCGTCTGACGTGGCCCTGGCAGGACGCGTGGGTCAGGGACCATGACAGGGTGCAGCGGTGCCCGGGCGGACGTCCCCGAGCCCCAGCCGCCCCGGCCAGTCCCAGCATGGACCCTGCTCCCTCTGGGCTGGGCTGCCGGCGCCCACGCGCCCTCCAGTCAGAGGCCCCCAGGGAGCCCCGTGCCAGCACTGCTCTGGCTCCTGCTGCTCCTGGCTGGGGCTCTCAGCAGGGCCCCGCCCCGGGGACACTGGCCATGTCTGGGTCGCCTCAGGCGATCTGGGTACTGACCAGCACCTGCAGGGCCCAGGACACTCCGCAGAGGCCGGTCTGAGCTGGAAGGTCCAAAGCACAGGGGCCGGGGCAGGCGCAGGGGCAGCGCTGGGCTGGGTGGCTCTGTGGGAGGCCCGTGCGGGGTTCCGGGTTCGTATCCAGAGGCCTCCCTGAGTCTCAAGTGCTCAGGGTATGGGCCCAGGCCCAGGTCCTGTCGGGGTGCCATGTGCCTGTGCGTCTGTACCTGCGTGTGCCGTGTGTGCCTGTGTGCGTGTCTGTGTGTGCCATGAGCATGTGCGTTTGTGTGTGCTGTATGCATCTGGGTGTGCTGTGTGCGTGTGTCTGTGCATGCCGTGTGTGTGTGCTGTGTGTCTGTGTGTGTGTCTGTGTGTGTGTCTGTGTGTGCATGTGCGTTTGTGTGCATATGTGTGACTATGTGTGCATGTGTATTTGTGCATGCATGTGTGTGACTGTGTGCCGTGTGTTGTGCTGTGTGTGTCTGTGTGCATGTGTCTGTGCATGTCAGTGTGTGCTGTGTGTCTGTATGTGCATATGTGTCTGTGTGTGACTGTGTGCCGTGTGCATGTGCGTATGTCTGTGTGTGCTTTTGTGTGTGTCTCTGTGTGGTGTGTGCGTGACTGTGTGTGCCGTGTGTGTGACTGTGTGTACCATGTGTGTATGTGTGTGCTGTGTGTGTGTCTGTGTGTGCCGTGTGCGTGACTGTGTGTGCCGTGTGTGACTGTGTGTGCCGTGTGTGTCTATGTGTGTGACTGTGTATGCTGTGTGCGTGTCTATGTGTGTGACTGTGTGTGCTGTGTGTGCTGTGTGTGCCGTGTGTGTGACTGTGTGCTGTGTGTGTGACTATGTGTGTCTGTGTGTAACTGTGTGCCATGTGTGTGTGACTGTGTGTGCCGTGTGTGTCTATGTGTGCGACTATGTGGCTGTGTGCTGTGTGTGTGTGACTGTGTGTGCTGTGTGTGTGACTGTGTGCCGTGTGTATGTGACTGTGTGTGCTGTGTGTGCCGTGTGTGTGTGACTATGTGCTGTGTGTATGTGACTGTGTGTGCCGTGTGTGTGTGACTGTGTGCCGTGTGTATGTGACTGTGTGCTGTGAGTGTGACTGTGTGCCGTGTGTATGTGACTGAGTATGCCGTGTGTGTGTGACTCTGTGTGCTGTGTGTGCCATGTGTGTGTGACTGTGTGTGCTGTGTGTGCCGTGTGTGTGAGACTGTGTGCCGTGTGTATGTGACTGTGTGTGCCGTGTGTGTGTGACTATGTGCCATGTGTATGTGAATGTGTGTGCCGTGTGTGTGTGACTGTGTGTGCTGTGTGTGTGCGTCTCTCTCACTTGTGGAGGAAGTACAGAAACATTTTTAAAATTGCAGGTGGGACCAGCAGGTGGCGTAGTGGCCATGTCACTGGACTCCCGTAGCCGACCATGGTTCGAGTCCCAGACCTGGCGACTTAAACTCACACCAGGTGCATGTGCATGCGTGCCCAGGCTCCCAAGAGGAGATTAGAGGAGAAGGGACTGTGGCCTGGCCATCTCCCGGGGGGCGAGTTCTCCCTCTGTGTCTCTCTGTCTCTGTCTCTCCAGCAAGTGCACGCGCCCTATTGCAAAACTCTCTCTATAAAATGGCCCAGGGGTTACAAAGCTGGACCCACACGGCCTACCATAGTTCAAATCCCAGCCCCGGCAGCTTCACAAACAGGCAGGTGCGAGCGCCCCGCCTCCCAGCGTGATGGAGAAAGGGAAGAGCAGGGCCTGGCCGGCCGTGTCCAGGCCCCGTGGGCGCGCACTCGCTCCCTCTCCCTCCAGCGAGTGCACGCGCCATTCAACAAATTACAGAGAAGTAACAATGGCGTCACAGACAGCCTGGCTCACCCGGCAGGTAGAGGCTGTAGGGGGTGCTCAGCCTCACGCCACGTCACGTGTGCCCACGTGGGGCTGCCGCTGGACAAAGACTGCCTGGCCCGAGCTGGGGGTGGGGCCTAGGCGTCCTGGGCATCCGAGGAATGCGGCCACGGGGCCCCGCCAAGGGCAGCCAGGAGCCCCGGAAATTCCGCGCCGTGGAGGGGGGGCACCAGACTGGGGACTCCAGACCCCGACAGGGACACGGAGCTCCTCAGGACCCGGCTTCTCTCCCTTGCTCGTACACACGGGCTCGCCAGAGAGACAGAGACAGGGCAACCCCTCATCCTCCTCTCGGGATTCTGGGCACACGCATGCGCCTGGCATGAGTTTCAAGCTGCCGGGTCCAGGGGTCGAACTGCGATTGGCCATGTGGGAGTCCTACCCCTTAACCGCCACGCCACCTGCTGGCCCTTCTTTTTTAATTTTTTTAAAAAATGACGTGAGCAGGCGTAGGCACTCACCAGACAGCGACAGAGAGAGGGAGGGGAGGAGCCCTGGGGCGTGGTCACAGCGCAGCTCCGCCCCCCATCTCCATCAGGTCGGGGTCTCGAGCATACGTGCACACGCACACGCACACGCACGTGCACACGCAGGCCGCCTGGTGCGGGTTTCTAACCGCCAGGGCTGGCACTGCAGAGCTGGCCGCGTGGGGTCCGCCCGCCCCAGCCAGCGGCCGCAGCCACCCCTCTCTCGCCCTGCCCTGCGGGGTAGGAAGGTCCCGGGGTTTCCCGCAGCCCTACCCCGCGACATCGCCCGCATTTACTTACCACTATTTTAGTTTTACCATATGAAGATGATATATATTTTTTTTAATTTTAAAAGAATTATTTGTTTTTTCATTTATTTTTTAGATTTGATAAGAGCAGGACAGAGTGAGAGAGAGAGAGAGGGAGGCGGCCGAGACTCAGACCGGGTCGGCCACACCGAAGTCCAGCACCCTCACCACCTCGCCCCCTGCCGGCCCAGAAGTTATATTTTTATTTATTTGTAGTTATTATTTATTTTTTAGTTTGACCAGCGAGACAGAGAAAGTAGGGAAAGGAGAGTGAGAAAGCCGGCGGGCCACCCCCAGGGAGAACCTCTGGCTTTGCATCTCTCTCTGCCTGGGGCTCTCTGGTGAGCGCATGCGCCCTATGGCAAAAATCTCTCTAAAAAAAAAAGCTTTTTTTAAAAAAAAACACGTTGGCATTTTACTTATCATGCTTGGTTTTTGCTTTTTACATTAATGTTTTAAAGCTTGGTTCTTCTGTGGCCGGCAGGTGGTGTGGTGGTTACGGCGCAGGATCCCAAGTGGCTGGACGTGGCTCCAGGCCTGGATGTGGCGCCTGGCTTTCTCACTCTCTCCCTTTCTGTGTCTCTGGGGAACACAAGTGCCCTACAGAACATTTGAAACAACAATAATAAATAAAATCAAACAATTCTTTAAAGGGGCCAGCCAGTGGCATGGTGGGTAAGGCGCTGGACATTCCCACATGGCTGGCCACGGTTCAAGTCCTGGACCTGGTGGCTCATTCTCTCGCTCTCTTTTTGTGGCTCTCTCTGGTCAAGTTAAAATAAATGAATAAATAAAATTAAATAATTCTCAAAACAATTCTTAAAAAACATGTAGTTTGAGGCCTTCTCACGCAGGTGGTGTGAGGTTAAGGGTGCTGGACTCCCACATGGCCAGCCGCAGTTCGAGTCCCAGACCTGTTACCGAACTCAAATCAGGTCCGCGCGCCCAAGCGCTATAAAACCAAGCCGTAGGCACATGGTGTGGTGAAGGAAAGGACAGCTTTATTGCAAAGTGCAAAGCGAGGAGAGCGGGCAGCTCGTGCTGAAAAGACCCGTCTCCCCGAGATGTTCTCCACGTGCGTTTTTAAGGGCAAAATTAGGGGCAGAGGTCCCAGGCGCATGGTCCGCGCAGTGGTTGGTTCGAGAGGGCGTGATCGTCTCGTGGGCATTCTTGATTGATGAGGCCTCAGATAATCAAATTCCTCTTCAGGTGTCTGGAGTCTCCGAGCTCACAACCAGCAGTTTCCAGCTACAAAACATCTTACATTTCTAAATGAAAACCTTCTTTCCTCTCAGTGAGAGTTTTAGAGGTCAAATGGCCCTCACTCATGGTCCATGTTGGTCATTATCATAACCAAAGTCTGAAGACTGACTCCTTACTCTGGGCCATTACAATGTAAACAGACTTTATATTTCAGGAACCCTAGAAAATACCTTAGGAGGTTCTTGCTCGGTTTCAGACCTAGCAGCTCGCTTTCTCACTTTCCCTATCTCTCTTGCTCTGTCCCTCTCTGGTCAAATTTAAATAAATAAATACATAAATAAATAAAGTTAAAATAATTCTTTTTTTTTTTTTTTTTTGGAGAGATTTTCACTATACGGTGCATGCGTTCGCCAGACAGACAGAAAGAGACATAGAGACAGAAAGCGAGAAATCACCCCCCAGGGGGGATGGCCACGCCGCACTCCCTTCTCCTCCATTCTCCTCTCGGGATCTTGGGCACGCACGCACACGCGCCCAGAGTGAGTTTTAAGCCACCGGGTCCGGGACGCGAACTGCGGTTGACTACGTGGGAGTCCAGTGACATAGCCATTATGCTAACTGCTGGTTCCCAAAATAATTTAAAACAAAAAACAAAAAAAACCTCTAGTCCTTTCATGTGAGAGGCAGCACCCACCACAGAGTCCCTAGCTGCAGCAGGTGTGTGCACCTGGCCTGCCCGTGGTTGGGGACCGAACCCATGGCCTCCCATGTGAACCTGGCATTGCACTGATTTTTATTTTTTAATTTAATTTAATTTTATTACTTATTTATAAAAAAAATATTTTTTAGAGATTTTTTCTATAAGGTACATGTGCTTGCTGGAGAGACAGAGAAAGACAGATAGGAAGTCAGAAATCACCCCCCTAGGGAGACGGCCACACTACAATTCCTTCTCCGTTCTCCTCCCCGGGATCTCGGGCACACACGCACACACACCGGCCTGACTTTAAGCCACCGGGTCTGGGACTTGAACCGCAGGTGACTACAGGGCAGTCCAGTGATGTAACCATTATGCCATCTGCTGGTCCCACGCTGACTTCTATTTAAAACAAAAACAAAAAACCTTAGGGCCAGCAGGCGCTGTGGCGGCTAGGGCACTGGACTCTTACGGGTGATGGTGGTCCAAGTCTGGCAGCTGGCTTTCTCTCTGGTGAGCACATGTGACCAATAGCAAAATTTTAAAAATAATAATAATAATGAAAAACTTAAAAAGAAGTAATTGAAAAAATTAAAGTAGTAGTTTTTTTTTATTGCCACAGAACACAGGGACAGAGAGACGGAGGGGGTCGGAGAAGGCACCGCAGAAGGGCGCAGTCACTCTCCCCTCCTCCCGTCCCAGCCTGCCAGGTCTGGGCGCACACACGTGCCCGGCCTGCTCTTTACGCCACTGGCCCAAATAGTATTTATCTTGATCCCGGGGCTCTAGGACAGAGTACGGGACTCCCTCGTTTTAGCCCGGATACACGGACCATGGTTCTAGCTCCATCTTATAGACAGGAACACCCGAGGCCCGAGGTGACACTCACCCGGGAGGCCCACGGGGGTGGCGGGGGTGGCGAGGATAAATGGCCACATACCCGACGCCTGCTGGGGACAGCCTTAAAGTCCCAGCCTCTTGTAAGTGGGACAGCAAGAGCCAGGGCCTGCCCCTCTTCGGTTCACCTCTCCAGTGTAAAAGCCCTAAGCTGGGGCTGGCACGGGGCGTGGAGGTGAAGGAGCTGGACTCCCACATGGCTTGACTCACGGTTCGAGTCCCAGACCTGGCAGCCTGCTCTCTCACTTTCCCTCTCTCTCTGATCAAATACAATAAATACAATTAAATAAATAATTTTTTTAAAAGAGAAGAGCATGCACTCACCAGAGAGACAGAAAGTGAGAAATCACCCCCCGAGGGGATGGTCACTCCACAATCCCTTCTTCTCTAGTCTCGAGATTTGGGGCCCGCACACAGGCGTGTCCAGTGTTGAGTTTTAAGCCACCGGGTCCGGGACTCGAACTGTGATGGACTACATGGGACTCCAGCAACATAATCATTATGCCATCTGCTGGTCCCAATAATTCTTTAAAATAAAAATAAACAACGCGGGCCTCCCCACTGCCCAGAGCGTCCAACACCAGCCTGCCACCAGCCAGGGCCCCGCCAGGTCCGGGAGCAGATCTGCAGGGCCCTCGCGGGCATGGAGGGTTTCCAACACAGGCGGAACCGGGCCCCTGGGGAGCTGAGAGGCCGGCCCCCACCCCGGGGCCTTTGCGCGCCGTCCTGGCCTTGGCTCCCTGCTCTCCTTAGGCCTCTCCAGAGCCAGGGAGGCCCTGTCTGCCACTAAAATCTAAACTCGCACCTCCCGGTCCTTGCCCTCTCCTGCCTTTCACTTCCGCAGCGGGCAGGGCCCCTCGACCACGGCGTCCCCAGCATCTCTGCCAGGCTGGGGCCCGTACCCCCACCCCGGGCTGGAGCCGAGCCTGGCACACAGCAGGCGCCCACTGCGGGGGAGGGAACAGCTCCGGGGCAGGTGGCATCCCCTCTGCCTTCCCAGGGAGCAGGAAACTGAGGCTCAGAGACAGCGCGGCCACCAAGGTCACAGGGCATACCCGTGGCCCGCGTCCCTGTCGTGCCCTAGCAGCGCCCGCGGCTCCGACGTGGCCGGCCGGGCCGGTGCCTCTGCAGATGGGGAAACCGAGGCCCCGCCGCCTTCCAGGGCCCCCCCGGGCCAGGAGGGGCCGCGGCCTGCCGGGCCGAGCTGGGGGCGGCAGCCCAGGGCGGGGGCGCGCCGAGCCCAAGGTCACCGCGGCGGGCCGGCCCCGGGAGGCGGGCCGGGGTGGGGATCCGCAGGCCTCCCGGGCGCGCGCGCCCCCCCTCGGCGGCGCGCACGGGGCTCGGGCGGCGGCGGCGGCGGCAGCAGGTGGAGCCGGAGCCTCCGCGCAGCCGAGCCGCGGCCCCCGCCGGCGTCGCCGCCATTAGACAATAGGAGCGGCGGCCGGGCGCGCGGGGAGGCGGCGGGGCGCGGGGAGGGGCCCGGCGCGCAGGAAGCGGGGCCCGGGGCGCGCCGGGGCCGGGCGCGCGGGGAGGGGGCGCAGGAAGCGGGCGAGGCCGGGCGCGGGAGGCGGCGGCGGCGGCCCCGGGAGCTGCCGATCGGCGCCGGGACAAAGGCGCGGCCGCCCGGCGCCCCGAGCAGCCCGAGCCGGGGCGCACAGCCGGGGCGCAGCCTGCGCCCCCCGCCGCGACTGACATGATGTTTCCACAAAGCAGGCATTCGGTAAGCGGGGCCCGCCCGGACGGCCGGCTCCCCCCGGGGCCGGGCCTGCGCCCTGCACCCCCAGCTCCGGCCTGGCCGCCTCCCAGCTCCCGGGCCCGCCGCCCTGCCCTCTGCATACCCCAGCTCCCGGCCGGGCCACCCCCTAGTTCCCCGGCCCTGCTCTCTGCACGCCCCCCCAGCTCCGGGCCCTGCGCCCTGCACCCCCTAGCTCCGGGCCCTGCGTCCCTTCAGCCCCCGGTCACCCCCCCAGGTCAGGGCCCTGAGCTCCCCCACCCCCAGCTCCCGGACGGCGCGGGTCCCCCCAGCTTCCGGGCCGCAGCCCTCCCTAGCCCCCGGCCCTCTCCAGCTCCGGGCCTGGCGCTCCACCCCCACCCCCCCCCACCGAACCAGGCAGGGCCTCGGACGGCCTTGGCCTCGGCCTGGGGAGCTCAGGGAGCCCCACCGGCCATCCCTAGCGCGGGGCAGCTTTCGGGGCCTGGTGGGGGGAGCAGGCCGAGGCGCACCCCTCCCAGAAGGGTGCTGGGAATCCGGGGTGGGCCCCCCCGCCCCGGCAAGATTTCGGGCCTGGAGCGAGGCCCTACGCCCCAGAGAGTTTTGCTGGGAGGCCTTGCTACCCCCGACTTGGGAGGGGGGAGTCTAGGATGCATCCCCCCCACCGCGCCAAAGGCATCTGGGGCGCTCGGACGTGCTCCCCCACCCGGCGCTTTGAAGGGGCGGTAGAGGGCGCCCCTGCCCCCACCGAGGGCGGGCCTTCAAAAGCACCCCCACAGCCTGGGGGTGGCGGGGGACGCGCGGCTCGGGCGCACCCACCCCCTCGGCCCCCGCGGAGAGGCGGAGGCAGGAAGCGCGGGCGGGGGCCGCGGCAGGGGCTGTAAACACCGGCCCAGGAAGTGGGGCAGAGGGGGCGCCTGCAGCTGCGCCGGCCCCTGCCTCGGGCGGCCCTGACCCCGGCCGCCGCCCCCCGCAGGGCTCCTCGCACCTCCCCCAGCAGCTCAAATTCACCACGTCCGACTCCTGCGACCGCATCAAGGACGAGTTCCAGCTGCTGCAGGCGCAGTACCACAGGTGAGCGGCCGCCACGGGGAAGGGGGTGACCCGCAGGCAGTACCACAGGTGAGCGGCCCGCCACGGGAAAGGGGGTGACCCGCAAGCCCAGTACCACAGGTGAGCGGCCACGGCACGGGACGAGGGGGCGGCCTGCGGGCGGCGGGCCTGGAGGGCTTCCGGCACAGGGAGCGGCCTTGGCCTCCAGACAGCCCATTTGGCAGATGAGAAAGGCGAGGCGGAGACAGCGAAGTGGTGTGCATGGAGACCCAGGGTCTCCGACAGCCACTTAGGGGCCTGCCCTCCCTGTCGCCCCAGAAAGGAAAACTGCAGCCTGCCCGGCTGGGGGAATAGAGTTCTGGTGGCCCACAGTCCTGCAAGAGGTCCCCCACAGCACATAGCCGCCCCCTGCAGGCTTGGCTGCCTGGGGTAGAAACGAAGAAAGCCCTTATTGTTTGTCGTCTTCATTTTCTGCTTAGAGCGACTTCAACCCGGAGAGGTCAGGGGGCCCGCGGGGTTGCACAGCAAAGCAGAGATGGGCTCCTGTCTCCGGCAAAGAATGCAGAGTCCCTACCGGCCACAGGTCCCCCTTTAGACTCAGTTTACCCAGAAGTGTTCTCTCATTCTTTTTTCCCCCGAGAATAAAAAAGGGAATATTTTAATTTTTTTTACATATCCAATTCTCTGGGTACGCCCCACGTGCTAAATCCTGAACGGGGACCTTCTTGCTCACTCCTGCCCACCTGCCAGCAGGCCCAGGGGGTGAAGGTAGGGTTTTTAGCCCTGCATTGTGCAGGCGCCACCTCCAGGAAGCCCGAGGCTGGTCTGATTGCAGGTTGGTGGCCCTGGGGTTGCCAGACTCCGTCTCTGAGCGTTGGGGTGGTGGTCCTCCAAGCCGGGCCTTCCCCTGCCGTGTTGCACACACACACGTGCCGTCGGACGCAGCTCCTTGCAGATCCCTGCAGAGGAGCGGACGGCGAAGGTTTGCAGTGGGCTTGCCTGAGGGTGAAGGAGAGAAACGGGGAGAGGGCTCCTCCATTGTCCCCTTGAGACCCCAGGGGACTCGAAGTGTAGTTGGCCACATGGAATCCAGAGCGTTAACCACCACACCACCCCCTGGCCTCAACTTTGTGTTTAAGAATTATTTTATTTAACTTTATTTATTTATTCATTTGTTTGTTTCAATTTGACCAGAGAGGGTCAAAGTGAGAGAGAAAGTGAGAGAGCAAGCCGCCAGGTCCAGGACTCGAACTGCGGTCAGTCATGTGGGAGTCCAGCGCCATTAACCACCATGCCTTCTGCCGGCCCCTCAACTTTGTGTTTTTGTATTTGTTTTAATGGTGGCAACAAATGCATTTTTTTTTTTAAATTTTTCCCATGGGGCGTGTGTTTTTCCCAGAGAGACAGAAAGGGAGAAATCACGGGGGGGGGGGGGGGGGTGGCCACCCCACAATCCCTTCTCCATTCTCCTCTCGGGATCTTGGGCACTCACGCACACGCGCCCGGCGTGAGTTTAAGCCATCGGGTCCGGGACTTGAACCACAGTCAACTGCATGGGAGTCCAGCAAAGTAACCCTTACGCCATCCACTGGTCCCCACAGAAACATTTTTAAGTTAGAGGGGCCAGCAGTTGGCGTGGCGGTTAAGGTGCTGGATCCCACCTGGTCCACTGCGGTTCAAGTTCTGGATCTGGCAGCTTGAAACAGCGGGTGTGTGTGCGTGTGTGTCCAAAATCCCAAGAGGAGGCTAGAGAAGGGACTGGGGTGTGGCTGTCCCCCTGGGGGTGATGTCTCGCTCTCCCATTCTGTCGCTGGAGAGCGGCCCGCCTGGGCCCCCGTCCTGCGGGCAGTGCCGGCCCCGTCGCGGTGGGCCGTGGGCGTGACAGGGTGCCTCGGTACCCGGGCTCTGCTCTGCCCCAGCGCGGTGGGCCGTGGGCGTGACGGGGTGCCTTGGTGGCTCTGCGCTCGGCGCCGTTCGTGTCCGGATCCGTCCGTCGTCATCACCCCACCTCGGGAGGCTGTGCCTCTCACGGGAGGACACTGCCGCCCAGAGAGGTGGATGGGGTGGCCTGGAGTCCCACAGCGACGGGCAGGCCGAGTCTGGAACCCCAATCGCCTGGCGCCGAGCTGCCTGCCAGCCCTGGGGGGCCGCAGGAGCACCGTCCGGCCGCTGGGTTTCCTGGACTGGCGGCTGGCGGCTGCCCCGCTGGCTGGCGCCCTCCACCATGGCGCCCTCCCGGGGCCTTCGAGAAAGGCCCGAGCTCAGTCTAGCTGGGGCCAGCCACCACACCTCCTAGCGGCACAGCCAAGAGGGACAGGAGGTTGGGGCGCTCCGCAGGTGCTGTTTGGGCCCGGAGAACCCCCAGGGGTAAGAGCTTGGACTCCTCCCTGGCTCTGTGACCTGGAGTGGTCGCCCGCCCTCTCTGGGCGTCTGTGACGTCACCTGCAGAATAGCATGGGTGACCTCACGGGGCTCCTGAGAGCCGAGGGGTTCTCCGAGTCCCCGGCCCACCCCCGGCGCCTCTCCCAGCTCCGTGGTATGTCCCTGAAGGTCTCGCCCCCAGAACTAGGGCCGTTTTCTGAACCTTCCCTTTACAGTCAGGGACACTGAGGCCGCCATCCCGGCACCTCAGAACACGGCCACAGCTCCCGCGCCAGCTCCGCCCAGGGCTTGACCCTCCCGGCAGGGCCGGCCTTGCCCTCGCTGGGGCCCTGACCCTGGAGCCTCGGTTCCCCTCCCTGCACCTCGGGGCCCTCGCCCACCGTGCCGTGTCCCCTGCAGCCTGAAGCTGGAGTGTGACAAGCTGGCCAGCGAGAAGTCGGAGATGCAGCGTCACTACGTGATGGTAAAGCCCCCGGCCGCCCCCGGCCCTCAGCCCTCCCCCAGGCAGCTGCGCCTCCAGCCTCCCCTGAGCACGAGGACCGGGCCCCATTCTCCATTCAGCCCAGCTGCCCGGCCTGGCTGCCGGCCGAGGCGGTGGCCGGGATGCCAAACCGCCGGCTTGCAGGCCTGGCCGCCAGGTCCCCCCAGGAAGCAGCACCGGCTGTGGCCTGTGGCGGCCAGGCCTGGGAACTGACCGTCCCCCACCCCCGGCCTGTCACCCTCAGGCTTAACCTCACGACACCCGAGACCTGCCCTTCCCCTTCCAGCCAGAGCCTCCCGCTCAGGGCCGGCCCTGCCAGGGGTGGTTTCTGCACCGGGTAGCGGCCCAGCCCTGGGTCTCACAGAGGGTTCAGCCAGTGCCCCCCTCCCGGCCAGCAAGGCTGGGACCTGGGACTCCGGGGGGGGGCGGGCGGGTGTGGGGAGATGCAGACCGGAGGCTCCTTGGAGAAGGGGGCGTTGCTGGGTCCTAGTGGACAAGCCGGCCTGGAGCACCTTGGCGGTTCCCCCTGGGATAATGGGGAGCCGGAGGAGGGACGGGGGCACAGCTGGGGTTGGGAAGGGCTGTAGGCCACCAGCCAGACCAGGCAGGCTCCGTTTACCCTGAGATATTTATACCCAGCGGGGCGCTTCCCCGGGGCCTGGGCCCACCGCAGACAAGACACATAAAGATGAAAGATTAGGAGCCCTGGAATGTGGGTGGGAGCCCCCGCTGCGGCCTCCTGGGGCGGGGTGTGGGGGGCCTCTCCCCTCGTCTCCGTCTCCGTCTCCGAGGTCTCTCCCCGTCTCTCCCTGCAGTACTACGAGATGTCCTACGGGTTGAACATCGAGATGCACAAGCAGGTAGGCCCCTGCCCCAGGCCCTCCGTCCCCTCCCGGCTGACCTGTGGGGCGGGCCTTCCCCAGGACCTGCCGTCCCACCTCTCCTGCTGGAGTCGTGCCAGTGCGCCCTCCCAGGGACCCCTAGTGCACCCGAGCCCCTCACCCTGACTTTGCCGACTGCCTCCCGCCAGAGCGCTCGCTACCCCGAGGCTGTGTCCTGGGCCCGGCCACTTCGGGGTGCCAGCACTAGCCTCCTGGCCCACGGTGGCCGCACACGGACGCCCTTGCCCAGGGTGGCTCGTGGCCCGTCTGCGCCCGCCACGCCCTCCTGGCCTCCTCCCTGACGCTGTGTGTTGCAGGCCGAGATCGTCAAGAGGCTGAACGGGATCTGTGCCCAGGTCCTGCCTTACCTGTCGCAGGAGGTGAGCAGCTGCCCTGGCCCCCGGGCACCCCGGGAGGGATGGGCAGGGCCCCCCTCCCCCGGCAGGACATCGGCGCCCGCCAAAGCCACAGGAGACCCTGCTTTGTCCTCCTCTCGCCCCCCTGAGGCCCGCTCCCGGGCAGGACGCGTGCACAGGCACACACAGATGGCCCACGTGTGTGCAGTGTGGAAGCGTGCGGGCGTGCAAGGGGTGCACGTGCACACGCCGGGCACTGGTGCCGCCTCGTCCCGTTCCGTTCACTGGGGCTGCAACTTGGCGTGAGCCCTGCCCCCCACACACCTGTGTCCACAGCTGCCCTGCGCCCGTCAGGGGCACGTCCTCACTGGTCACTCCCTCTGCCAGCCGGCCACACCTCACTGCGGGAGGGGACATGAGACTCCAGAGGGAACACTTGAGCCCAGACGTGTCCCTCAGGCACTTCCAGAGCTGGGCGCGGGGGAGAGGGCCGGAGGGCCAGGCTCTCAGGGCCGCTGCGGGAGGAGAGCCCCAGCCCGGCCCTCAGCCGCGGGCTCCCCTGGCAGTCCCCGAGCACAGCCTCTGGTCCGGGGGACAGGCTGCGCGTTAACCACATGGCTGCGTGTGGCTCTGCGCTGCACTCGGTCCTGCTCCTGGTCCCCCCAGACCCCCGAGGGCCTCCCCTAGCTTCCAGCACCGTCGGTGTTTCTGTGCGTCTCCCCCTTCCCGTCTGCCCGGTGCCGAGACTGAGGCTCCGTGAGAGAACCAGGCCCTGGTGGGGTGAAGGCCGAGATCGTCACCCTGAGCCCCTGCCCCTCTCCTGTCCCTTGCAGCACCAGCAGCAGGTGCTGGGAGCCATCGAGCGGGCCAAGCAGGTCACCGCCCCGGAGCTGAACTCCATCATCCGGGTAGGTCCGGCCTGCGGCTGGTGGGGGCCGGTGGGCGGGCAGGTGCCGGGCGGAGGCTGACTGCCCCCTCCCCCTGCAGCAGCAGCTCCAAGCCCACCAGCTGTCCCAGCTGCAGGCGCTGGCCCTGCCCCTGGCCCCGCTGCCTGTGGGGCTGCAGCCGCCATCGCTGCCGGCCGTGAGCGCGGGCTCCGGCCTGCTGTCGCTGTCGGCGCTGGGCTCCCAGGCCCACCTCTCCAAGGAGGACAAGAACGGGCACGATGGTGACACCCACCAGGAGGACGACGGCGAGAAGTCGGATTAGCAGGCCGCGGCCGGGAGGGTGGGAGACCGGCACAGAGCGAGGGAGAGGGAGGTTAGCGGAGACCCAGCCCGGGTGCGCTGGGCTCTGCCAGTATTTATGGTAGCGCCTGCCGGGACCCCAGCCCTGCCCTGTGCTGTCCCTCACTCTGGCTCCCACCCCGGTCCGGCCTCCCTCTTCCCCTGCAGCCCAGATAGGTGAGCAGCTGAGGCCTGGAGGGGCCGCGGGAGCCCAGGTCCGAGGGAGCAGCTCCTCGAGCAGCCCAGTGCCCCCGGCACCCCCGTCCACACTCGTGTAACCGACAGCCCGCCCCGGCCGGGCCTCCACCGCACTGCATGCGCCGCTGCCCCTCCCGCCTGGGCGCCCCGCGGCCCCGGCCCCAGCTGTGCTCCGCCACCTCCCGCGCGCACCTCCTCGCTAGCCCCCTTCCCCCTGGTCCTCGCCCCTCGCCCACGACGGGACAGAGGAAGCTTGGCCGGGACAGCTGGGGTGGGGGCGGCAACCAGGATTTCCCTCCCCCTTCCCAAATAAAGATGAGGGTACTAAAGCCGTCTCGTTCTGCTTTTCTGTCTCTCTCCCAGTACACTAGTTGACTTTGCAGAGGGGATATTAAAAAGAAAAAAAAGCAACTCCCACCCCGTGTCTGTATAGTCACTGTTGGTTGTGTTCAGGTGCGGGTCTCCGCGGAGAGGGTCTCTGGAGAGATACGAAGTGCTGTGGCGGGTGGGCTTAGCTGTGCCTTTCCAATAAAGACTGTGAAGTCGCCGCTGTGGTCCTGCGTCTGTGTTGTGGGCTGTCCGCGGAGGACGGGCAGGAGGGGCTCGGCCAGCCGGCGGCCACCTCCCCTTGACCGTCACCCAGAGCGGGTGAGCGGGCGCTGGGTTGCACAGCACAGTCCAGGGCCGGACGGCGAGGCGGCCGTTGGGCAGATGGGCGGAAGGTCAGCGCGCTGGGACGCGGCCAAGCTGCCGTCTAAGCGGAGATGCATCCTTCCCAGGGACCGGCTGTGGAGGCGCCGGGAACTGACAGACACACACCGTCTTTCTCTGCCAAAGAGCACGGCCTCGCTGTGACCCCTTCTCTGGCTGGCCCTCCTTTGGGGACTTGGGTGCACACGCACAGGCACACGCACCTGCTGTGTTTCTGGACCCCTGGGGGATCCAGCCTCTTCACCACCACGCCCCAGGCTGGCCCCGCACCGTTCAGGCCGACCTCCAATCTGCAAGTCTCCCCCAGTCACCCATGCTGGACCACTGGAAGAGCCAGCAGGAGGGGGACTGCCACCAACCACTGGCCTGGCCCTGGCGTGGAGGGTGCCCGCCCACCCTCGGAGCTGGGACCTTGGCGGGGGACAGCGACCCTGAGGAACGTTTTGCTCTGGGCGAGAATGGCCGGGTACCCACACCAGCCTTCTGTGGGCCCGGCCCTGCCCCTCTACAGCCCAAACACAGCTGAAAACAGCATCCCGCATAGGACACGTGTTCAAAACCTGACCCCAGGCCAGCTCCGTGATGCAGCGATGCCCTGCTCAAAAGGAACCAGATTCCAGGGGGGCAACCGTGGTTCAAATCCCCGGCCTGGTTAGCATGAAACATGCCGGGTCTGTCCATGAGTGCCCGGGATCTGGTAGGCTGGAGGGCTGGAGGGAGAGGGCAGGGGTGCCCAGGCCCGGGAGGGGCCTCCTCTGTCTCTGGTGCACATGCTCACGCTCTATCATGAATAAAGAAACCCTGAACTCGCGTACGTGCGAACAGGCGTCACATGCCCTTGGAAGGCTGTTGGGCACCCCGTAATCAGCAACACGCCCCTGGGTCCACTCCTCAGAAATACCAGGAATTCACCAAAAACACGGTCATCGCTGGCCACAACTGCCTGACCCAGAAACCGTGGTGGGGCCATCCCCGCCCAGAACGGTGGACCGTGTGGGACTGCGCCGGAGTACTATACAGCCACGAAAAGGGACAGTACCACGTCGCACACGGAATCTCCGCCACGGGGGGCGGAGCTGGCGTCCCAGGCTGCCCTGAGGGAGCTGCTAACCAACTGCTCCCATTTCTTTTTATCCTTTTATAGTTTTTAAAAACATGTGTTTGCTTATCTATTTATCTGTTGTGCTTTTTCAGGCTGCTGGGACCGGGACTTGAACCTTTGGCCATGTGGGAGCCCAGCACCTCAAACACGACACCACCTGCCAGGCCCTCGCTTCTTCTTTTTTTTTTTGGAGAGGTTTTTCGCTATAGGGCGCGTGCGCTCGCCAGACAGAGAGAGACATAGAGACAGAAAGCGAGAAATCACCCCCCAGGGGGGATGGTCACGCCGCAATCCCTTCTCCTCCATTCTCCTCTCGGGATCTTGGGCACGCACGCACACGCGCCCGGCGTGAGTTGTAAGCCACCGGGTCCGAGACGGGAACCGCGGTCGACTACGTGGGAGTCCAGCGACATAGCCATTACACTAACTGCTGGTTCCCCGCTTCTTATTTTTTATGGTGCTGGAGACAGGTACCCCTCACAGCCCGAGGACACCGCAGGCCTGTCTCTGCCCCACTCCCCAAGGCCGTGGGCACGCACATCCTTTGTGCTCAGAGTGGCCCTGGGACCCCAGCCTGGGACCTCCGTGGCTACCGCCGCAGCACCGCTGGTCCACAGTGCGTCTGAGCTGGGGGCAGACTCAGGGCTGTGCTCGCTCCGGTGGTCCATCAGACTACAGCCTGGTGGTCCTGCTTGATGTTGCTGCTTTCTGTGGTTTTCGGGTTTTGCGATAGAGAATATCCCCTCGCCAGGGAGAGAATGAAAGAAGAGAACCCCCCCGGGGTGACCACGCTGCAAGCTCTTCTCAGCCTCCTCTCGGGGTTTTGGACAAGCACACACATGCCCCGGAGTGTTTTTCACGCTGGTGGGTCCAGGACTTGAACTTGGAAGTCAGCCATGTGGGATCCAGCTGCCTTAACCACCACGCCACTGGCTGGTGCCCAACAATCTTTTCATCATTTGTTCAAATGTGAACTATAGGGCCCACTGCACAATTTGAGTCCTGGTCCTGACGGCTGGAAAACACGCCAGGTGCATGTACCTGTATGTGCCCCAAATCGCAGCCCAGACGGAGACTGGCTGCCGTGTGCCCAGCCCCGTGGGAATGCGTCTCCCTCCGTCTCTGTCTCTCTGGCCAGCGCACTTGTGCTATGGTTTACTAACCTGAAGGCAAACAATAGGCTATCTCTGGCCCTTGGAATGAATTCTGATCTCACACTAGGCCAGCCACTGGCCCTCCAACGGGCAGAAGCGGGTGCAGACACCGGGCCCTGGCGGGCCCTGGCGGGCCCTGGCGGGGTGCTCCCTCTGCCTGGAACAGCGCTCTTTCCCACCTGGTCTCGTCCTGTGACTGCCCTGGAAGTCATTTTCTGAAGGCCTCCCGACCAGCGTCCTGGGACACCCTCACCCGCCTCCAGCCAGGCTCTTCCTCTCCCACCTGTGGGGTCCAGGCTAGAGGCGTGGCCCCCCAAGTCCCAGTTTCCCGGGTGGGGAGGTCACAGCTACCCTGCAAAGTGCTTAAAGCAGAGGCTGCGACATTTCCTCACTCATTCCTGAGAGTCCACGTGCCAGAGACAGGGCGGGGAGCAGGAGGGACGGGGGACAGACACACCTGGGGACCGCGGACAGCACGGAGGAGGGCCAGGCGCCCACGCAGGGAGCGCCAGGGGGCGAGGCCCTTCTCGCCCTGCTTCTGGGGAATCGTGGAGAAGGAGCACCCCGCGGCCGGGGCTGTCAGCTGACAGCTTGCTGTCATTACTGACCGTGCCCCCAGGAGGGCGCCGCGGGGGGCGCAGACCCGGCTCCCCGCCCGGGAGGGGGCTCCTCCAAGGCGGGGCCCCGCCTGCCCAGCCACCCGGGACCCCCGTAGGGGTTAGGGTCGGGCCCGCGGCGGAGCGGGCGACCCGGCCCCGGGGGGCGCACAGGCCGGCTCTGAGCCCCCTCCCGCCGCGACCGCCCCGCGCTTAACGACTGCGCCGCCGGCGACCTCGGCTAATTGATCCGCTAATGGGCCCCGCGCGGCGGCCGCGCCTAATGAGGCGGGAGGAAGGGAGGGGGCGGGGGCGAGGCGGGAGAGCAGCGAGCGCAGGGGGGCTGGAGGAGGGGCAGGAGGGGACCGGGCGGGGGGAGAACCGAGAGGAGGTGGGGGCGGGGAGGGAAGAGTGGGGGAAGGAGGGGAGGCGGGATGGGAGGGAAGGGAGGGGAGGGGGCGCCGCGGAGGAGAGGGGGAGGGGCGGCGATGCTCGCGATCTGGGCCCAGGACTGCAGGGGAGAGGGCAGGGGGCTGGGGTGAGCCCCTCTGGGCCGCGGCCCCCACCTTTATGCTGACGGTCCAGCGCAGACCGGCGCTCCAGGGGCACGGGGGACCCCTGGCCTCTCTGCGCCTCCATTTCCCCATCCATGGTGGTTATCCTCGGCGTGCAGAAGCCCACAGGCCCCAGCCCCAGAGGGTGCCGCAGCGCCTGTCCCCCCACAGCCACCTGGGCGCCCTGAGCCCCTCCTGCCGTCACAGCCCCTTGGCCGACATCTCCAGCCCTGCCCCGCGCCCCTAAGGGTGAAGGCGGAGAGGCCTCAGGGCCTCGGTGCACGGATGGACAGAGCATCCCCACGGGAGAACTGAACCCAGAAGGGCAGGGGCGCCCAGAGCGGGACCCAGCAAAGCTACCCTCAGGGTCACAGCCAGGTGGACGGCAGCTGGGAGGGCCCGGTGTCCCTCCCTCCTGGCCCCACGCGGTCCCTCTGTCCTTGACAGTGTCCTGGAAGAAAGGGCCTGTTCTCGGGTGGGGAACAGGCTCAGCCCCCAGAGACCTGCCTGGCCAGGGGAGGTGGGGCGGAGGAGGGCTGGGAGCCAGGGGCCCAGGTCCTGGGCAGGGTCTCAGTGCACCTGCACAGGTGAGGCAGGGGGCTCCCTGGAGGCCACGCCCCTCCGTCCATGCCCTGGGCCTGCGAGTGCTGGTCTCGGCCTGGCCTGGCCTGGCGGACACAGGCTGGCAGAGCCCAGTCCCACTGCAGGGCACCTGCCTGGAGTCCGGGCATTTCTGACCCCCCACGCCGCCTTCCCCAGCCCCACACCGCAGCTCTACCTGTACTGAGGTCCACGTGGGTGACAACTGAGTCCCCAGGGCCAGCACCGCAGCCGCACATGGCAGGCACTCGGGCAGAGGCCAGAGGATGGGTGGGTCTGGGCCGCCCTGCCGGCCAGGCTGGCCGCGGGCACAGGAGCCATGAGGTGTTTGAGCACACCCAGATGCCCACTCAGGCTTCGTAAGACCCTTCTGGGGACGCCAGGGACAGAGCTGGAGGGGACACAGGCAGGAGCAGCAGGAGGGAGCTGGCCCACCCCACCCCGGCCCAGGCGTCCCCTCCAAGGTCTCTGGGTGTGTGTGCCCCCATCCGTCCTGCCCTGGGGGTCCAAGTCTCCCCAGCCCTCCATCCCCTCTCCTTTTCTCCCGGCTTCCACCCTGTCCTTCAAGGTCTTTCTAGGTCTCTTCTCCCTCTCCCAGTGTCCCCGGGCTGTGCCCCCTCCCCACCACCCCCACCCCTCGGCCCTCCCCAGCAAACCACTCACACCCACAGGGCCCCTGGGCCTGGCCTTGGGCGCCTGCCAGGCCTGGAAGCCTGCCCCACCTTCGCACTCCCCTCCTCCGCTTTGTCCCGTTTCCTGCTGTAGGCTCCCCCCCCCCAGCCCCCTCCCCTGCTGGGCCGCGTGGCTAATGGGGGGTCTTCAGTGGCAGGGATGGGCCCGGACAACCTGGCACCAGGCCCTGCAAGCTGGGATGCCAGGCCCCAGGGCCCCCAGAACAGTTGATCCCAGGCAGGGCCCTGGGTGTCTCTGGGCCTGGCCACCCCCAACTGGGGCAGGAAGGCCGCCCTCCGCTGAGCAGGGCAGGCGCTTTCAGGCTAGGCCAGACTTTACTGGCCTGTACCTGTGCCAGGGACCAGTGTCCGGGGGAGGCGAGCCGTGGAGGGCTGGGGGAGGTGGCTGGGGCATGGCTGCGGAGCGGAGGCAGCACCGCCTTCCTCCTCCGTGCCTGCTGGCCCCCAGCCCCCACCTGGAAGGCTGTCCAGGGAGCAACCTGCCAGGCAGAGCTGGGGCCTAAGGCGCAGCCGGGTGGGGTGGCGGGTGGCGGGGTGGCGGGGTGGCGGGGTGGGTCGTGCCTTTTCCAGGTGAGTGAACTGGGGCCCAGCGGGGCTGAAAGGGCTCCCTTGGAACCAGAAGCTGGCGAGGGGCCTGGATGGGGCTGTGCCTCCCAGGGCTGAGGGGTCTGGGGTCCAGCAAGGAGCCCCCAAGAGGAACCGGCAGGGGGCATGGTGGTTAAGGCACTGGACTCCCACAGAGCAGACCAAAGTTCGAGTCCCAGACCTGGTGGCTTGCTTTCTCACTTTCCCTCTTTCTCTCTCACTCTGTCCCTCTCTGGTCAAAATCAAAAGGAGGCCCCCAGAAAGGGGAGGACAGAGATGGGGCGGGGAGCAATGGGAAAAGGGTGGACCTGCAGTAGGTCATGAGGTGGTCAGAGCGCGGGAGCCCACGTGGCTGAACACATGGTTTGAATCCCATCCCTGGTGGTTTGAAAAACACACCAGGTTGAGACCAGCAGATGGAGTAATGGTTATGTTGCTGGACTCCCATGCAACTGACTGCAGTTCGAGTCCCCGACCCTGCTGCTTCAAACTCAGACTGGGTGTGTGTGCGTGCGTGCCCAAGATCCCAAGAGCAGAATGGAGAAGAGATTGTGGCACGGCCCTCCGCTCTAGGGGGTGATTTCTCACTTTCTGTCTCTCTCTGGCGAGCTCACCACCCTATAGCAAAAATCTCTCTCTAAAAAAAACAGGAACAATGCGATTCCAGAAGCCTGAGCATGTGTGGCCCCAAGTCCCCACAGGATCAAGGGATAGGGACCAGCAGTTGGCGTAATGGCTACGTCGCTGGACTCCCATGTAGCCGACTGTGGTTCGAGTCCCGGACCCGGTGGCTTAAACTCACATGAGGTGCATGTGCGTGCGGGCCCAAGATCCCGAGAGGAGAATGGAGGAGAAGGGATTGCGGCGTGGCCATCCCCCCTAGGGGGGTGATTTCTCGCTTTCTGTCTCTCTCTGTCTTTCTGGTGAGCGCATGTGCCCTATAGCAAAAACCTCTCCAAAAAAAAAGGATTGAGGGTTGGAGGAGACGGGGTTGCCAGAGCGACTTTGCCCCACTGGGGTATTCTCTCCCTCGCTCTCTCTTCAGTGCAAACACACACCCTCTACAATAAATGAAAATGGAGAACCCAGCCACAAAAGGGGGTTACCTTCTGTGGGGAACCCCACATTCTCCCAGCCAGGCCGCACACCGTCTCAGCGCAGTGACAGCTCTCCCAGCAGGGCCGCACACCCTCGCAGTGACAGCTCTCCCAGCAGGGCCCGCACACCCTCGCAGTGACAGCTCTCCCAGCTGGGCCGCACACCCTCACTCAGCGGCTCTCCCAGCAGGGCCCGCACACCCTCACTCAGTGACAGCTCTCCCAGCAGGGCCCGCACACCCTCGCAGTGACAGCTCTCCCAGCTGGGCCGCACATCCTCACTCAGCGACGGCTCTCCCAGCAGGGCCCGCACACCCTCACTCAGTGACAGCTCTCCCAGCAGGGCCCGCACACCCTCGCAGTGACAGCTCTCCCAGCAGGGCCCGCACACCCTCACTCAGTGACAGCTCTCCCAGCTGGGCCGCACACCCTCACTCAGCGACGGCTCTCCCAGCAGGGCCCGCACACCCTCGCAGTGACAGCTCTCCCAGCAGGGCCCGCACACCCTCACTCAGCGACAGCTCTCCCAGCTGGGCCGCACACCCTCACTCAGTGACAGCTCTCCCAGCAGGGCCCGCACACCCTCACTCAGCGACGGCTCTCCCAGCAGGGCCCGCACACCCTCACTCAGCGACGGCTCTCCCAGGCAGGCCGCACACCCTCGTAGTGACAGCTCTCCCAGCTGGGCCGCACACCCTCACTCAGCGACGGCTCTCCCAGCAGGGCCCGCACACCCTCGCAGTGACAGCTCTCCCAGCTGGGCCGCACACCCTCACTCAGCGACGGCTCTCCCAGCAGGGCCGCACACCCTCACTCAGTGACGGCTCTCCCAGCAGGGCCCGCACACCCTCACTCAGCGACGGCTCTCCCAGGCAGGCCGCACACCCTCACTCAGCGACGGCTCTCCCAGCTGGGCCGCACACCCTCGCAGTGACAGCTCTCCCAGCAGGGCCCGCACACCCTCGCAGTGACAGCTCTCCCAGCAGGGCCCGCATACCCTCACTCAGCGACGGCTCTCCCAGCTGGGCCGCACACCCTCACTCAGCGACGGCTCTCCCAGCAGGGCCCGCACACCCTCGCAGTGACAGCTCTCCCAGCAGGGCCCGCACACCCTCGTAGTGACAGCTCTCCCAGCAGGGCCCGCACACCCTCACTCAGCGACGGCTCTCCCAGCTGGGCCGCACACCCTCACTCAGCGACGGCTCTCCCAGCAGGGCCCGCACACCCTCGCAGTGACAGCTCTCCCAGCAGGGCCCGCACACCCTCGTAGTGACAGCTCTCCCAGCTGGGCCGCACACCCTCACTCAGCGACGGCTCTCCCAGCAGGGCCCGCACACCCTCGCAGTGACAGCTCTCCCAGCAGGGCCCGCCCACCCTCGCAGTGACAGCTCTCCCAGCAGGGCCCGCACACCCTCGTAGTGACAGCTCTCCCAGCAGAGCCCGCACACCCTCACTCAGCGACGGCTCTCCCAGCAGGGCCCGCACACCCTCGCAGTGACAGCTCTCCCAGCAGGGCCCGCACACCCTCACTCAGCGACGGCTCTCCCAGGCAGGCCGCACACCCTCGTAGTGACAGCTCGGGCCTTTCCAGATGCTGAGCTCTGTGGGCCTGGGACAAGTGGTTGACAGCCCCGTAACCGCCGTCACAGGAGCACGGTGACACAGCAGACAGGTGGGTTCAAGCCCAGGCCTGGACTCCGGAGTGCTGTCCCTGGGTCTCAGCTGTCCCCCACAGGCCCTGGGGCCCCACCCCGGCTGGCAGGACCCGGGGCGGCCTTTGTGTGGCAAGTCTGGAGAGTGTTCTGAGAGGGGGAGCCCTGGGAGCTTGAGCAGGGACGATGGAGGTGGCAGCCCTGCTGTGGGCTGTGAGGTCGGGCTGGGAGGGAAGGGCCCTTCGGGAGGGGCGGGCGCACATGCAGACTGGCTGAGCAGTCCCCAGGAACTGTCCAGAGTGTTCCAAGGTGAAGGCTTAGCTTACCCGGGAGCCCGCCAGCGGCCGTCTTCCAGAGGCGGGCACCCCGCCAGCGTGCCCGGGCAGAGTGCCTGAGCCCCTGGGTCCACGCCGAGGCCATTCTCGGCCTGTGTCGTCCCCCACCCCTGCCCAGTTCTTGCCGGGCCAGGCAGGAGTTTCCGAGAGCCTCCGGGCTGCCCTGGCCCTGGCCCTGAGCCCCCTGTGGCCTGGGACCCACGCAGAGCAGGCACGCCAGCCCTGCACCCCATGGGGACCCCCCAGTCACAGCAGCCAATGTTCACCGTCCACCAGGACCAGGCTCCGGTCAGGCTCCTCAGTCCCAGGGCAGGAATTAGACTGCCCCTCGGCCTCGGAGCCAGCCCGTGGGGAGGGGAGGGCAGCTGGGTCCTTCCTGGCCGCCTGGCGGTTCGAGTTCTGTACCCAGCAGCTCGGGAAAGCGCACTGCACGCATGTACGTGCCCAAATCCAGAAAAGAGAGAGGGGGAGCAGGGGCTATGGTGTGGCTGTCCCCCACGGGGGTGCTTTCTCACTTCCCCCTCTGTGTCTCTTCACCTGTGCACTCAGTCTGGCGAATATAAAAAGGGGAAAAAAAGACTGCGTCATCCTTCTGGCCACACGGGCTGCGGTGGCTCTAATCGGGCTGTTCAAATGAGTGGACTCCTATGCATTCCACAGAGCCCCAACCTCAGCGCCCAGTACCACTCAGCATCAGAAAGTCTTCCCAAGTTCCCAAACAGGGCCCCCACTTCCACCTCTAGCTACAGACCCTCCTACCCCAGCCCTGACCACAGGGGCTAGGAGTGCCCCACTGCCCCTCCTAAACTAACTCAGGAGCCCCTCCATGAGCCCCCAGCATGACCTGGTGCTGACCGGCCACAGGCAGAAGAGCAGGAGTGTTGGATTCGGGAATGAGTCTTGTCCAGCCAACTCACTGTGCAGGGGAGTAAACTGAGGCCCAGCGAAGGGCCAAGGTCTCCAGGTGGGCGTGGGGTCCGCTAGAACTTAGGGAGAGAGCCCCCATGCCTCTGGGTGGAAGGAAACGTGTGTGTGATTTTTCCGGGAGGCTTACAGCCAAACGTGGCGGGGAACCGAGGCTCAGAGGTCACCCGCGAGCCCAGGGCCAGCGGGAGGGGACAGGCCTGGCTGGTGGCCCAGCAGCGCGGCTGGGGGGTGGGGGGCGGTAGGCAGAGGTTGGCGGTGTCGGAAGCCAAAGGCTTGGCCTCCCCGAGGGAGCCGCTTTCCCGGCCCGGGTCGGATCAATGGGCTGTAATTATACCGCGCCGGGCCCGGAGCCGGCGGGGAGGGAGCGGGAGCTGGCAGGAGGGAGGCGGCGGGCGGGGGAGCGCGGGCCGGAGAGGGACCCACGTTACTTTGATTGACAGCCCGGCAGGCGCGGCGCGGGAGCTTCTGGGGATCGTAGTCTTTCCCCAGGACGCCTGCCCCGATCTTATACCCTCCTGTCCGCACGAGGGGGAAACCGAGGCAGGGCCGATGCTGCCGCCCCGCCCACAGCGAGGCTCCGCCCTCCTCAGCAGACCCTCGCGGGCCAGGTTGAACAGGTGCCGAGGGTTTCCAGTCCCGCAAGTCTCGGCGCTTCCCGGGCGTGCAGGGGACTCCCCTTCTCTTACCCTCGGTTTACCGATCTGTGAAATAGGGCGAAGGCGCCTACTCCGCGCCGCCAGCCGGCCCGGTAGCGTGTTGGGTGGGCGACGCTTGTTTTTAAGGGGAGATCTGGCAGACTTAGGGGGCGGCGCGCTTCGCTCGGTTTTCGGATGATATCCGAGCCAGGTCCCCTGCAATCCAGCCAGGCTGGAGCGTCCACGAGGGTCTCAGCTTCTCTTAGGGCGGGGGACAGCTGCGCTCTCCACCTCCGCCCGGACTGCCAAGCCCCCTTCCGATTGGCCCAACCTCTCGTGGTGCCTCCAGCCATTGGTTACCGGGTTCCTGATCCCCCACTGGTCAGTGCCTATTGTGACGTCACGGACCCATGTGGGAGCGCCGCGAGTGGATTGGCTGGCGCGCCCAGCCAACCACCGCGGAGAAAGGAATTTCCACAGTAGCTGGGGCGGCGAGGCTGATTTAAGGTGGTCTGAGCAATCGGGGTCCCAGCGCTGCTTCTCAGCTTTTTCCTTTTTTTTTTTTTTTTTTTTTTTTTTTTCTTTTTTTTGAAAAAAGCTACATCCACATCATAAAAACCCATCCAGGAGCCAGGAGCTGAGCTTTTCTGTAGCGCGGGAGGGGAGCCATCGGAGGCTAAGCCCTTTCGCCCTGTTGCAGCCTCTTGCCCGAGTTCGCAGCAGGGAAACTGAGTGCCAGGGGGCGGGAGCAAAGCCCTGGATGCCAAGGAGCTGGCTGCTAAAGTCTTCTGGGTGACAGGCGGGGCCGGTGCTGGCCTCTGCCCGGCTGGAAGTGACGCCTGGCCTGGCGCTCCGCTCCCTGCTTCCTGCCCTGGCCGGATGTGGCATTTCAGGGAGCTCTCAGTAGCAGGCTGCCAGGGGGTCCCCCAACATCCCACAGTCTGCTCTCTGCTGAGCTGGGGATGCCGCCGCTCAGAGCAAGCACGCCCCCTCCTCCCTGGCAGCTCACACTCACCACGCCAAGAGATGGTGCGTGTGTGTGCGTGTGTGCGTGTGTGTGTGTGTGTGTGTGTGTGCGCGCGCGCGCGCGTGTCTCTGTGTGTGTGGTCCTGTGGCTTCCCTGGTGATCCACAAAGCTGTATTTACCTTCCCGTGGCGTGTGCCTGGCAGAGGGACCTCAAGACTGGTGGGTCCGGCTCCCCCCTGCAGGAAGCCGCCTGGGACCCACCAGGCCCTGAAGCCCCTGCTTCCCTCCAGCCCTCCCTGGCAAGGCCTGGGGCTGCCTCCTGGGTAGGGCCCCGGCATTTTCCCGTCTTCCAGCTCAGGGAGGTGGTTAGATTAAACGCCACTGGTGAGAGGGCCCGGAGGCTGGGGGCCACGGCTTTTGGAGGGCCCCCCTGGGGGCCGGTCTCTGGGGCTGGGCCTGGAAGGAGTGAGCTTTCTCCAGGCAGAGGGGGAGGAGTCCCAGAAGCTGAGCTGACTGCACTGGAAAAGCCCCGAGGTGCCAAGGGACACCCATTGGCAGGTGCCCCTGGCAGAGGGAGGGGTGTGAATTGGTGTCGGGGGAAGCTGGCCTGGCCAACGGTGCTGGTTTCCCCACAGTGTGGACAGCTGATTCGTTCCCTAGGGCAATAGGGAGCCACGGGGAGGGTTTGAGTGCAGGAGGTCTGTAGTTCACAGGAAGGGCTGGCCCTGGGGGAGCTGCTGGGGCAGGTGACAGGGAGAGGAGGCCAGGCCCATGCTCTGGTCTGGAGTCCCACAGGTGGGGACAGGCCTAGGGAGGGTGCACGTCCAGGGTCTGGGAGGGCCAGGGGAGAGGCCTAGCTGGTGGCCAGGCCCTCAGGGTAGGGACCGCACCGGAACAGGGCCACCGTTGGGAGCCAGCCATGTGAAGGGCTGTCTCAGAGCCTGGGCAGCTAGGTGACATTCGGTGACCAGGTAAGGAAGGAGGACCAGGGCCAGGCGGGTATGCAGCAGTAATGTGACCGGGCCACACAGGAGGAGTCCTGGGTTCCTGTCCTGGGACCGCCACTCCACGGGCGGGCAGGCAGGTGGCCGGTTGGTTAAGGGCGCTGGACTCCCACACGGCCAACCGCAGTTCGAGTCCCAGACCTGGCGGCTTGCTTTCTCACCTTCCCTCTCTCTCTCTGTTTCTCTCTGATCAAATTGAAATAAATAAATGAAATGAAGTTAAATAAAATAATTCTTAAAGAGCAAGAGGGCCGGCAAGGAGGGGCCCCAGTCGAGGGGGTATGACCCAGGCTGAGGGACAGAGGGAGGCCAGAAGGGGTCTTGTGGGCTCTGGCCCAGGCAGGGAGACACTGGCCTGCCAGCCTCTACGGAGGCGAGCCACCCCCCCCACCCCACCCCCGGGAAGGGCGTGGGATCAGGGCCGCCAGTCCCTGGGAACTGGGATCACCCAGCCTTGCCTTGTGAAGCATGGGGCTGGTGTTTTTATCTGTGGTACAAAGTGTGCGCTTTCACGGGGGAGGGAAAGTGAGAAGGCACCTCACCTGGGGGGATAGGAGGTGGGGGTGGCCAAGGGCTGCAACCCCTTCTCCTTCATTCTCTCAGGATTTTGTTGTGTTTTGTTCCGCTGGAGGGTACACGCGTTTGCCAGAGACGAGACAGAGAGAGGGGAAGTGGGAGCTGCCTCCCAGAGGTGTCCGGGCTGCAGCCTCTTCCCACCCTCTCCAGGGTTTGGGCACGTGCACCCGGCATGATTTCCTTTCCTTTCTTTACTTTGTTAAAGAGAGATTTTTGCTATCCGGTGCGTGCACTTGCCAGACAGACAGAAAGTGAGAAATCACCCCCGGGGGGATGGCCATGCCGCAGTCCCTTCTCCATTCTCCTCTTGGAGTCTTGGGCACGCACGCACACGCGCCCGGCGTGAGTTTAAGCCGCCGGGTCTGGGACACGAACCGCACAGTTGGCCCTGTGTGATCCAGCACTTTAACCTCCACGCCACCTGCTCACCTGGCTCTCGGGATGCTGGGCACGCATGCACACGGCCCTGGTGTGTTTCTCAAGCCATCGTCACCCATGGGCCCCAGATGCTTTAACCACCAGCCGGCCTGGCCAGAGCTCCCCGTCTTAGGCAGGGCATGGCCCCATCAGCCCTTTCTTCTGCACTCGCACCTGCTGTGTGCCAGGCCAGCTCCACAAAGCCCATGAACAGAACCTCCTGAGGCTACACCAGGTCAAAGGTCGGAGGTCAAAAGCAAACCCTCAGAGAGGCACTAAGGAGGGAGGGTGGGAGTCAAAGCAACAGGGTGGCGGGCCCTGGCGCTGGGCCTGAGTAACTGACCAGGAGGAGAGGGGTGTCCCAAGCCCTGAGGCTGGGCTGTGCCCACCTGTCGGAGCCAGTGCGGCAGGCCAGGGTGAGCCAGGCCCAGGGGCAGGGTGGGGTCGGGGACCGCATCGAAGCAGGGCCTTGTGGGAAGAAAAAGGAGTGCGGCTTTTATTTTATTTATTCATTTTTGGAGAGGTTTTTGCTATAGGGCGCGTGCACTCTCCAGAAAGAGAGAGAGACAAAGAGACAGAGAGCAAGAAATCACCCCCCAGGGGGGATGGCCACGCCGCAATCCCTTCTCCTCCATTCTCCTCTCGGGATCTTGGGCACGCACGCACAAGTGCCCGGCGTGAGTTTAAGCCGCCGGGTCCTGGACTTGAACCGTGGTCAACTACGTGGCAATCCAGACAGCCATTACGACAACTGCTAGTCCCTTATTTTACCTGTAATGATTACTCATTTTGCTGTAGGGCTCCTACACTCACCATGAGAGACAGAGAGATGGAGAAACCCCCCCAGAGGGGATGGCCACACCACAGTCCCTTCGCCAGTTTCTTCTCAGGGATTGGGCCTGTTGTGATGGCCAGGCCGTAAGATCTGAGACTCGAACCTCGTAGGTGGCAGGTGGGATCCAGCAGCCCCACCACCACGCCGCTGGCTGGCCCACTATTATTTTGGGAAATTCGTTCTCCTTTATTATGACACGGTGTGTACACGCATGCGACAGGGCGCTAGGCGGGCAGAGCCGCCCCGCACAGAGCTGGCCGGCGTGAGCCCTTCCCCGGTCCTCCAGCCCACTGGCCCCTGGTCCTCCGTGCACGTCCAGCGGGTCTCAGCCGACCTGGCCGGAGGTTCAAGCCACAGTCGCCATGTGGGGTCTGGCTTCTCTTCCAGCACGTACCCATGGGCTGATGGCAATAGGGAGCCATGGAATGCTCCAGCCCACCGCACACAAGAGTCCTCAGCCTCAGGCTCTCCTCCCTTGCCCCGGTCCCATGGTGCCTGATCCTCTTTCCAGGGCTCCCCCGCTGTCAGCCTCCAGGAGAAAGGAGTCCCCTCTGGTTAATCTCTGTCTTCTCCTGAGCCCCTCCTTGGAGACACTGGCCATTCCATAATCACAGCCAGTGTTTCCTAGTCCTGCTCCCGTCCCTGAGCCCCGGGGTAGGGCCTGCTCTCCCTCACCCTCCCGTATTCCTGGTGCCTGGAGCAGGGCCACCGCCCTTACTGTGTGGCCCAGAGACAAAGCCTCCGAGTTTCTTTTTGAATTTTTCAGAGAAGCAGCATGGGTAGGACGTAGACTTCGGCCCTTTCAGCTTCAGTGGGTTTTGTCCCCTAAGGGTGGAGGGCCTGTGCACCCTTGCCCCTGCCCACCAAGGCACAGGTCTAAATGTCAACGTGGGGGGTCTGTCTTGTGACACCCCCCCAGTGCCCCATCCCGGGGACTGCCCACCTCCCAGGTGAGCGGAGGGTGTCTCTCCAGAGGTGGGGGCCCTGCCCTGGGAGGGAGCCTGCAGCCCTAGTGGGAGATGGCCGCTGCGTTCTGGAAGCCGGGGGTCCCAGGAGGGGAATGACCCGAGGGGCTGTCCTGTCCCGGGCCATCTCCTTTGGAAACAGCCCAGCCCTGCAGGTTCAGAGGCCATGCGAGCCAGGAGGGCCAAGCTGGGAGCGCTGGGCCGCCTCTGCCCCTCCGCAGCACGTTCGGTTCCCTGGCCCGCGTCCCTGCCCCGCTTCCTCCTGCCCCTTCGATCTCGCCCAGGGTCACTTGCGGCGGAGGTGGGGGGACAGCCGTCCCGGGCGGACCGTCCCCAGCGGGCTCCCCCGGCCGGCGTGCGTCTGTTTACTTGCTAGCTTTCCGCCTCGGGAGGGGCCGCGGGCGCGGGTGCTGGACCGGACGCGCGCCTCAGTTTCCCGCCTGGTCCCGGCCCAAGGAACCGGGTGGGCTCTGGGGCGCGGGGCGGGGGCCGCGCGCAGGGGGCGGGGCGGGGGCGGCGGCGGCGGCGCCACCTTAAGGCAGCTCTGCCCGCGGCTCCCGGCCGAGCCCCGCCGGAGGGAGGCGGCTCCGCGCGGGGCCCGCCGCCCGCGCCGCCGAAACCCGGCCGCGGCGCGCCCGACCTTCTGCGCCGGCTGCCGCGGCCGCCTCCCGCGCCCCGCCCCGCCCCGCCGCCGCGCCCGGCCTGGGAGGGGGCCCGCGCCCCGCGCCCCGGGCGCGCGCGCTCGCTCGCTCGGGGGGCGCCGGGACCCCCGGGTGCCCTGCCCACGCCGTCGCGCTCCTCCTCCTTTCTTCCGGGCCCCGCTCCAGCTCCTCTGCCCCCTCCTCGCGCACCCCCAGATCGCCAGCTCGGCGGCGCGGGGGGGTCTCGATCGGCAGGATGTACCCCCAGGGAAGGCACCCGGTGAGTGCGGCTGCGGGGGAGGGGGCCGGCGTCGGGAGCTCGGACCTGACGCCCCTCCAACCCCCAGACCCCGCTTCAGTCCGGCCAGCCCTTCAAGTTCTCCATCCTGGAGACCTGCGACCGCATTAAGGAGGAATTCCAGTTCCTCCAGGCTCAGTACCACAGGTAGGGGCGGGGGCGCCCTCCCGGCGAGCTCACCTGCGCCCCGGGCGGGCCCTCGAGGGACGGGGGAGGGCGTCCAGGTGCCTGCGCAGGTGAGTGCATGACAGCCCAGGGACGGCGGGAAGGGGTGCCGGAGGCTGGGAAGGCGGCGGGAAGGGCGCGAGCCAGCCCGTGACTTTGGAAACTGGGCCCCCCACGCGGGCGGGGGGCCGTGCCCTCTCTCCTACCCAGCCTCAAGCTGGAATGTGAGAAGCTGGCCAGTGAGAAGACGGAAATGCAGCGACACTATGTCATGGTGAGGGCTACTACGGCAGGGTGGGCGAGTGGGGAGCAGGGCTGGCGCGGGTGCTGTGAGCCCTGTTCCCCACCACTCCCAGCCAGGCCGCTCCTGCTGGTCAACCCGGCTGTCTGTCGGGGTTCCTAGACTCTGGGGCACCCTCCCAGCTCCTGAGGAGGCCTCCCGGTGGGCTGGGGTCTTTGCAGAGGGGCCCTCCAGGCAGAGCCCCTATTTCATACTCTGGGACCCCAGGTGGCATGTGCTGTGGTTCCCTGGGCTGGGGGCTCTCCGCCGGCACCCCCCTGACACCCCAACATTGCCTCGCAGTACTACGAGATGTCCTATGGTCTCAACATCGAGATGCACAAGCAGGTAACCATGCCCAGCAAGGCCGGCCCAGGGGGGGCCCTGGAGCCGGGAGGGGACCCAGGAACAGGGCTCATGCTCCGGGGGCTCCGCAGAGGTCCCAGGGGGACAGTTGGCAGCCTCGGATGGATAGTGACCCACAGCAGCAGGTGGACAGGCACCCTGGGGGTGACTTCTGTCCCGGGACGGGGCAGTCCGGTCCATCTCTGAGTGGAAGTTTGAGGTGGCCCTGAGATTTGCTGTAGCCTTGCAGGTTCTGAGACGGCCCCGTGACCTGGTGGGAAGGCTCTGCGTTTGTTCTCTAGGCACTGGGTTGGTCCCAGGGGTCAGACAGGCCCCACGGCGCCCAGACAGACCTCAAGACCTGGGCTGTCCTCACGGTTCTGAGACGGAGCCCGATGGAGCCCAGACCTCTGGGCTTCTGAGAGGCTTCCTAAGTTTCTGAATGTGAGCTCCGGGCTCAGGGACAGTCCTCCAGGATCGGGGACAGACCTCTGGGCCCTGGGACAGACCTCCAGGATCGGGGACAGACCTCCGGGCCCTGGGACAGTCCTCCAGGATCGGGGACAGACCTCCGGGCCCTGGGACAGACCTCCAGGCTCGGGGACAGACCTCCGGGCTCGGGGACAGACCTCCGGGTCCTGGGACAGACCTCCGGGCTCGGGGACAGACCTCCGGGCCCTGGGACAGACCTCCGGGCCCTGGGACAGTCTTCTGGGTCCTGGGACAGACCTCCGGGCTCGGGGACCGACCTGCAGGCTCTTGACGGCTCCTATGAGCTGAGCTGGGTCACAGGGTCCTAAGCCGGTCACCCAGTTTCTGAAAGTGATCTTGAGGGTCTGAGATACACGTGGGGTTCTGGAGTTGACTCCGGAAGTCCGAGATTAACACCGAGAGGGGCTGCTGGACCCTCCCGTCTGTCCGTTAGAATACCAGGAGCAGTGGCCGAGCCGGAGCTGGGGCTTGGTGTGCGGGAGGAAGAGCGGGTGGGCTGGAGTGTGGGTGCCCGGGCCGTCTCGAACGCCGTCCCGCGTGCTCCTGGGATCTGCTGCCTCCAGTGGGTGGGAGGCCGCTTGTCTGCTTAGAGCTTGGCTCAGCCCCAGGGGTGCAGTGGGCCCCGTAGCGGCGTGGGAGCCTGGTTCATGGTGGGGACGCACACGGCTCACCTGGACCCAGGTAGCGGCGGAGCGGTGGTCGTCGCGCAGGCGAAGGGGGTCATCGCGCATGCGCAGCTTCTTGCCCGCGGGGTTCTCCCTGGCCCAGAGGAAACCCTGAGTTCCCCTGCAGCTCGGGGTGGAGGCTCACCCCTCGGCTTAGGTTTAGAATGGTCTGAGCCCTGTCGGTGCAGCTGCTTCCTGCGTGGGCGGCGGGGCCGGGACGAAGGCCCTCAGCCCGGTCTCCTGGCTGCAGTCCACCCTGGGCCTCTCCAGTGCCGCCTGTTGCTCCAGCGGGGACAGGTCCTCACCCTCAGCCTTGCAGAGGGGTTACCCCGGGGCCAGGGCGGGGATGGCTGCTCTCCACCCCCTCCACGCCTGTGTCTTCCTGCCAGGCCGAGATCGTGAAGCGCCTCAGCGGCATCTGTGCCCAGATCATACCCTTCCTGACCCAGGAGGTGAGCAGCGCGGCGGGGCGGGGACGCAGGCCTCATCTGCTGGGGCTGCAGATGTTGGAGGGGGAGGACAGGGCTTTGCCCCCTTAAGGGGAGCAGGCACAGGGCGGAGCCACCCAAACCCTGCAGCCCGCCGTCCTGGGCCAGAATCCTAGCTGCGTGGCCTTCGGCAGGTGGGCCCCTCCGAGCAGCCAGGAGGTTGCCCAGCGCGGTGTCCCGGCCGCCCAGTAGTCAGCCCTGGTGCCCGGCGAAGTGAGCTGGTCCAGGAAGGGTGGCCCCACTCACGGGACGTGCCCAGAGCCACCAGGGTCACAGAGACAGCAAGACAGGTCTGGGCTGGGGACAGAGCTCCAGCTGGGGGAGGAGGAGGTCCTGTGCCGGGTGGTGGGCACGCACATGGCCGCTCAGCGGTGCGCCCACTGCACCGGGGAAACGGTGGCTTTAGGGCGTCGGAAATGACCTATGCAAAGCTGCGTCATGACTTTGCCAACGACCCAATATATTCTGAACTTTTACCACAATCATTGTAAAAAGATACGACTAGGACAGCTATATATGAATAGCACTTTTTTGCAATGTTGAGGCTAGCAGGTGGAGTGGTGATTAGGGCGCTGGACTCCCACATGGTCAACCACGGTTCAAGTCCTGGACCCAGTGGCTTGCTTCCTCACTTTCCTGTGCTCTCTCGTACCAAAATTAAATAATAATACATAAAATTTATTATTTTACACAACAGTTGTTTATGCCAACAGTTGGCGTAATGGCTATGTTGTTGGACTCCCATGTAGTTGACCATGGTTCAAGTCCCGGACCCGGTGGCTTAAACTCATGCCGGGCATGTGTGCATGCATTTGTGCATGTGTGCGTGCCCACGATCCCGAGAGGAGAATGGAGGAGGAAGGATTGCGGCGTGGCCATCCCCCCTGGAGGGGTGATTTCTGGCTTTCTGTCTCTCTTTCTGGCGAGTACACGGGCCCCGTAGCAAAAACCTCTCAAAAAAAAAAAATAAATAAATAACACTTTATTGCAATGTAAAAAAAAAAGTTAGGGGCCAGCAGATGGTATAGTCATTAAGGTGTTGGACTCCCACATGGTCAACTGTGGTTTGAATTCCAGACTTGGTAGCTTGAAACTCATGCTGGGCACACGTGTGCGTGCCCAAAATCCTGAGAGGAAAATGGAGGAGAGGGGATTGCGGCATGGCCATCCCCCCCGGGGGTGACCTCACTTTCCATCTCTCAGTTTCTCTAACAAGTGTACATGCCCTATAGCAAAAATCTCTTGGGGAAAAAAAGTGGGTAAAAGGTGTTTTGGAAGGAGAGAATAAAGGCACCAGCAGCACCTTCCCTCCCGTCCAGGAACCAGCAAAATGTAGCCCACTGGCCAAACCCGGCCCGCTGCCGCTTTTGTAAATAAAGTTTTATTGGCACACGGCAACGCACACACGCTCCATCTGCAGTGGCCACTGCTACGGTGATGGCAGGGTTGAGTGGAGGCAGCAGAGGTCCTCTGGCCTGCAAAGGCACAATTTCTTTTCTTTTTTTTTTTTTAATTGTGAACGTGCCAGGGTGAGACAGAAAGGGAGAGGGAGGAATCACCGAGGAGTGGGGCGTGGTCACCACCATCCCGTCTCCTCCATTCTCCACCCTGTCAGGATTTGGGGCACACACGCACATGTGCCTGGCATGTTTTTCAAGCTGGTGGGGCCAGGATTTGAACCCTGTGATGGACCTGTGAGCCTGTTGTTAAATTCCTGCTAGAGAGTGCATGTGCGTGGGTGGGGGAGAGGAAGAAGACACCCCAGCCGCCACGGCCCCCTTCCCGCCCGCCAACTCGTCAGGGTCTGCCACATGCGCACCTGTACTCGGCATGTTTCTCAGCCGACCTGGGGATTCGAACCCACCCTCGCCCATGTGGCTTCCAGCTCTCATTTCAGTTTGCTGCTGACGGGGCCAGGCTGGGCCTTACAGGAAAAGCCTGCCCCAGTGAGCATCTTAGCAGCGGCTGGCCCTGGGCAGGCCGGAGAGCAAGCTGCCGTGTCTCGCCCCGCGGGCAGGCCCCAGCTCCACCGCCGGACAGTAGCCACCAGCCCTCCGCTACCAGGGCTGTTACCGCGGCTGCTAATTTGTACTTAATTGCTACTCGGGGCTGGCCTCACAGCCTGGTGGTTACGCGAGCCAGAGCATACATGTCCGACCGCAGTCCTCCTGCTTTTTATTTTATTTTTTGGAGAGGTTTTTGCTATAGGGCGTGTGTGCTCACCAGAAAGATGGAGAGACAGAAAGTGAGAAATCACCTCCCAGGGGGGATGGTCACGCAGCAATCCCTTCTCCTCCATTCTCCTCTCGGGATCCTGGGCACGCACGCACACACGCCCAACGTGAGTTTAAGCCACCGGGTCTGGGACATAAACTGCAGTTGACTACATGGGAGTCCAGTGACATAGCCATTACACCAACTTTTGGTCTCCCAACCCCAGTTCGAATCCCAGTCCAGTGGCTTTAAAAACACTTAGGTGTGGGGAACCAGCAGTTAGCGTAATGGCTATGTCGCTGGACTCCCACATAGTCGACCGCGGTTCGCGCCTCGGACCCAGTGGCTTACAACTCACGCCGGGCGCGTGTGCGTGCGTGCCCAAGATCCCGAGAGGAGAATGGAGGAGAAGGGATTGCGGTGTGACCATCCCCCCTGGGGGGTGATTTCTCGCTTTCTGTCTCTATGTCTCTCTCTGTCTGTCTGGCGAGCGCACGCGCCCTATAGCGAAAAACCTCTCCAAAAAAAAAAAAAAAAAAAAGAATAAAAACACTTAGGTGTGCACACCCCACATCCTGGCAGGAAGGAGAGGTGGGGAGCAGGGTCGCAGCGTGATCGCGTCCCGTGGGAGACACTTCTTCCCTCCCCCTCTGTCTCTGACGGGCGTGTGGACCCTGGCAGTTCAAAAACTTGGCATTTATTTATTTATTTAAATTACTTATTTTTTTAGAGAGATTTTGCTATAGGGCACATGCACTCACCAGAGAGAAAGAAAGCAAGAAATCACCCCCAGGGGGATAGCCACATCGCAATCCCTTCTCCTCCATTCTCCTTTCAGGATCTTAGGCACGCATGCACACATGCTTAGTGTGAGTTTTTTTTTAATTAATTAATTTATTCATTCATTTTAATTTGACTAGAGAGGAACAGGGTGAGAGAGAGCAAGAAAGATGGAAAGTGAGAAAGCAAGCCACCAGGTCCAGGATTCGAACCATGGTCAGCTATGTGGGAATCCAGTGCCCTTAACCACCACATCACCTGCCAGCCCCACCCCGTGTGAGTTTCAAGCCACCGGGTCTAGGACTTGAACCGTGGTCAACTACGTGGGAGTTCAGTGACATAACCATTAAGTCATCTGCTGGTCCAAAAAATGACATTAATTTATTTATTTTTTTCTTTTTTTTTTGGAGAGGTTTTTGCTATAGGGCGCGTGCGCTCGCCAGACAGACAGAGAGAGACAGAGAGATAGAAAGCGAGAAATCACCCCCCAGGGGGGATGGCCACGCTGCAATCCCTTCTCTATTCTCCTCTCGGGATCTTGGGCACGCACGCACACGCGCCTGGCGTGAGTTTTAAGCCACCGGGTCCGGGACGCAAACCGCGGTCGACTACGTGGGAGTCCAGTGACATAGCCATTACGCTAACTGCTGGTCCCACAATGACATTAATTTAAACTTGATACACGGCGCCCCGTTCCCGGCTGCCCCGGCCACTGCTAGGGTGCGAGCAGGCACAGGCCGCCAGGGCTCCCCGCGGGCCAGTGCAGACAGCAGGCTCTCCCAGCTGGAGGCCCACGGCCCTGATGGCCCCGCCCTGGCGCCCACCAGGCTGAGAGCGAACGAAGCGTGGTGGGAAGGAGCCAGAGGTCGCGCCCAGCCGGGTGGACGTGGAGGGTCGTCGGGACATGGGACGATGCCTTTCGGTAGGGCTCCGAGGCCTTCCAGAGGCGCACAGAATCCGCCGCCCGGCCAGGAGGGGCACCTGGGTAACGGGTACCGCGGTGGCTCTGGACTGGCAGTTCTGCCCAGGGGACGTGTGTGATGGGGGCAGGGACGCCGCTCAGCACCTGCAGCGCCCGGAACAGACTGACCCGCCCGATGCCCACAGTGCCGGGAGGGAGAGGAGAGACAGAGACGACGGGCGGGAAGGCGGCACCGGCCGAGGCGGCTGCACCTGGAGGTCTGCCAGCCGGGACCACAGGGGAGCCCCGGTTCGAGCCCAGGCTGACCTAGGCCGGTCCAGGGGCGCCTGTGGTCCCAGTGACTTGGAGAGGCCAAGGCAGAAGGGTGCACCGCCTGACGGCCCAGAGCCAGGCATGAGGGCGGCCTGCCGCCCACGCCGGAAGGCGGAGCAGGTGGGCCGAGGTGCCCTGAGACCCTGTCTTCAAGATAAAAACGGTGGGCCAGCTGGTGGCCTGGAGGTTAACAAGGCGGGTCCCACATGCCAACCGAGCAGTTTTCTCTCTTTTTTAAAATTATTTTATTTAACTTTATTTATTTTAATTTGACCAGAGAGGGCCAGAGAGAGAGAGAAAGTGAAAGTGAGAAAGCAAGCCCCCAGGTCTGGGACTCGAACCGCAGTAGGCCATGTGAGAGTCCAACGCCCTTAACCACCACGCCACCTGTGAGTCGGGTCCAGGCTTAAAAACTCTCCGTGCGCGTGTGCGCGTGCCCAGAAGCCCGGGAGGAGAATGGAGGAGAGGATCGGGGCGTGGTCCTCCTGGGGGTGATTTGGCTTTCCTGCTCTCCGTCTCTGCGTGAGCCGCACTTGAGCAGAATGAAAAGCAGGGGGGCGGGAGTGCCGAGGGGGGTGGGGGGACTGAGCCGGGTGGGCTGCGCAGCAGAGGGGCTCAGCGTGTCCCCCGCACCCCAGCACCAGCAGCAGGTACTGCAGGCCGTGGAGCGCGCCAAGCAGGTGACTGTGGGGGAGCTGAACAGCCTCATCGGGGTGAGTGGTCGCCCAGCTCAAGGGCTGGGGGTGGCGGGTGGGCCGCTCTCACACCCTGTCCCTGTCCCCTTGGGCAGCGGAGGTGCCATAGGCCCCACCCTGCCCATGTGCCCCGGCCCCCCACCCACGCAGGACACTGCAGCCCCCCTGCTCACGCCCCGCCCCCATGCAGGCCCCGCCCACGCACCCTGTTCCCCACCCCCCATGAGCATCGCAGGCCCGCCCCTGCCCATGTGCCCCGGCCTCCCCACCCACTCAGGACACTGCAGCCCCACCCTGCTCACGCCCCGCCCATGCACCCTGTTCCCCCACCCCCACGAGCATCGCAGGCCCCGCCCCTGCCCACCGCCCCTGTCTTCCAGCAGCAGCAGCTCCAGCCGCTGTCCCACCACGCCCCCCCTGTGCCCCTCACCCCGCGCCCTGCGGGGCTGGTGGGCGGCAGTGCCACGGGGCTGCTGGCTCTGTCTGGAGCGCTGGCTGCACAGGCCCAGCTGGCCGCGGCCAAGGAGGACCGCGCAGGCGTGGAGGCCGAGGGGCCCAGAGGTGAGCGGGCGGAGCAGGGCGGCGCGGGGAGGACTGGCCTCTGCTCCATCCAGGCCTGCGAGGGTGGGTGGGGGCGCAGCGGGGCGATGGGGCGCCCTCGGCTGGCTGGGTGTGCGTGGGCAGGTCGCTCCCCCTCTCTGGGCATCTACGTGGGCAGGGCGGAGAAGGGACGGCCGACAGCGGGCGGGAGGGAAGGCTCAGGGCCGGGCCTCCGGCGCCAGGGCAGAGACCCTCATTCCCCCTCCTCTCTCCCTATGCACCCCACCCGGCAGTGGACAGAGCCCCGAGCAGGGTAAGTGGGGGCACCCAGGGAGGCTTGGGTTCCTGGGGGCTGAGGCTGTTCAACCTGATGGGACCCAATCCTCATTTTCACAGTCACCTGGAGGCTGGTTTTTTAAAAAGTTATTTACTTAATCCCATTATTATTATTTAATTTGATCAGAGAGAGAGAAAGTAAGAAAGCAAGCCCAGGTCCGGGACTCGAACCACAGTGGGCCATCTGGGAGCTGGTCCTCGGAGCCTGGTTTTTAGAAAGGAGCCTGTTTTTTTTTTTTTTTTTTAATTTTGGAGAGGTTTTTGCTATAGGGCGCGTGCACTCGCCAGAAAGAGAGAGAGAGACAGAGAGACAGAAAGGGAGAAATCACCCCCCGGGGGGATGGCCACGCCGCAACCCCTTCTCCTCCATTCTCCTCTCAGGATCTTGGGCACGCACGCACACGCGCCCGGCGTGAGTTTAAGCCACCGGGTCCAGGACTCGAACCGCGGTCAACTACATGGAATTTCAGCGACATAGCCATTACGCTAACTGCTGGTCCCAGAGCTTGGTTTTTAGAAATTGCCACAGAGCACATGTATCTGCCAGAGACACAGGAGGGGAGGGAGAAGGCCCCGGCGGGGCGTGGTTGCACCCAGCCCCGTCTCCCGCCTCTCTCCTCCCATCGGAATCGGGGCACACCCCCTAGCGTGCTTTGCTTTTCTTTTTTAAATAATTTAAGTTTCTTTAAGTATTATTTTTAAATTTGCTATAGGATACGTACACTGACCAGAGACAGAGAGGGAAAGTGAGAAAGCAAGCCCAGGTCTGGGACTTGAGCTGTGGTGGACTGTGGGGGCCCGGCACCTTAACCACCACGCCACCTGCTGGCCCAGCCCCAGCGTGTTTTCCAAGGGCGGGGACTCACACTGCGGGAGCAGCCCATCTGCCCCTCCAGGTCTGGGCCTCGGACACGCCGGCCGTCCCTGGGCCCGCTGTCCCATCTGCCCCTCCAGGTCTGGGCCTCGGACACGCCGGCCGTCCCTGGGCCCGCTGTCCCGTCCACCCCTCGCCCCCGTGGCTGGCCGTGAGGCCCAGAGCCTGGCCTGCACCTGCCCTGGCAGCCCGTTCCCCACGTGGACAGCTTGCGTTGCAGACAGCACCTGGGCCCTCAGCCTTGTCTGGGACGCAGACCCCCATCCCTTCTCTACAGAGCGTGTCCCCCTCGCCCCCCGAGAGTCTGGTCGAGGAGGAGCGGCCAAGCGCCCTGGGTGGCAGCGGGAAGCAGAGAGAGGAGAAGGATCCGGCGGGACCTTATGTGAGTAGGGGCGGGCGGCAGGGTGGGGTGAGCACGCACAACCCAGACCGCCCCCTTCTGGCCCTTGGAGCCTTCCGGAGCCATGGCCCTCACTCTGGAGCCTTCCATAGCTCCCCACTGCTCCCAGAGCACTGGCCCACCAGAAGAGCCCGTGGCTGCGGGCTTAACCCTGGTTTTCTAAGTCGGTAGCCTCGGGGCCTGGCAGCCTTCTCCTACCCTTGAGCTTTACTTCGGCACATGAAGCCCCCGCTCCACCCTCGCCTCTCAGAAAGCAGTTTTTCCATCAGGACCCAAACGCTGCCTCCTGCAGGAAGCCTTCCCTGACTCCTTCCTCATCACATGCCTGTAGTTTGGAGCCAGCACTCCAGGGGCCGGGCAAGGCTGGGCCGGGTGGCACTCTGGGGCTGTTTATTGGCCCACCTCGCTGTTTCTCAGAGAAGCTGACATCTTGTTACACAGTGGCTCATTTTGTAAACGTCAGCCACCAACTTTCCTGGAAGGAAAGCTGGGCCTGGAGTGGGAGTGGGTGGAAGAGAGCCCTGTGCTGGGAGGCTCGGTGCTGGGGTACAGCCTTGCTTTCTGGCCATCCCGGCAGGTCGGTACAGGACGGCCCAGCCCCGGCACCCTTCCCCTTCCCCGCCGGCGGAGGGGGTGGAGCTTGGTCTTTCTCCCAGGGCCCTGGGGAGCCATGGCAGCGTTGGAGCAGAGGCAGGGCAGGGCTTGGGGGAGTCTGGGGCCAGCTTGGAGGGCCCCTGGAGGGACAAGGCTGGAGGCCAGAGCCCAGGCCGGGAGCCGCGCCAGGGCCCTGGGAGGCAGCCGGGGTGACAAGCCCGGGCCGCAAAGCAAGGGGGGAGGAAGGCGGCTCCGGGGTGAACTGAGGCCGGACCCTGGCCGAGGCCCTCCCTGGAGCCCCTCCTAGCGGGCAGGGCGTGGGGGGGGGGACCCCAACAGCCCTTTCCCTGTGTCCTGCAGGAGAGTGACGAGGACAAGAGTGACTACAACCTGGTGGTGGACGAGGTGCGTCCGGCCTCACCCCGCTCCACTCGGGGCACAGCACAAGTGGGGGTTCTGGACCGAGGGGCCCAGCGGGAGGGGGTCTCGTACAAGGACACCAGGACTCGCGAGCCACGCCCCTGTCTGTGCGCCAGGAACACGGGGAACAGCCGCTGTGGTGGCTTTGAGCGTGGCCCGCGCGTGGTGTGACACGGGGGGGGGGGGTGACACCCCTTCCCAGGCCTCGCCTTCCCCATCTGTCAGGGGGCGCCCAGCCCAGGCCCCGTCACAGGCCGCGCTGTGTGTGCAGGAGACCTCGGTCGGCCCCTTCCTCAGCTGGGTGAACCGGCACCGGGTCTTCCCGACCTCCCGCGGCAGGGCGAAGGCCGCAGTGTAGACGTCCGGGTGGGAGTCAGGGGTATACACAGTTCTCTCCGCCCACTTCGCCCTGTGTGCTCTCATGTCCGCGGACGCAGGACCAACCCTCAACGCCCCCCAGCCCGGCCACCACCCCCTGTGGAAAGGCACCAGCCTGTGTCCCCACCCGCCGAGAACTCGTGGACAGCCCAGCCTCCTTGGCCTCCAGCCTCGGCTCTCCACTCCCCAGAGCCAAGGAGCTCGTCCTGGTAAGGAGCACGGAGGGCCTTGAAACTCACTTTATTCACACAGGGGGGCCTGGAAACAGATGCACCATGTTAGAAATTTGTAGGGCTGGTGGAGTCTATGTCCTTCTGAGTATTTTTCGAAAATGTTTTCTTCTTGGGGCCAGCAGGTGACATAGTGATTAAGGTGCTGGACTCCCACATGGCCAACCACAGTTCAAGTCTCGGACCCAGTGGCTCGATATACACCAGACGCATGCACACGTGTGCCCAAAATCCTGAGAGGAGAAGGGAGGAGAAGGGATTGCGGCGTGGCCACTCCCCTGGGGGTGATTTCTCACTTTCCCTCTCTGTCTCTCTAGCGAGCGCACGTGCCCTATAGCAAAACATCTAAAAATAAATAAATAAATTGTCTTCTCTATTCGGGACAGAGTGTGTGCGGGTGCACGTGAAAGACAGGGAGGGAGGGAGAGCCCACGGGGTCTGATCACACGTGACCCCTTTGTAGCCCCTCAGATCCTGGACACTGGTGTGTTCAGGCTGACCGGGCTGGGGATTCGAACCGTGGCTGCCATGTGGGACCGGGCTTCTGGGCAGCGCTTCGCAGCTGGCCCCTGAGTGTTCCTCCTTGGCCTCGCTTGGTTGAGCCTCAGGAAACAGCAAAGGAGATCGGAGAATGAGCCCTCGGGTAGACGGAAAGGCCGGGGACGGCTCTCGTGGTAACGAGAAATCCCGTGGAAATAAGCCTGGCCGAAGCCTGGCCGCAGCGCCGGGACCCACACTGGACGCCGCTGCAGGGGGGAGGGTCTGCGAGGGCCCAGGGGCGTTGCCGGCCCAAGCCGAGATGCAGCCCGGCCGGGGAGTGGATTAGAGGGGCTGCGTGCGTGCCCACCACTGCCAGGGGCCAGGCCAGGGGCAGGGACCCCCAGAAGCGCCCTGGGCATTCTCCGCAGAGCTCCGGTTGTGACCCCCCCCAGGTCTCCCCTAGACCCTGCCCTGCACTAACCCAGGGAGATGTTAGTTTCCAGGCCTCCCACCCACAGGTTGCCATGGCAACCTCCAGCAGTTGGGGCTCGGTTCTCTGGTAAGTGCCCTCCTCCCCTGCAGGGGACCTTGGGGGCGGGGCGGCTCCCATCCACCGCTCTCGTGGGGCGGGACTGTCACTGTCACGGCTTGTGTGACCCCGTGATGTTCCCGTGCCGCCAGCCACCCAGGACAAGGACGCAAAGTTGCTTGCAGCCGGAGGAGCTGAGGTGACAGAGCTGATTCTAAATAGAGGCCTCCCTGGGGGAGGGACAGCTGTGGGACACCCCTCCGGCTGTGCGTGACACCCCTGCATGGGGAGCCGGGAGGACTGCTGCCGCCACAGTGGGGGCTCCCACGTGCGGGCATCAGTAGCTGAGTTTCCAGCTGGGCTGCGTTTTTTTAAAATTATTTTATTTTATTTTATTTATTATTATTCAGTTTGACCAGAGAGATAGAGTAAGTGAAAGCAAGTCGCCAGGTCCAGGACTCAAACCATGGTCAGCCATGTGAGAGTCCAGCAACTTAACCACCATACCATCTGCCAGTCCCCAGTCTGGCGGTATTTTTTTTTTTTTTGAGAGATTTTTGCTATAGGGCCTGTGTGTTCACCAGAAGGACAGAGACAGAGAGACAGAAAGCGAGAAATCACCCTCCCAGGGGGGATGGCCGCACCGCAATCCCTTCTCCTCCATTCTCCTCTCGGGATCTTGGGCACGCACACACACACATCTGGCATGAGTTTAAGCCACCGGGTCCCGGACGCGAACCGCGGTCGAATACATGGGAGTCCAGTGACATAGCCATTACACCAACTGCTGGTCCCTCCTGCCGTTTTTTATAATATTGCCGGGGTGCACGTGCGCTGACCGGATAGCGACAGGGGAGGCCCCGTGGGCGTGGTCCTGTCGGGAGTTTGGGCACACATGCACGTGCGCCGGGTGTGTTTTCCAAGCTGCAGGGACCAGGATTTGAGCCACAGCTGACCAGGTGGGAGCCAGCTCCCCATGACTGGCCCACGACTTCCTGGTCACGCCATGTCCCCCTTCCTCCCAGTCTCCCTGCGCTTTTCAAGCCAGAGGGCCCAGGACTCTCCCCCGGGCAGCCACGCGGGCCCGGCTTCCTGTCCGGCAACCGTAGCCCCCGGACAGGGCATCGGCAGCCCTGGGGCCCCGTGCCCTGTGTGTCGTGGCTGCCGTGACACAGGCATGCTGGTCACTTGGGTGCACGTGTGTGGCACGCCCGTCCCCACGGCCACCGGCCTGGTGCTGTGGGCCGTCCCCGGTGCGTGTGCCCGCGATGGGCGGGGAGGTGCCAGGAGGGCTGCGGACTGGGGGACAGGGCACACAGCCGACGGCGCACCGGGGCCCGGGCTCGGCCAGTGCGTTTAGGTGTGAAGGGGCCAGGTCCCTGAGCAGTGGGCAGCGGTGTCCAGCTGGGACCCGGGCCTGCAGGTGCCAGCCCGCACGCTCAGGCTGCCCTTCCCGCAGAATGACCTTCCGGCCGGCACGCCCGCCTCGAAGTCCTGTGACTCCTCCCCGCCCCAGGACGCACCCACCCCGGGGCCCAGCTCGGCGGGCCACCTCTGTCAGCTCACGGCCAAGCCGGCGCCCTGCACGGACAGCGTCGGTGAGCGCCCTGGTGCCTGCGGAGGGCTCCCCTCGGCCTTGAGGGACTGGTGCGGGCAGAGGCGGGAGGTCCGGGTTCCAGCCTTGTCCCCGACACTGAGCTAGAAGCGGCCTCACTTCGGGCCTGTTTCCTTGGACTGGCCTGACACGTGGGGAGACCGAGGCCCACGTGCGGAGGGGCCTTCCTCTGCAGCTTCCGTGCGGTGTGCCGGGGGAACAGGCGCTGGCGTCAGACACACTTGGGCGCAGGTCGGGCTTGGGCACCCGCCGTGTGACCTGACCAGGGCCGACCTCCTGGGCCTCCGTTCCCGTCAGTAACCTGGGGGTGGACTGTGCCTTTCTGTCTGTGGCCAGGTCCTGGCTGCTTCCGCTTGGAACCCACCCTCAAGGTGGCAGGGAAGGAGACCCAGACCCCAGACTCCCGGTCTCAGTGATGACGAGGGGTGGGAGGCGGGCCCTGGGACGGCCAAGCCTGCAGGGGTGGTGGTGGGGCTCGTGGAGGTCCCTGAGACGGTGATGGACACTACGTCTGGGTTTTAAGGGATGAGTAGGAGCTCACCAGTTGCAGGGAAAAGCGAGGCATGCCGGCCGGGCACAGGCTGTGTGGAGGCCCGGCGGGGTCCTGGGTGTGGCCACTGCTGGGCCGGAGCCCGGAAATACTGACCGTCGCCCAAGGGGGCCCGGGGCAGCGGGCAGCAGGCCCTGGGCCAGGGTTTCTGAAGGCCTGTCCCCACCCCTTCTTGCCCAGCCCTGAGGAGTCCCCTGAGTCTGACCAGCCCCTTCACCACGTCCTTCAGCCTGAGTTCCCATGGCGGCCTCAACGGGGACCTGTCCGTGCCCAGCCCCTACGTCAGTCTCCACCTGCCCCAGGTCAGCACCTCCGTGGTGTACGGCCGCTCGCCCCCGGTGAGTGCTCCCGCAGGGCCGGGGTGGGGAGGCAGGGACGGGAGCCCTGGCTCAGCTCGGGCGGGCGGACGGGGACCCGAGGGCTCAGGGTCCCACAGGCTTCGTGGGAATCCTTGACCGGTGAGCAGTGAGGGGGGCCGAGCGCTGGCCGCGGGGTCTCCCCGGAGAAGCGAGGGGGGCCGAGCGCTGGCCGCGGGGTCTCCCCCAAGGGTCTCCCCAGAGCAGCGAGAGGGGCCGAGCGCTGGCCCCAGGGTCTCCCCAGGGTCTTCCCCAGAGCGGCGTGTGCAGCCCTGTTCTAGGCCAGGTCTGAGCCTCAGGACCCATGCGTCTGGGGTTCTACGGTTTCCTGGACAGAGGCTTTGGGGCCCCCTCAGGGGAGCTGGGGTCTGGGAGAGGAGAGAGCCTCTCTGCTCCTCGGGAGGGGTGGCTAGAGATGGGGCCCCGAGAAACCAGACAGGCAGAAGGGTATGAGGGCCAGGTGTCACCACCCCAGTGTCTCGGCAGATGGCGTTCGAGTCTCACCCGCATCTCCGAGGGTCCTCCATCTCCTCCCTGCCCAGCATCCCTGGTGGGAAGCCGTGAGTATCGGGGGGCTCCCTGTGGGGGGAGCCCGGGCCCACCCCCAGCCTCCCTGAGGAGCTTACACAGTGCTGGGTGGAAGTTGGGGTGTCTGTGTTGCCCCCCAGAAGACCCCCTCTGTAATGACCAGTTCCGGGGTTGCTCCTAGGAGGCCCAGCGTCGTGTCCCTAGAGCTGTCTTGTCTTTTTTTTTTTTTTTTTTTTTGAGAGGTTTTTGCTGTAGGGGCGTGTGCTCGCCAGGAAGACAGAGACAGAAGGCGAGAAATCTCCCCTCGGGGGCATGGCCATGCTGCAGTCCCTTCTCCTCCATTCTCCTCTCGGGATTTTGGGCACACACGCACGCGTGTCCGGTGTGAGTTTAGCCACCGGATCCGGGACTCGAACCGCGCTCAGCTACATGGGACGTAGCCATTACGCCATCTGCTGGTCCTGTGTCCCTAGTGCTCTCTGCAGTGCTGGGAGTGTCCCAGGCCTGCTGCTGTCCCATCTGGTTGCCACTAGCCACATGTGGCTTCTGAGCCCTAGAGGGAGGCCAGATGCAGGTCACTTGGGATCATTGTGGGTGGCAGCGGGCAGCCGGTCCAGCAGCTCCCAACCCTGCAGGGCCACTGTTCACGCAACTTCCGGCCAGGCCCCGCCGCCGCGCCTTTCCCAGGCCTGCAGTCGGGCCGCCCCGCCCGGAACGCCCTGGACACGGGCAGCTCCCCGGGCGTGGGGTCGGGGTGCAGCGGGGTGCGGGCCAGCCTGGTCACGGCCCTCTCCGTGCAGGGCCTACTCCTTCCACGTGTCTGCCGACGGCCAGATGCAGCCCGTGCCCTTCCCGTCGGACGCGCTGGTGGGCGCCGGCATCCCGCGGCACGCCCGGCAGCTGCACACGCTGGCGCACGGCGAGGTGGTCTGCGCCGTCACCATCAGCGGCTCCACGCAGCACGTGTACACGGGCGGCAAGGGCTGCGTGAAGGTGTGGGACGTGGGCCAGCCGGGCGCCAAGACGCCAGTGGCCCAGCTGGACTGCCTGGTGAGGGCGGGGCCTAGCGCGGGGCGGGGCCTAGCGCGGGGCGGGGCTTGCAGGCCCACGTGGGTGGTGCCTTCAGGCTCCTGAACCTAGTCCCTGGGACCCGCGGAGACCTCCCGGGCCCACCGCAGCGCTCGTTCCCTCCGACCCAGAACCGGGACAACTACATCCGCTCCTGCAAGCTGCTACCCGACGGCCGCAGCCTGATCGTGGGCGGCGAGGCCAGCACCCTGTCCATCTGGGACCTGGCGGCGCCCACGCCCCGCATCAAGGCGGAGCTGACGTCCTCCGCCCCCGCCTGCTACGCCCTGGCGGTCAGCCCCGACGCCAAGGTCTGCTTCTCCTGCTGCAGCGACGGCAACATCGTGGTCTGGGACCTGCAGAACCAGGCCATGGTCAGGTGGGTGCCCGCCCCCTCTCCCGGGCCTGGGCAGAGCCCGAGCAGCCCAGCCCCAGGAAGGACGCCTGGGCCTCCCCCTGCAGGCAGTTCCAGGGTCACACGGACGGGGCCAGCTGCATCGACATCTCCGACTACGGCACCCGGCTGTGGACGGGGGGCCTGGACAACACGGTGCGCTGCTGGGACCTGCGGGAGGGCCGCCAGCTGCAGCAGCACGACTTCGGCTCCCAGGTGTGTGCGGGGTCGCTGGGCCACACTGGCAGCTCCGAGGCCAGACTCCTCCGCCCTGCCTCCCAGCGCTGGCAGGGCTAAGAACCTCTTTGTGCCCCTTTCTTGTCCTCCAGACAAACCCACAAGCCTTCCCCTTTAATTCTCCAGGGACACAGGGAGGCATAAAAGCCGATTCCTGTTAAGCAAGGGGGCCACAGAGACCCTCAGATCATCTTCCCGCAGCCGCCCTCCATCTCCAAACCCCACTGAGAGCTCCAGAACACCCCCTTCCCCAAGGAAGGATTTACCGTGGGGAGTTGTTGGCCTGGGGGACAGGAGGAAGCCCGTGTAGGCATGGGGTACGGGGATGTCCCCCTGAGGGCGCCGTGGGGATCCAGGCTAAGATCCACGAAGGGGCTGGACAGAAGCGGGGCACCCGCTGGGGCTGCGCAGAGCGAGGAGCGGTCTGCAGGTGCTCCGGGGTCAGACCTGCGTGGTGCTTGGCGGGGTGCGAGGGCCTCGGTCCATCCTTTGGTTCTGTTGGCTGGCCTCACACGGTCCGTACCTGGGACACCTGGAGCCCTCTGCGTGTGCTGTTCCCGCGAGCTGACGTGCCTTTCTCTAGTCGGTGAACTTCTACTCATGCTTCAAGACCCATCTCTGTTTGCCCATTGCATGAAACCCGGGGAAGCTAGCTCCAAGCTCTTTCCGTTCTACCTACCCTGTCTTTAGCTTGAAGGGTTTGTTTCGGTTTTCGCTAGAGGGCTTGTGCCCTGGCCAGGGAGCTGGAGACAGGGAAACACCTCCCCAGGGGAAAGTCACGCCTCCATCCCCTGTCTATTCTCCTCTCGGGATCTTGGGCACACATGTACACACGCCTGATGTGGTTTTCAAGCCACCAGGGTTGGGATTCGAACCGGGGGGCTTTGTGTGGGACCGGGCTCTCTGCACGGCAGGGCTGGCCTGGCCTTGTTCCTCTTCCTGCCCAGGGTGGGGAGGGACAGCAGACCAGGGGGACGCTGAGTCCTGTCAAGCGGAAATGCGCACAAGCTTTAGCTGGGGAGGCTCCGAGCCGCGGCCAGGCCTGCGGGGCTGGGCCTGCCTGGACCTGCGCGCGACCTTGAGTGGACAGCCGCCTGGCTCCCGCCATCTGCTCCGGGCAGCAGTTGCCCCGCCGTGTCCCCTCCCGGGGCTGCTGGAGCAGAGAATGGCCGTGCCCCGGGCTCTGCTAATTCTGATGACTGTGAATGACCCCACGCGTGCCTGCTGCCTCGGCCGGGCCAGCTGCCTCTGCGGCTCCCCCGCCGCCCGGGGTCCGACCCGCCTCCCTGTCCCCCAGATCTTCTCCCTGGGTCACTGCCCTAACCAGGACTGGCTGGCCGTCGGCATGGAGAGCAGCAACGTGGAGATCTTGCACGTCCGCAAGCCCGAGAAGTACCAGCTGCACCTCCATGAGAGCTGCGTGCTGTCCCTCAAGTTCGCCTCCTGCGGTGAGTCCCCGGGGCCGGGCCGGGCCACCTCGCCAGCACGCCCACGTGCTCACGCTCGGAAAGGTCCCTCCGTCCGTGGGATGTGCTCTCGCTAGGAAGCAGTCACTGCACGGGCATGTCCCAGGCGCTGTGTGGGATGCACCTGCGGCTAACAGATTCTCTGGGACCAGCAGTTGGCGTAATGGCTATGTCGCTGGACTCCCACGTAGTCGACCGCGGTTCGAGTCCCGGACCCGGTGGCTTAAACTCACGCCGGGCGCGTGTGCGTGTGTGCCCAAGATCCCGAGAGGAGAATGGAGGAGAAGGGGTTGCGGTGTGGCCACCCCCCGGGGGACGATTTCTTGCTCTCTGTCTCTCTGTCTCTGTCTCTCTGGGGAGCACATGCGCCCTATAGCGAAAACCTCTCCAAAAAAAGAAAATCAAATGATCCGTTCGTGCGAGTATACCCCGGCATTGCGTGGGACGCACTTATATAAAAAGCAGCTAATCTGCGAGCCGGCCGGTAGCATGGGGGTTAACGTGCCGGGTCCCACACGGCTGACAGCACAGTCCGAGTTCTGGACCTGCTGGCTCAAAACTCACACTGAAGCGCGTGTGTGCCCACAACCCCGAGGGCAGGATGGAGAAGAGCTCGCGGTGGCTGTCAGGGGTGGGGGGCCCTAACTTTCCCTCTGTCTCCCGGGGAGCGCACACGCCCTGTCGCAAACTTTAACAAGAAAGAGAAAGCAGATATTGAAGTCGGGGCGACAGTCGGTACTAACGTTGGTTTGGTGTCTCTGCGACGCGGACCTCACTGGTGTCTGTGTTGTCTGTCCCTCCCTGAGGGCTCCCCTTTCCCAGGGCCATCTAGAGCGGGGAGACTGAGCCTCAGGGGAGGGTGCCGGAATTAAGGAAGGCCAGGCCCGGCCTCCTCCAACCCGCTCCCCTCCCAGGGCGCTGGTTCGTGAGCACCGGCAAGGACAATCTGCTCAACGCCTGGAGGACGCCCTACGGGGCCAGCATTTTCCAGGTAGCTGGCTGGGTCCCCACCCGCGGGAGGCCCTGCAGGGGGAGGCCGCCCTGGGTGAGAACAGGCGCACTCGGGGGTGTCCGCCCCGAGTGGGCGTCCTGCCTGCCAGCCTTCCGTGAGGGTAGGAGTGCAGGCGGTAGGTACAGTAGGTGCGAGGCACACGGGGGCACTTCAGGCAAAGCCCGACCAGCTCATCAGCCGCCATTGGCTCCTTAGGAAGCCCGCGCACCCGCGGGCTGTCACCGTGCGCACGCCCTCTCCGAGCTCCCTAGCGCCACTCCGCTGTCCGGGAGGACACAGCCCCAGTCTCCTCCCCGGCCCCAGCCCCGGCCCTTTTCCCTTCTTCCCTCCGCCCCGGCCCCTGGTGCTCAGGGCCCACGCCTCCCCTCACGCCCTTCCCTCCCTCCCGGTCTGCAGTCCAAGGAGTCGTCCTCTGTCCTGAGCTGTGACATCTCCAGGAACAACAAGTACATCGTGACCGGCTCGGGGGACAAGAAGGCCACCGTGTACGAGGTCGTCTACTGAGCCCCCGTCTCCCTGAGCCTGCCCGACCCCAGTGGAGGGGCGTCCGCGAGACCTCAGCGGCCTCCCTGGCCACAATGTGAGCGCTGGCTCCTGCGGCCCAGCTGCCTCGGCTCTGGCAGGGCTCGGGCGGGCAAATAAATGTATTTATCACAGTGGCCTCTGTCATGGCCGGGACTGGCGTGTCACTTCCCCCAGGCGCTGTGTCTGAGAGGATGAGCACCTGGCTGTGCCCAGAGCGAATTCCTTCCTGGGGAAGGACGCAGAACCACCAGGACGAGAGAGGTGCATCGGTCAGGGTCACTCGTGGGCGCCGCGTAACAAACAGTCCCTAGGACCTCAGGACATATGAGCAGTTTCCCTAAAGGATGAGAAGAGGCCATTCCAATGGGACCTAGAGCGGCCGGAGGCAGAGGGTGGGACAGCTTGTGCTGAGGCTCAAAGGCAGGACCCAGTGCTGGTGAGAACCGGGCCGCTGGGTCCTGGAAAGCACGGTCTCTGACAAGCCTGTGCCCGTGTGGGGCGGGGTCAGTGGCGAGCCCCCCATCAGTCTGTTCTGGAAGCCGATGGGGGCTATCACACGCCACCCAGGCTGGGGTGCAGGGGACGTTCTAGAGGTGGGGTCCCCACCGAGAAAAGACAGGGCTGGACGGCGTCTGCAGGGAGGAGCAGCCCGCAGGCTGCCCGTGGGGCGGGGCCCAGCTTGTGTCCAGAGCCCTCCCTGAGCACGCCAGGACTCAGGGCGGGCCACGGCATCGAACCCTGCTGGGGACGCTGTCTCTGTCTCTTGCTTGTGGGAGAAATACACCTTAAACGCAAACCCAGAGAACACCCAAAGACCTCGCTGGGAGACGCGCTGCCTCCAGTTCGAGCCCGGCCCAGGGGAGGTGCGGCCTGGGCCAGCAGGGTCCTTGCTCGGAGGTGGGACGGCAGGCCAAGGGCAGAGCCACCATGGAGGCATTCAGGCTGACACTGGGGTTGCTGCAGAGGCTCGCCCGGGGGCGTCCCGGCCACAGCCACCCCGTGCAGGAGCACCCCTGGTCGGCACACAGACATTCGAGACCCCGCCCAGGGTCCCCCCCACCCCTGCGTCACCGTCAGAGCCGCCGGGAGCCATCTCCATGTGGCCCGTGTCCCCACAGCAGGCTGGAGGCTCAGAGCACGGGGTGCCCGAGCCCTTCCAGAGTGTGCCCACAGGACAGGGCCACATTCAGGGAGGGGACGCAGGCCGGCTGGCTGTTCTTTGCTGTAAGGGACAGCCGGAGGCCACCAGAGCCCTTCCACCCCCTTCCTCCTCCACGATGCCCTGAACAGGAGCGGGCAGGGGCGACAGCGGGAGGCCCCTCGGGAGAGGACCTGGTCCCCAAGCCCGTGACAATCAGGCGGTCTTGGGTACCTGGCAGGGCGTGAGGCAGAGAGGCCTGGGGCTCCCCTGGGTGCCCGCCAGATCTCAGCCCTCGGGCTCAAAGCACAGGCTCCTTGGGGCGGCCTGGGCCCCTCTGCTACCCGGGCCATTGTGGGGACCAGCAGTCAGCGTAATGGCTGTGTCGCTGGACATAGCTGAACTACGCTGAACTCCTACGCGGTTCGAGTCCCGGACCCGGTGGCTTAGACTCACGCCGGGCGCGTGTGCGTGCGTTCCTAAGATCCCGAGAGGAGAATGGAGGAGAAGGGATTGCGGCGTGGCCATCCCCCCTGGGGGGTGATTTCTTGCTTTCTGTCTCTCTGTCTCTCTCGGGCGAGCGCACGCGCCCTATAGCAAAAACCTCTACAAAAAAAAGAAAAAAAAATCAAATAGCGTTCTAAGGTGAAGCCACGTGACCCCACTGTCCCCACTGTCCCCGCGGTCGTAAAGATGGCCGTGTGGACCAGCACGGGTGAGAGCCCGGTCACCACCACAGTCCCTGGCCGGTACGGCCTGAGCCCAGATCATGCCAGGCTGCAACCTGCAGGGCCTCAGGAAGCGCATGGAAAACACACATCACTGCGAGGGAAAATAAGGCAGGCTCGGGGGCCAGCAGGGGGCGTGGTTGGGGTGCTGGGCTCCCACGTGGCCAACCACAGTTCGAACCCCAGGCCTGGCGGCTGGTCTCCACACTTTCCCTCTCGCTTTCTCTCTGGCATGTGCATGTGCCCTACAGCATTAAAAAAAAAAAAAAGATAAAGAATTATTTTATTTAACTTTATTTATTATTATTTTAACATTTCCAGAGAGAGAGAGACAGAGAGAGACAGACAGAGAGAGAGAGAGAGAGAGAGAGAGAGAGAGAGAGTGAGAGAAAGTGAGAAGGCAAGCCTCCAGGTCCAGGACTCGAACCACGGTCAGCCATGTGGGAGTCCAGCATCTCAGCCATCACAGCACCTGCCGGCTCGACTCAAGCATTCAGGACAGAGCAGCCAAAGGAGCTGGTGCAGGGACAGTCCCCTGGAGGCCTGGCCGTCCGCACAGACACAGGCCCTGCCCAGGCCGAGAGGGCCCGCCTGGCCCCCACCATCGCCCACTGGTTACCCTAGCCCTGCCGCCTGGAGCGCAGTCCAGTAATAAATCTTTAAAAAATAATAAACTAACGGGACCAGCAGTTGGCGTAATGGCTGTGTTGCTGGACTCCCATGTAGTTGACTACAATTCGAGTCCCGGACCCGGTGGCTTAAACTCACGCCGGGCGCGTGTGCGTGCATGCCCAAGATCCCGAGAGGAGAATGGAGGAGAAGGGATTGCGGCGTGGCCATGCCCCCTGGGGTGATTTCTCGCTTTCTATCTCTGTCTCTGTCTGTCTGGCGAGCGCACGTGCCCTATAGCAAAAACCTCTCCTAAATAAATAAATAAATAAATACCCATTTCTATGGCCCAGAGTAAGGCAAGTGGGTCCCACACGGTTGACCGTGTGGTTCGAGTCCCAGACCCGGTGACTTAAGTGCACCGGGCTTGTGTGCATGCATGTTCAAATCCTGAAAGGAGGGAAAGAGGGAGAAGGGATTGCAGCGTGGCCATCACGCATAGGGAGCTTCTCCTCTCTGTCTCTCTGCTGAGCGTTGCTGTCCTCTGGTGCACGCACACACGCGCGCATGCACACAATTGACATATGGATTTCAAAAGTTGTGCCAAAATACACTTGTAATTCCACTTGTTCATGAGCTTTCTGAAGACCCTGCGTATTTTGGGGGCTTCTGGAATTGCCATTTTGCGGATGGGAACACGGAGGTGCAGGGAATTTGAGCCGGTAACAGCCCAGGGGAATAGAGGCCCCAAGGCCGGCAGGTGCACCTGCACGGCCCCGCCCTGCCGCGTGTCGGGGCGGGGCCAGAGAGGGGGCGGGGCTACACAGGGCCGGGAGCCCGCCCCCCACCTGAGCCCGGGCCCCAGCCCAGGCCCCGCCTCCGGGGAGACGATTTCCCAGCTGCGCCCGCAGCACAAAGCCCAGGGGAGCCTCTCCAATTCACCCCGGCTCGTTAATGCGCAATTTACCGGCACTTTAATGCGCTCAGCAGGAAAAGCGCGGCTCCCTCCTGCCCGCCAGCCCGCCCTCCCTGGGGAGGGCTGCGGCGCCCGCGGTGGAAGCTGGAAGCCGAGGCTGTGCCTGGGGGATGCACACAGCGCCGCGAGGGGGCCGGGGAAGCCAGGAGCTGGAGGCGGAGTGCAGGGGGAGAGCCTGTGGGGCCTCCCGGCGGGAGAGGCAGCCTCGCCCCACAACCCCCAAACACGCCACAGCTCCAGGGCCTGCCACCGAGCACCCGCACCCTCGTTCTGTCCTCCCCGCAGACGCCAGAGGACGCCTGTGAGCACCTGGCCGGCCGGCCCTCCTCTGCCCACAGCCCTGGGGCTTCCACCTCCCTAGGGTCAAAGCCCAGGTCCTCCCTGCAGCCCACAGGGCCCCCCCTGCCCCTGCCTCAGGGCCTTTGCACATCCGGACACCCACACTTCCTGGGGTTTCCTTCAAGCCTGTCCCCCCCACACGCTCTGTGTCCCCAGGGCAGGGAGGTGGCCTGTGCTCCTGTCCTCTCCCTGGCACCTTAGGAGGGCACCTGGCGAGGAGGGGACTGCGTGTCTGTTGAACGAATAACCACGTTCTGGTGGCCTCCTGGCGCTCTCCTGACCCGAGTCCCTGCCAGTCACCTGACACAGGCAGGGCCCCGCCAGCCCCTGCAGGGGGAGAGGCCCTGAGGGATCCGGGCTCCTGACCACCTCGCAGGCCCTTCCTGTCTAAGCAGCTGGTCCCCAGAGGCTCAGGGCACCACACCCCGACTGTCCCCGGACATCCCTGGAGGGGGCTTGGCTGGGAGACCAGCACCGGCAGGGACCCTGGCCTTCTGCCACGTCCCTGAACAACCCACTGTGGCCCAGATGGAGGCCTACTTTAAACAGAAAAGTTTTCGTTTCACTCCCAGGGGCCGGCAGGTGGCATGGTGGTTATGGTGCTGGACTCACACATGGCCCACCAGGGTTTGGGTCCCGGACCTGGCAGCCTGCTTTCTAACTCTCTCTCTCTCTCTGCCCCTCTCTGGTGAAATACAAATAAAAGTTAAATAATTTTTTTTGGAGCGGTTTTTGCTATAGGGTGCAAGCACTCACCAGAGAGACAGAGAGACAGAAAGCGAGAAATCACCCCCCAGGGGGGATGGCCACGCCGCAATCCCTTCTCCTCCATTCTCCTCTCGGGATCTTGGGCACGCACATGCACCTGGTGTGAGTTTAAGCCACTGGGTCCGGGATTTGAACTGCGGTTGACTACGTGGGAGCCCAGCGACGTAGCCATGACAGCAACTGCTGGTCCCAAGAATAATTCTTTGAATAAAAAAAAAAAAGGAAAACTCACATGGCGGGCCCTGTGGCCTAGTGGGCACATGGCCACCCCTGGTTCAAGTCCCAGCCCGGGCGGCTGGAAAGCCACACCAGGCACATGTGTGTGCCCCGAATCCCGACAGGACGAAGGGACGGAGGACAAGGGATTGTGGTGTGACCACACCCCACTGGGGGGCACTCTGTCTCTCTCATGTGCCCTCTGGGGAATTTAAAAAATATGGAAAACAACAGCTGCCGTGAAGGTCGGCTGGACGGGTTAGTTAACAAACTCGCTCAAGGTAAGCAAGACAGAGGGCTGCCGGGTGGGCCGCTCTGAGCTGGAGGGAACAGCAGCCCCCTGGGACTCCGGCCCTGAGTGGTAGTGGGGCAGGGGCAGGGGAGAAGGAAGGAGGGGGCCCCTCCCTTCTCCACCCCTGCAGGGCCCAGGAGGGGAGGCCCCAGCTTCTGAAGCGGAGCTGAAGGCGGCATGGAAAAGCACCGTGTGACTTTAACACGGCACTCCCCAGATAAAATGGAACGCAGACAAACTCACCCCAACAGGAAGACCTCCATGTGAAAGCCAGGATGGACAGCCCACCGAGGTGCACCCCTCAACATCTGACCTTGGGCCAGACCCTCAGTGCGCCCTCCTGGGCCCCGAGGAGGGGCTGGGCAGACAGTGGGCCCTCCATCCCTGGAGTGGTCCCCTGGGCTGCGCAGGACACCTGGGGAATTCGGACCAGAGGCTCCTGGAGTCGGTTCAGGAGGCATCAACAAACCCGTGCTCTCCCCACAGCTAAGCTGCCCGCCTGCCACCACCTCGTCCAGGGCTGGGACAAAGGAGCCGCCAGCTTCCAGGACGAGGGGCCTGCTCACTGGAACGTGCTTCTCCTCCGTTATGGAAGCACCCGAGGGGTAGCCCCCGTTTTGAACATGCACTAGCTGGCCCTTACAGCTGGCTCACTCGGCCCTTAGCAGCCCCGTCTGGGAAGCCAAGCAGAGAGGAAGGTTTCTTTTTGGAAATCTTAGGTAATGCGAGCCTGCACCACTACCTGCATGATTAAAGGCTTTGTTTTCGTTGTTTGAAGGCTTTTGCCATAGGGTGCTTGCACTCACCAAAGAGAGACAGAGACAGAGACAGAGCGAGCGAGCAGTCACCCCCAGGGAGACGGCCACTCGCAGTCCTGTCCCTCGGGCTTTGGGGCACCACGCACCTGTGCCCAGAGTGCTTTTCTAGCTGCCATCCCAGGGCCTGTCAGCCACTGGGACCCTGCGCCTTCACCACCACCCGCCTGCCTACAGGCCCAAAGCAAGCTGCAATGTTAAGACAGGACCTGGCACCTGTCCCGGGGCCTGGCACTGCCTTCAACCCCAAGGCCAGGCAGGTCACAGGTGGGGCCTAGATCGCAGATGAGAAGGGGCAGAAGGGACTACAGCCGTGGTGCCCCGGGGGCCCTCCTCACCACAGGAGTTCTGACTGGTGCCCTGGCCAGGCTGGCCCCCCTGGAGGTCATCCTCAGGCAGAGGCCTCCACAGCCTTAGCCACGGACTCTAAAAGTAACCAAGAGAGGTCCCAGCAGGTGGTGTGGTGGTTAGGGTGGTTGGGCGCTGGACTCCCACATGACTGTCTGCGGTTCGAGTCCTGGACCTGGCAGCTTGCTAGCTCTTCTTCTCTGTCTCTCTCTGGTGAGTTTGTATGCCCTACAGCAAATTAAAAATAGTAATAAGAAGTAAAATTAAATTATTTTTTTACGATTTTTTTTTTTAAGTAACCAGAAGATGGCGGGTCCTGATTCAGAAGGTGGAACAGTGTTAGAGGCAGAGCGAACCCCACCCCACCGCTGGGGCCTCCTGCACCCCACTCCGGGCTCCCAGGAGCCACCAGGACCCCAAGCTCACCCCATCCCCGGGGGAGACCACAGAACGCTTTATCCTGTCCCCTGCGTGCTGGGATGCGGGAGCCCAGAACAGGTTCCTGAACTCAGTTTAGTTCTGGAACAAGTCCCTGAAGCTCGGGAGAGCGCGGCAAAGGGGTTTTGAGGAATGAGTAGGAGTCAGCCGGGTGGGCCCTACGGGAGGGGGAAAGTCTTTCTCCACCCCAGTCGTTCTAGCAGGACCAAGAGCCTTCCGAACTCTGTTCTGCGCCCCCTCCAGCCCGGGAACACTGGGGTCCCCTCCAGGAAACAGCCAACTCACCTCCCACCGGACACAGGGAGGAAGCCCGTAGGGCTCAGCCCGGCTCAGGTCGAGAGGAAGCACCTGCTCCCTCCCTCCCCGCCTGGGGCTATTTGGCTCTTCGGGCCCCGCCCCCGCCCCGCCCCTGGCCCCGCCCCGCCGCCACCTGGCTCTGGAGGCCGCTCAATGAAGGAGCAGCAGCTGCACGTGGGCTCGAGCTCTGCGGGCGGCCGCCGGAGGCGCTGGCCAATGGCGAGGCCGCTCGCCCACGTGGGCCGCGTCCGCCGTCGGTGATTGGTGGGCTCGCCCCGGCCGCTGCGGGGCTGTCAGTCAGCGAGCCCCGCGCAGCCGCTTAACCCTTGCGGTCCCTCTGCCTGAAAGGAGGGCGAGCAGAGCCTCGGGCAGCTTGGGGTCCAGGCTGGGGCGTGGGGCTTGGGGGGCGGAGGGAACTCGAGGAGGGCACGTCGGCGAGTGGCTGCTTTGTTTGGTGCCACGAGTGGCTTACGGCTGGGGCTGGGAGTTGGGCACGCTCAGCTGGTCCTTGGCCAGTCCTCGGATTAAACACAGCGCAGTGCCCCCCTTCTGGAGAGCCCTTCCTAGGCCCTCCACCCAGGCACCCAGCCGGGGCTGCGCAACCTTCTCAGTGAGTTTTCCCGTCTGCTCCCCAGCCCGGTGAGACTGGATCTGAGCACAGGCCCTGAGGCTGGTTCCAGCCGCCAGGTTCAAGACCAGGGCCGGAAAGTACGGTATGGAGTCCAGGAAGGGCTGGATGGGCCTCGGATGATGCGGAGGGGCACATCCTGGGGGTGTTGGGGTTCAAACAGGGGGTCTACTTGAAATACGAAGTGGGGGCCAGGGGGTTGGGACAGCTGGACCCCACGTGGTCCACTGTGCAAGTCCCACCCAGGGACTTTAAAAGCCAGGCTGGGGCGGGCAGCAGGTTGCTGGTGGTTAAGTCGCTGGAATCCCACATGGCTGACAGTGGTTGGAGTCTCGGGCCTGCGGCTTGAAAATCATGCCAGGCGTGAGTGTGTGTTGGTGCCCAAAATCCCAAGAGGAGAACGGAGAAGGGCTTGTGGTGTGGCCATGCCCCCCGGGGATGATTTCTCACTCACCCTCCCCCAACTCTTGGCCCTTGACTGCATGCACCTTTTGACAAAAACGTTAAGATAATAGTAATAACCCCCCCCCCACACACACACAAACACCATGCTGGGGACCAGCCTGTGCGTGGGGCTCAGCCTGGCAGCTACACTAACAGCGCGTGTGCGTGCCCAAAACCCTGAGAGGAGAATGGAGGGGAAGGGATTCTGTGTGGTCACCCGGGGGGGGGGGGTGCTCCCCCACTTTCTCCATTCTGCCTTCTGAGCACCCACACCCTAGAGAAAAAAAAAAAAAACAAAAAACTGGGGAAGGGATTTTTGGTATAGGACAGGTGCTCTCACCAGAGACATGGAGAGACAGAAAGTGAGAAATCACCCCCCAGGGGGGATGGCCATGCTGCAATCCCTTCTCCTCCGTTCTCCTCTCGGGATCTTGGGCACACATGCACACGCGCCCGGCGTGAGTTTAAGCTGCCGGTTCTGGGACTCGAACCTTGGCCAGCCATGTGGGAGTGCAGCGATGTAACCTTGCACCACCTGCCCTGTGCCCCCTCCTGTCTGGGCTGCCTCCAGACGTGGTTCGGACTGGAGCTCATCTTGTGACGTGGCTGGCTTCCGTCACGGTGCTCTGAACCCGGTGGTACCCCAGGTCACGTCATGCTGTCGTGGTTGCCGGGGGTGACCCCTAGCCTGCGACCTCGCCACGTGACACAGACACGGTCAGGTACGCTGACGTGGCCCCAGCTGGCCAGCAGTTTCTCTGTGGCCCCTGCTCCGGGCTCTGTCACCGGGAGACAGGATTCAGCGTCCCCGCCCCAGGTTACCACGCAAACGGAGAGCTTGGCTCGGTGGCTGGGCGTGGAGACTGCAGGCTGCTGGTGGACATTGCAGCGTCCCGACCCCACCCTCCCTGGCCTCCCCGGGTCGGCTGGACACACCCTTGTCTCATGCATGGCTGTTTAAAATGAATTAAAATGAAATAAGATTAGAACTCCTGCCCTGGGCTCGCTCCATGGTGAGTGGCGATGCACTCCTCAGGAGAAGTCAGATCCCACGTAGTGACTGTGGTTCGAATCCCCAGCCCTCGTGGGCAGGGGACCCAGGCGGGGATGGTGGCACGGCCAGGCCCTGAGGAGGGGCCTCCACGCTCTCTCCTCTTCGTCACATGTGCGTGCACACGCTCTCTCGTGAAGATAAATATTATTCTTTTTTTTTTTAGTTTTGCTATAGGGCATGTGTGCTTGCCGGAGAGGCAGAGCGAGACAAAGTGAGAAATCACCCCCCCGGGGAATGGCCACGCCGCAGTCCCTTCTCCTCCATTCTCCTCTTGGGATTTTTTGAAAAAGAACTATTTTATTTAACTTTATTTATTTATTTTAATTTGACCAGAGAGGGACAGAGAGAGAGAGAGGGAAAATGAGAAAGCAAGCTGCCAGGTCTGAGACTTGAACCATGGTTGGCCATGTGGGAGTCCAACGCCCTTAACCACCATGCCACCTGGTGGCCCCACTCAACATGATTTTCAAGTCACCAGGTCTGGGGCTTGAACTGTGCAGTCAGCCATGTGGGGTCATTTATTTGAGAGAGGTTTTTGCTCTAGGGCGCTTGTGCTCACTGGAGAGACAGAGAGACAGAAAGCGAGAAATCGCCCCCTAGGGGGGATGGCCACGCCGCAATCCCTTCTCCTCCATTCTCCTCTCGGGATCTTGGGCACCCACGCACACGTGCCTGGTGTGGGTTTAAGCCACCGGGTCCAGGACTTGAACCATGGTCGAACATGTGGGAGTACAGCGACATAGCCATGACACCAACTGCTGGTCCCCACTTATTTATTTAGCAAATAAACTCCAGATAGGGGAAGGCAGGGTCGTGTCCGCCCAGGAACTCCAGGGCAGGAGCACAGTGAGGTGGACTGTGGGGACAGCACGGAGGTGGTGACGTTGCGGTCACCTTCCTCCCCCCCTACGTGGCTCCTGCAGGCCATGGACAGCAGCTGAGACTGCGGGCGGAGCTGGGACGGCCTGCACGCAGGACCCTGGAGTGTCCTAGCATGCCAGCCTCGGCCAGCAATGACCAGGGCCACCAGGACAGGGACGCCCGGGGCCAGCCCCAGCCCCAGCCCCAGCCCCAGGCGGATTTGCTCAGGCAGCCTCACATTCCTTCCCTGTAACAATGTCCCTGAACAGGAAGTGTCCTCCTCCAGAAGGCAGGACAGAGGCCTCGGCTCCCAAAGCTCCGGGGAGGGTCCTTCCTGCCTCCAGCTTGGGGGGCCGCCATCTTGGGTTCCCGGTCTCACGGGAGCTTCTCTGCAGGTCTGTGTCCCAGTGTCCTGTTTCTGCATAGGGGTGCATGCGCTTGCCTGAGAGTCAGACACAGAAACAGGGAAAGAGAAATCACAGCAGCCCACGGCATGGCCATGCTGCGGTCCCTTCTCCATTCTCCTCTCCCGATTTCAGGAGCGCACGCACAGGTGCCTGGCATGACTTTGGAGCCACCAGGTCGAGGGCTTAAACCGTGTGGACCCTGTGGGAGTCCAGCGGCTTAACCAGCACACCACCTGCACCACAGCGCCAGCTGGCCGCTCTGTTTTTACGTTCAGTTTTTGTATTTTGGTATAGGATATGTGAACTTGCCGGAGAGAGGGGGAAATGAACGAGCGTCCCCCGGAGGGATGGCCACGGTGCAACCCCTTCTCTGTTCTCGCTCGCTCGCTTTTCTTCGTAATTTGCGTTTAATCACTGTACTTCTTGATAATGTCTATTGTGATTCGCCGGGTCCAGGACTGGAACCGTGCAGTCACCCACGTGGACCTAGCTGCCCAACCACCATGCGGACTAGCTAGCCCAGGAATACCTCCCCGGGGGTCCCCGTTTCCTCCTGCCTCAGGAAGGACGAGGAAGGCAAGTACGCCTGTAAGAGGGGACTTCAAACACCGTGTGGAAAGCAGAATTCAGACACTTTATTTTGGTGCAAAACAACTGGAAATCCGCACACAGCGTTTTCATAATGTGCATTTTGCAGCTTTTTGAAACCCCTTCCTCCCCTCCGTTAGCCCGAATGGACAAGGTGGGTTCTGAGTGGACCCGTGGTCTTTGGCGCCCTCTGCAGGCCACGCGTCGTTGAAGCAGGATTTCCGTAATGTGACGTCATCGGTGGCTTCAGCCAATGAGTGCAGCTGGACGCCCGTCACCACGACCCAATGGGAGCTAAGTTTCACTACCTCAGAAACTTGCCTTCTGCGTTTTGAGCTGGCTCTCTCTCTGTATAGGCGGGCTTTCACCTTTCTTTCTTTCTTTTTTTTTTTTTAGGGATTTTTGCTTACAGGGTGCGTGTACTTACCAGAGAGACAGAGACAGACAGAGAAATTGGCCCCACCCCGCCATGGAGATGGCCATGCTGCGGTCCCTTGTCCTCCACTCTCCTCCTGAGTTTTGGGCATCCACGCACTTACCCGGCATAATTTTCAAGTCGCTGGGCCCCAGGGTTGAACTGCAGTCCAGCTGTCTTAACCATCATGCCAACTGCTACCCACAGAAAAAAAATTGAATAAGGATTTTTTTGTTTTTTAGAATTAATTGTATTTATTTTTCAATTTGACCAGAGAGAGAGAGAGGAAGAGGACGTGACAAAGCAAACCGCCAGGTCCAGGACTCGAACTGTGGTCACTCCTGTGAGAGTCCAGTGCCTTAACCACCAGCCCCAGGAAATGTTAAATGTTGCCAGTTGATCTCTGCACGTGTACGTGCTGCATTGCACATTTCCGCTGACGAACCTTTGCCTAAGCCCAGTCCGCAAAGACATGTCTCCTGTTTTGTCCCGGATGTGTTCTTTTAGCTCTTGCGTGTAGGTGGCTGGCTTTGAGGTCACGCGTGCCTCTGCACCGGCGCGATGACATGCGGAAGACCTGCAGAAGGTTCAGTCCCCCCCTAGATCGAGCTGCGAGTTCAGCATGGTTCCAGTCAGCTGGCTCAGCACTTCTGGGGTCCCCACAGGGGCCCGAGATGACAGCTCACAGCCGGCCCACCCTGGCCACCAGCCGCCCTCGGCCAGCCCTCCAGCACCAGGGAGAGTGGAGCCTGAAGCTGAGCCCCAGGTGGGAGGGCTATGCAGGCCGGAGGCTTCCCTGTCTGTGACCGAAATTGAGTGGCTTTGCAGGGCCTGGAGGAGGCAGCAGAAAGGACAGGCACTGCTCGAGGCCACCCCTGTACCGAGATCTATTATATTATATTATTACGATATGGAGCACATGTGCCGTTCCCTAATACAGGCAGATTTGGGCCCCTCTCCTCTGGAATCTCAGGAGGGTGTGGGTCAGGACTTCGTACAGGGCCAGAGCACTGAGTTGGGACATAGCAGGGGCCTAATGAATTGTGCTTTTAAAAAAAAAAAAGTCTTTTTTTTTAAAAAAAATTACTTATTTAATTTTATTTATTCATTTGTTTTAACTTGACCAGAGAGAGAGGGAGTGAGAAAGCAACCACCAGGTCCAGGACTTGAACTGAGGCTGGGAGCGTCCAGCGCCTTCCGCACGCCGCCACCTGCTGGCCCCTCACTAGCATTTATGAGGGACTGCGGTGGTTTCCTTGTGTAAGTCAGAGGCTGGGGGAAGACCATCCAAGGTGCTCCTCAGAAGGTGGTTGTCTCTGGCAACGGGGAGCCAGGGTCGGAAAGCGAAGACTGGTATCCCCTGACTTTTCCTGGGGTTCTCCAGGGCACATGACACAATGGTCGCAATGGGGTGGCCAGAACCAATGTCGCGACGCATTCATGGGCAAGAGAGCTCCGGATGGAGAAAGGCACGACCCCATGGTTGGCGGATAAGACACGCTCCTAGAAGGACGATTCGCGCAACGGGAATATCCTGTCCAGGAGCGCGTTTGCGTGAGGCACATGAGGAAGAAATAAGCCTTAATCGCTCATTTTACTTTATCGTGGATCACGGTAACCCGGGCAACCGCGGACTGCGCAGGAGACTATACTGCCCCGCCCCATCCCCGGGCTCTTTCTTGCTGTAGCCACGCCCCCGAGGGCGGGTCAAGTCACGGCCACACCCACATGCCGGTCTGACCTCACACGCGCCCACACTGGGCGGATCCTGCAACGGGGCCCAATTGCGTCCCAGAGGTCGGAGACTAGTGTTTTTCCGCTTAACGATTGGAGGATGTGGTTCGTCCCGCCCACCCGTGAGGACCTGCCAATCCCTAGCCCAAGATCCACCCTCTTCCGCTCGCAGTTGACCCGGAAGCGGAAGCTCTGGTCTGAAGTCCGTGGCGGCAGTGTCTCCCCTGACCGTTCACTTTCCCCTTCCCTCTTGTCCACCGCAGGGCCTAGGCTAGCATTTTCTCAGCGGCCGCCGTGGAGCGAGCTGGTGGGTCGAGGGACGGGGTGGAGTTTAAAGGGCCAGGCGTGTCCTGGGCTCCAAGGCGGAAGCAGGGCAGGGAAGGGCTGAGGCTTATATCCTGCATTTCCACCGGGCTTAGCCACGTGATCTCAGTTCTGCCTGTCAGTCAGGCTAGAAGAGGTGCTGCTGGGCCAATCAGAGGCGCCAGTCCGGGAGTACTATCCAATTGGAACTCCAGAGGTGAGAAGGCCTGCAGTACCATCCAATCAGTGCCCCAGCCAAGTCGCCTGCTCGCTCCACCTCCCCAGGGAGATGGACAGTGCTGAGCACCAGCTCCTGGGGCCCCGGAGTCGCTGATGCAGCCCCTGGGGCCGGGGTGGGGTCAGTTTGAGGGGAAGGCCAGGGCAGGAGGGGTCGGGAAGTTTGGGGACTTCCGGGCTGAGGGAGATGGGGCAATTTGTGGGCAGGAGGTTGGGGAGAGCAAGGGTGACCTGCCTTGGGGCTTCCAAAATGAAATTGAGGGACTGGTTAAGCGCGCTGCCTTCCACATGGTCGACTGCGGTTCGAGTCCCAGACCTGGTGACTTGTATTCTCTCTCTCTCTCTCTTGCTCTCTCACTCTGTCCCTCTCAGGTCAATTAAAAATAAAGTAAAATGATTCTTAAAAAAATGAGTTCCAAACTTAGGAAAGGAGGTATTACTTTAAAAAATATATTTAATTTTACTTTTTCATTCATTTATTTTAATTTGACCAGAGACACACACAGAGAAAGAGAGAGAGAGGGAAAGTGAGAAAACAAGCTACCAGGTCCAGACTCGTACTGTGGTCGGCCATACGGGAGTGTCCAGCACCTTAACCACCATGCCACCTACTGGTCCCTATATTTATTATTTCTTTTGCTATAGGGCATGTGGGTTTGCTGGAGACAGAGAGAAAGTGAGAACTCACCCTCCCAGGGGGATGGCCCCGCCACAATCCCTTCTCCTCCATTCCCCTCTGAGGAGTTTGGGCACGCACACGTATGGCGTGATTTTGAAGCTGTAGGTCTGGGACTTGAACTGGGAGGAGCGCCCTGCCCCATGTCCCCTATGGTGCTGCACACTGGGAGGGTCTGAGGGACCGGATCCCCGTGTCTGTGGTGCCCTTCCTCTAAACTGCGTCTCTCCAAGGACTGGGGATGGCTCGCATGAGGGAATCGAGCAGCTTGAGCAGCAGGGAGGGCTGTGTAAACCTCACCTGGGAATGTTAGCAAACTTTTTTTCATTTAAAAAAGTTATTTTTATTTATTCATTTATTTAACTGGAGAGACATAGAGAAAGTGAGAAGGCAAGCCACCAGGTCCAGCACTTGAACTGTGGTTGGCCATGTGGGAGTGTCCAGTGCCTTCACCACCACACCACCTGCTGGTCCCCCAGAACGTTAGCAAATTCAGACGTGTGGTTTACCGACAGGCGCAAGCAGCCGGATGTTATGTGTGTGCGTGCACACGGCTATGTGTGTCATATTCCCCGGGACGTCTTTGGTGGTGTGGGACTGACAGAATCGAACTGGCCTGACCAGGGGTGCTGAGTTCATGTGGTGGAGTGGCGGTGGGGCCGAAGGATGTGGGGTACCAAGTACCAGCCCTTCCTCCGTCCTGTCGTTGCGGTCCTAGGGATTTCTGCTGAGAGATGTCTGCTGGAGGCTGAGGAGTGCATCCTAGGGACGCTTTACAGCCAGAACGTGGGACTAGGATTTGACCTCAGGACATCAGGTAGTCAGACCCAAGCTCAGGTGGCCTTGGGACATGACCTGGTAAGACGGAACTGGGTCCAGGGCTCCAACCGTGGTTGGCCACGTGGAAGTCCAGCGCCTTAATCACCATGCCCCTCTAGTTTCAAACCACAGCACTCTTACTAATGTGGCCCCGGGGACTTGGCATGAGCCTAGAGGCGCGTTGCTTCCACCCCCGTGGGCCTCAGGTTATGTGACAGGCGTGGCCTCGGGAGTTCTTCCTGACTTCAGGGTGCCTGAGCGTTCCCGGTCAGGGCCTTGGGATCTGGGAGGTCCTGTTACACACTGAACAGTGAGTTCCACCTTCCTGTCGATAAACGGCATTTTTGTTTCTTCATTTTCTGAATTATTTAAAAACAGTAAAATTGGGACCAGCAGGTGGTGTAATGCTTACTGCCACGTACTCAGCCACGGTTCGAGTCCTAGACCCAGTGGCCTAAAATGTCAGGCACATGTGCGTACGTGCCCAAGATCCTGAGATGAAAGTGGAGAAGGGATTGTGATGTGGCCATCCCCTCTGGCAGGTGATTTCTCACTTTCTGTCACTCTGTCTCTCTGGCAAGTGCATGTGCCCTATAGCAAAAATCTCTCTTTTAAAAAAAAGTAAGAGAGGGAGAGACAGAAAGTGAGAAAGCAAGCTGCCAGGCCTGGGACTTGAACTTTGGTTGACCATGTGTTAGTCCAGTTTCTGCACCACCTGCTGCCCTGTTCCTGGATAATTTTAATGACACCCAGAGTGAAGAACCCAGGAGCTCACTCGACCCAGGGTTTATGTAGAAGGGGAGGAAGAAAATGTTAAAAGTTTTTCTATAGTTCAGGAAGACCTACTTCTTCCACAAAATAAATATGTCAGCCAATTATTTCCATGATAACAAAATATTTTTAGACAATCAGATTTCAGGTTTCACTTCTATGTGGTGTGGCGTGGTGTGGGTTTCATGGTGCCGGATTTAGCAATTATCTCTGAAGTCCAGGGACCAAGATAGAACAGAATAATCCACTGTCATGAATTCGTCACCCAGAAAAAGAATCTCTAGACGTAGTGGGCTTTGTAATTCACCAAGTCAAATAACATTGTTTTCTTGTGGATATGTGTCCCTTTTCTGGGGCCATAATGAGAGAACATCTATTTCTCTGAGAATGTTTTCCCCAGGAGGTATTCTCAAGGCGAGGCCCTGAAATGCCACTTGTCAACACCATAAAGAAGGCAGCAGGTGTGGGAAAGAACTACACACCTGGGGCCAGCAGGTGGCGTCATGGCTATGTCCCAACTCCAGGAGGAAGCAGCTTTCTCTGTGCTCGGTCCTGTCACTGGGTGCAATGGCACCAGAGGAGGGAGGCTCCCTTTCTCCTAACCAGGAGCTGGCCACCTGGCGAGACCTTGGAGTTGAGGGGTGATTGGGGGAAACTCTCCATCGCCCAATGGAACTGACACATTTGTTTGGCCTTCTGAGCATGGACGAGATCTCAGTGAGCCGTCAGCCTGACCTGAACTTTTCTACAAGTTTTTGGAGCCATCATCACCTGGTCCCAAATACGGAGCCAACAACTCCTTACCTCTGGTCAGCCCCTGGCTGCGGAGAACTCTGGTTGCCTCTTGCCTCACAGTCACTCGGATAGAAATCGTGCTCGCATATCTTCTGTACCTACGAGGCTCAAACTCAAGGGGCTCAGTTCAGTGTGCACCTCAGAAATGCAAGCCAACACCCCTGAGTGTGCCACTCACCTTGTCCATTAAAAGGCCATGACGCATTCACACTAAAGACCCAGGCAAGGGACTTCTCTCCTCTGTCATGGCCATTGTAGTGACTGACCTGCATTTCCCGTGTGTGGAAAGACACCCTCCTGCCAGTGGAGCTGACGCGGCATTGGTTATGAGGGGCTCTCCACAGAGCCGATGGCAGGGCCCTGCCAATCTCGGCAGAGGGCACTTCCTATGTTCTGATCACGGCAGACACTCACACGGGTGTACGTCTTAGCAATCCCACCAGACATGCCCCTACCAAGGCCGTGCATGAAGTTTTGATAAGACACTCCTTACCCCTTGGGGTGAAGGAGACATTACGGACAAAGACCAAGACGGTTCATTTCTCACACTACGCTGCACTGGGCTTTGGAACAGGCACTCACTGCAATGTTCTCTTCCCTTTTGCTCTAGGGCTGGGACGCTGCTGGAGCTAATAGCTTAGACCTTGCTAGCTCTGCACACAGGCCGTCTCCTCCCACGGAAGCACACAGGCAGACCGACCCCCGCTCTAGGGCATGTTGCTTTGTCCTGACCATCGGACTTATTGACATCCTGTAGAGCACGACCCAGACCAGATGCTTCCTTCAAAGGGTCACTTTCATAGCTCTGGCTCCTTGCAGTAGTCCTCCACCGACCCCTGCTCCTAACTCCTCTCTCTGAATATCACCTGTCCTGGGCATGCCCCGGAGCCAGTATTTCACCTGGCCACCCACTCTCGGACCTCTGGTGTATCTCAACCTAAGTGTGCGACTCTCATGACAACCGTACACACTCGACTTGCAACCATGGACCAAAGGCACCATGCTGGGCCCACTGAGGTGATTCTGCAATCTTAAGACAGGAAGCCATCAGGAAATGTCCATAGAAGCACATACAGCAGGCCGCTAAGGTTTAAATGCTCTGCATGAAGGACAACATTCCCTGGTGGCCACAGCAGCTGTGACCACTCAGCTTGGGACTACTTATTAGCCAGCTGGAAACTTATGTTCCCTTAAAGTGGCTGCTTGCTGCATGGGGGTAGACAACACAGACATGTTTTCACAACATTATGTGTATGCTACTTAGATGGTCACCTGTAAAATATTCATTGGCCTTTTTTTTTTTTTTGCTTTTAATGGTGTTTATTGGTTTCTATTGATTTCTTTATATATACTGGACACTAACCTTTTTCATTTGTAGGTATTGCAAATATTTTCTTCCAGAAAGTGGTTTCCCTCTGTACTCTTTACATTTTTTTTTGAGAGGTTTTTGCTATAGGGCACATGTGCTCACTAGAAAGACAGAGACAGAGAGAGAGAGAGACAGAAAGCAAGAAATCACCCCCCCCCCCCCAGGGGGGATGGCCATGCTGCGGTTCCTTCTCCTCCGTTCTCCTCTCAGGATCTTGGGCACATGCGCACACACACCCGGCATGTGTTTAAGTCACTGGGTCCGGGACTTGAACCGCAGTCAACTACATGGGAGTTCAGTGACATAGCCATTATGCTAACTGCTAGTCCCTGTGCTCTTTACATTTTAATGGGCAATTTGAATAGAGTTGAAGTTCTCAATCTCTTTCTTTGTAGCTTACTCACCTTTTCCCTTGTATCAGAAAATTCTTCCTATTCTGGTTATTAAGACACCTGCTGCAACTTCTAAGATGTTCCAGCTTCTTTCCTCATGTGTAAATCTGCATTAAGTTAACTATCGTTCCTGGAGGTGATAAGATGAAGATTCACTAGTCCCCTGTAGATAACTATTTGTCACTGCCACAAAGGTTAATGTGTCTTGACTTCCAGCTTTTTCTCTTTAAGCATTACTACCTTTGGGGACCAGCAAGTGACATGGTGGTTAAGGTGCTGGGCACTCCCACATGGCCAACCATGGTTCAAGTCCCAGACCTGGTGACTTGCTTTCTCACTTCCTCTCTCTCTCTGTGTCTCTCTGATCAAATTAAAATAAATGAATAAATAAAATAAAATAAATAATTCTTTAAGGGAGAAAAAAAAAGAATCACTACCATTCAAGGACTAGCAGGTTGGCATGGTGGTTAAGGTGCTGGACACTCCCACTTGGCCAACCATGGTTCAAGTTCTGGAACTGGCGGCTGGCTTTCTCACTTTCCCTCTTTCTCTCTCTGGTCAAACTAAAAATGAATGAATAAATAAAATTAAGCCTTGGGACCAGCAGTTAGCGTAATGGCTATGTCGCTGGACTCCCACGTAGTCGACCGCGGTTCGAGTCCCGGACCCGGCGGCTTAAACTCACGCCGGGCGCGTGTGCGTGCGTGCCCAAGATCCCGAGAGGAGAATGGAGGAGAAGGGATTGCGGCGTGGCCATCCCCCCTGGGGGGTGATTTCCTGCTTTCTATCTCTCTGTCTCTGTCTGTCTGGCGAGCGCACGCGCCCTATAGCAAAAACCTCTCCAAAAAAAGAAAAATAAATAAATAAATAAATAAAATTAAGCCTTTAAAAAAAAAAAAAAGAATTACTACCATTCATTCGATGTGTATTTTACTTATATCCTTTGTTTTTTGTCTCAAGGAAATGAGTATTTTGTCTACTATGTTCACTCCACCACCTAGGGCATGACATCATTAAAAAAAAGAAGAAAGGAAGAAAAGAGAAGAACACCTTAATGTCTGGGCTCAACAGACATTCGCATGAAAGGATTTGCGTGCAAATGTCAACAGAGAGAACGTGCGGTCGCGTCCATCCCTCCGCCCCCAGAAAGCAGTTCCCGCTGTCCTGGTGGGGAGAGGCTGTCGGAGCCATCACCACCGACACAACAGCCCGAGGACTGGGTGAGCCCCAGCGCCCGCCCGCCCGGCGGGAGTCAGCTGCTCTAGAATCGCGGGAACGACCGCGACGCCAGACCCCACCGGCATCGCTGGGTCAGCGGCGACGTCCCCCTCTGCGGTCACCCCTGACGTCGCTGACATCCCTTCTAACTGCTGTGGAGACTCCGAGGGGGTCATCCTGGGCCTTTCCCATCAGTCACCGCGGCCAACCACATCCGTCGTCGTGAGAAGATGGCCGCCTCTCGAGCTTTCAGCCTCAGCCACGAGTCATCCGGGACCCACGCCGGAAGCTGAGGTGAAGGAAGCGGAAAGAGGCTTTAGTTTCTTCCGGTATAGTTTTTCTCTCTATGGTCCCTTCTTCAGGTCTCTAGATTGCAATGTGCGCCTGCGCACTTCAGCGAAGGGGGCGCTCCCAGGCGTCCCTGGGGCACGTCTGTCGTGACAGAGGTCTATGGTGCATGCTGGGAAAGAGGGGCGGGCTCCCGGCTTCTGAGTGGCTCCTCCTCGGAATTGGCCTTCCCGTTAGCCAATGGGCAGGGACTCTGCGCAGTGGCTTCTCCGGCAGAAGTGCGCACGCGCGGCGGTGAGGCTGCTGGGAAGACGCGCCCTGGAGCTCCCGGAGGAGGCAGGTGAGGGACTTGGGGCGTGTAGACCCTCCCGGGCTCGGCGTCTCAGACCCAAGTGCACAGACAGGTCGCGTCGGGTGACTGGGGGACACGGGGTGGAGTGACCGTTCGCCTGTTTGTCGGGGGCCCGGGGTGGGCGTCTTTGCGAGCTCACCGGAGGCGCTCACACCTGCGGGGGTGTGATTGTTTCTGTTTCTGGACGTCCAGTTGTTGCCTAGGCCTCCGCGAGAGTTGTATGGCCCAGGGACGAGCAACCGCAGGCCATGGTGAGGTGGGAGACGGGGACCCTGAAAATACACTTAGGCTGTAGGCCCAAAATGGATTACAAAATGGCTGGGGTTTCTCGTTTGGCTTTGTTTTTAGAGGGATTTTTTTTCTGCAGGGCGAGCTCTTGTGGGAGAGACAGAAATAAAGCTAGAAGTCACCGCACTGCAGTCCCTTTCCACGCTCCTCACGGGATTTTGGGTGCACACACACCTGGTGTGCGAGTAAAGCCGCGGGTCAGGACTCAAACCGTGGATGGCTGTGTTGGAGCTAAGTATCATTACACCCTCTGCTGGTCCCTGAAATGACTGTTTTAAGATGGGGACAAAGCAGCCCGGCTGTTTCACCTTGTAGCCGTGGGTGGGCGATTGACCTAGGCAGCCTGATCTGGAACTCCAAGGTGGTCGTGAGAGACATGGATGTGAGGTTGCACCTGAGCCTTATGCGATCAGGACGTTGATAGCTTTGCACGTGGGAGAGTTCTGCAGAGCCAAGGCCAGGGTATGGGGCCACTATGCAGATGAGGCGAGCAAAGTGCCGCAGGGCGGAATCCGACACAGGGCCCCGTTTCTAGGCGATGTCGCAGAGCGGCCAATGGAGTCTTTGGGTCACAGTGTAGCTGTCGGGTTTGTCTTAACTGTGGCTAGCAGACATTGGCACAGCTTCTGGTATGCAGGGAAAGCAGGCTCCTAACTGGCTAAAAATCTGCAAGTGGGGGCTGTGCTCATTTGACGTGTAGGCATCAGTAGGTGGCATAATGGTTACAACCATGGACTCCCACATAGTTGACCGCAGTTTGAGTTTCGGACCCAGCAGCTTAAAATTCATGTCAGGCATGTGTGTCCAAAATCCTGAGATGAGAGTGCAGAAGAGGTTGTGGTGTGGCCATCCGTCTGGGAAGTGATTTCTCTCTTTCTGGCTCTCTTTGGTGAGGGCACGCACCCTATAGTTAAAAAGAAAAAATCTCTTTAAAGAAAAGAAATAGATGGGTGAGCATTTGAGGTTGGCACTGAACTAAGCAATCCAACAGCAAAAGTTGTTAAAATATGGGGACAGCTGGGACCAGCAGTTGGCATAGGGTTATATCACTGGACTACTATGTAGTTGACCACATTTGAGCCCCAGATTTGGCTTAAAACTCATGCTGAGCACATGTGTGTGCATGCCCAAAATCTCAAGAGAAGAGGTTGCAGTGTGGCCATCCTCCCTGGGGGAGAAAGGGACTGATTTCTCACTTTTTGTCCGTCTTTCCAGCTAGCGTACTCACCCTATAGGTAAAATCTCTTAAAAAAAAGTTATGGGGACAGCTAGGGAAATTGATCACTGTGTAGAGAGATGAATGTTCTCTGTAACATGTAAGCACAGTGTCATACTTATGCTGAATGAATATATCTTCAGATATTCAAGAATGAAGCAATATGCTGAGAACTGCTTCAAAATTATCTAAAGGGAAGTGTGGGTGGTGAAGAAAAAAGGTTTTGGAGGCAGATAATATATGAAGTTTATATTATTATCTATACTTTTATAAGCTTTAATTTTCCCAAAAAAGAACGGAGAACCAATTGAAAGAAAACTTTGTTTATTCTACATAATTATGCAAAGGAATTCATGCCCTCTAAGGACAGTCTTATATTTTGGTAGATTGTGTTGTTGCGCATTTCTAGAGATAGGGCCTTGCTGTATTGTCTAGGCTGATTTTAGACTCACAACCTGCCTCACCACACCTCATTGTAGGTGTTTTGTCTTCAGTGTCTGCCCAACATGTGCTCCCTCTGGCACACACACACAAGGCTTGGGGAAACATGGTGCCAAAGGATTAGAATGCCCTCAGGTGAGGGATTGCTAGGAGCAGACTACGGAATCTACCTTTATGTCACACCGTTGGTAGGTGCTGGTATAGATGCGAAGATTCCAGGAGATGTATCCCTTCTCTCCAGCGTGTGAGAGGTGTGGGCAAGCATGATCCTGCATGGCAGTCCATAACTTCAGACTGGATTCCTACCGATGTCTGGAAGACACAAGTCCTTCATCTCTCCCAGAGAAGGGTCCTAAGGTGGAGAGGATCAAAGGTCTTGTTGCATATTTATATATCAAGGTTCAGGGAAGTTTTAAGTTTCTACTTAGCATATTGAAAGCATATCTGCTTGTTAATTTTCAAATATATACCGAATAAAGGTGCTATCTTAAGATAACCCTGTGAGTTTTCATAATTCATTGTTTACATGCCATAGCCTAGATACAAAAGACTATCACCCCAAAAGAACACCCTACTGCACATTTGTACTCAATCCCCCCACCTGTAACTGTGGGTCTGTTTGAATACACTATACTCTTGTCTTTTCTGTGTCATAGTAAAGAAATGCCATAGAACCTTACAAGTCTTTCTGAACAGTGTGCTACTGTATTTGTAAAATTGAGTAATTATACTTGCTCTCTGGTGTCCTAAATTAAAAATTTTCAGGGCTGGCAGATAGTGTGATTGAGATGCTGGACTCCCACGTGGCCAACCACAGTTCAAGTCCCAGACTTCACAGCTTGCCTTTTCGCTTTCCCTGTCTCTTTCTTGTCAAATTAAAAATAATAATAATATAAGACATATTTTGAACATTATCTTTAAAATTCAGTATTTTGAGATCTTGAAAGTTGTTTGTAAACTGTCAAGAATTATGGAGTATGAGCTAAAATTTTTTGCTATGTAAAGTAAATGTTTGTGGAAAAATGTAAAAATAAAAAAAAATAAATAAATTTTAAAAAAAAGAAAGAAAAAAAAAGAAAAAAAGATATATAATCATAGAAAAAAAAATAATAGTAAATAAAATTAAATAAATAATTCTTTTAAAATAAATGCTTACAGATGGCGTAATGGTTATGCTGCTGGACTCCCATATAGTTGACTGTGGTTCGAGTCATGGACCTTACGGCTTGAAACTCGTGCCAGGAATGTGTACGTGTGTGCCCAAGATCCTAAGAGGAGAATGGAGAAGGGATTGCGGCGTGGACACTCCCCCCCCTCCCGGGTGCTTTCTGTCTCTAACTCTCCAGCAAGCGCATGCACCATATAGCAAAAATATCTCTAAAAAATGCTTTAAAAAGTGTTCAATAGGGACCAGCAGTTAGCGTAATGGCTATGTCGCTGGACTCCCACGTGGTCGACCGCGGTTCGAGTCCCGGACCCGGCGGCTTGAACTCACGCCGGGCGCGTGTGTGTGCGTGCCCAGGATCCCGAGAGGAGAATGGAGGAGAAGGGATTGCGGTGTGGCCATCCCACTGGAGGGTGATTTCTCGCTTTCTGTCTCTATGTCTCTCTCTGTCTGTCTGGTGAGCGCACGCGCCCTGTAGCGAAAACCTCTCCACAAAAAAAAAATAAAATAAAAAATAAAACACTAAGGTACAGGTTGGTGGTCCTGCAGGCACTGTGCACAGAAAGCCAGCTCCCATGTGGTTGAACCTTGCTGGACTCTTGGCCATGATCCTGATGGAATGTAGAATTGGAGGAATTGGGGCATGGCCAGGTCCATGTGGGCAGAGGGTGCTTTTTCATTTTCCTCCCTCTGGTGCACCCTCTAGCAATTTTTGTTTGTTTGTTTAAGGTTTTTGCCATATGGCGTGTGTGTTCGCTAGAGAGACAGAGAAATAGAGAAAGTGAGAAATCATCTCACAATTGCTGGGGGGATGGCCACCTGGCAATCGCTTCTCTTCTGTTCTTCTGAGATTTGGTGCATGCACACACACTCTCCCGGCTGAGTTTCTGGCTGCTGGATCCAGGACTTGAACCATGGTCAACTACATGGGAGTCCAGTGTCTTAATCACTACACCACCAGCTGGCCCCCTCTTGCAAAGTTTTTTAGAAGAAGAAAAAAATGTCATATGTAGAAATTGACATGCACATGAAGAGAACATAATGTAGAAATTAAGAGTTATGCTGGCACAAGCCAGGAACTTCCAGAAGCTGGGAGAGGCCTGAAATAAATTCTCCCCTAGCATCTTCAGAGGGAACTTAGTTCTGCCACCACCTGTCTTTTGGACTTCTGCTCCAGAACTGTGGGAGAGAAAAATCTGTTGTCCTAAGCTACCCAGTTCTTGTGTTTTGTTGTGGCAGACCCAGGGAACTAACACGGTCACTGTGCAGCTGGTTTGAACAGTTTCTGTGCTTTGAATGTCCTCCCCCCAAACTCGTGTTAAAACTGAACTGCCATTGTGATGGTATTAACAGGTATGATCTCTAGAGGTTCTGAGGTTGGACAGTGGCCTCGTGAACGGATTAATGCTGTTCTTGAGGATGTGGGCCAATTATCAAGGGAGTTCACCCCTTTTTCTGTGTCTTACCAACTCTTTTTCAACCCTGGGATGATCTTCACCAGATGCTGGTACCATTGCTCTTGGACTTTCCAGCCTCTAGAACCATGAACCACATAAACTTACATTGTTTATAAATTGCTCAGCTTATTGACTTCTGTGATAGCAGCAGAAAGTTAAGACAACGGTAAACATATCTCTAAGAAATACTGGTTTTCCTTGAATAAAAAAAAACACATGTTGTTTTTTATGACATATAAGCAGACACAACAATTAAACCCATATGAAGGGACTCTCAGTTCTGAGTAGGACACCTCCCAACATCTAATATGAGAAAGGTATTTGCCCTCAGGACTGGATCCGCATACTGTAAAGTGCAGTAGAGAACAACCTTGTGTGTCGTTTTTTTTCTTGTCTTGTTGCAATAGTGTTGCCTTTGTGGTTGAAGCACTATCACAGAGCCACTGGAAGTATGAAGAGAACAAGGGGGGAATCGGAACATCTGAGACTACCAGCTACAGCAGTCTGAACCAGTGGCCTGGAGGTTATGAAGGGTTTGCAGGAAAATCCAAACTGTGGGAGCCTGACCACACAGGCATATCCTTGACACCAAGGTCATGGAGATGTCTGTGGAAGACTATACCTCCGACAAACTGAAACCAAACACTTAGTGTTTTTTTTGATGATACTGTTGATTGGCAAGACCAAGAATCTAGAAAATAAGTTGAAGGCTGGTGTCCGTAAGGCCCTCTGTATCTCCACGTATTGTGGGCCCAGAAGCTCAGAATGGCTTCTTCAGTTCTCACTTCTAAATCTCATGCAAGCTAGCCTATTGGGAGATTCAAACATGAAACCATAAATGGAAGGGGTTCCAGCAAATGCAGTTCCTAACATTACCTACTCTGACATAACACAGTCAGAAAAACTATCCTAAACTCTAGTTTCATTGCCATATCACAAGTGTCTCTTAAGGAAAATCCTCTTGTCTAGTTCTTTTTTTTTTTTTTTTGGAGAGGTTTTTGCTATAGGGCACGTGCGCTTGCCAGACAGACAGAGCAACAGAGAGACAGAAAGCGAGAAATCTCCTCCCAGAGGGATGGCCATGCCGCAATCCCTTCTCCTCCATTCTCCTCTCAGGATCTTGGGCACACACACACACGCGCCCGGCGTGAGTTTTAAGCCACCGGGTCCGGGACGTGAACTGTGGTCGACTATGTGGGAGTCCAGTGACATAGCCATTATGCCAACTGCTGGTCCCTTGTCTAGTTCTTAATTATAAGCAAGGGTAACCAGCAAAAGGCAAACATTGAAAATAAAAATTCACTTGAAACTATACTCTTTAAAGATCTTTGCATAATGACAAATTTATACCAGCTATAGGAATATGGAAAAGAGTTTCTCTGACCCAAAATATATATTCCCAAGTAATAAAAGTGGAAAATATAATAGGTAAGTGACAGCCAATATCCATACTAAGAAAAAAATACTAAAATGTTTCAATAACCCCTTACATAGAGAACAATTTAAGAAGTGAAATAAAAAGTAAACCTACTTGTATGTTAAAAGTATACTTGAAGCAGATGGTGTGGTTGTTAAGGCAGTGGACTCCCACATGGCCAACTGCAATTCAAGTCTTGGATCTGGTGGCTTGCTTTTTCACTTTCCTTTTCTCTCTCCTTTCTCTCTCTGTCTCGCTGGTGAATTAAAATAATAGTAAATAAAACTAAATAAATAATTTTTAAAAATACCTCAAATCACCCATAAGTCCAAGATATTATAAAGTTCTGTTTACTGAATTGTAAGAAAACACACACACACACACACACACTATCTGTCAAACTTTAGCTAAAAGTACTTAACTGAATTATTTTTTACCTGAATGCTTATATGTAAATGAACCATGAATATAATCCTTATGTGTCAACCTTAAGGATGAGGTATTCATAAAGGCAATACCACATTTACAGCTTTTGTAAAATTTCTTTCCTGGTGTGAGTTTTCCAAAGCATTGTACATAAAGTCATTTGCAGGGGGACATTCCACTTTACACCTGAAATCTTTTTCTGTAGTGTGTATTCTCATGTGTCTTCTTGAGGAGGAGGAGCAGCTGAAGGCTTTCCCACATTGTTGACACCGATAAGGTTTCTCTCCAGTGTGCAGTCGCATGTGGATCGGTAGAGATGACGGCCATTTGAAGACTTTCCCACAGTCCTTACATGCGTAGGGCTTCTCGACAGTGTGTGTCCTGACGTGCTGCTGCAGAAGTTCGGGCCAGCTGAAGGCTTTCCCGCACTGCTTGCACGTGTAGAGTTTCTCTGCAGTGTGCCTCCGCATGTGTTTCTGTAAGGGAATGTGGCAGTAGAACGCTTTCCCGCACAGCTTGCACTTGTAGGACTTGTCTTCTGGGCACATGCTCACATGTTCCCGGAAGCGAGCAGACAAGCTGAAGGCCTTCCCACATTGCATACATTCACAGGGTTTCTCTCGTGTGTGTGTTCTCATGTGTTTCCGTAAGGATATCGGCCAATTAAAAGTTTTCCCACATTGCTTGCACCCGTAGGGTTTCTCCCCAGTGTGTACTCTCACGTGGCCCCGGAAGGGCGAGGGGTGACTGAACGCTTTCCCACACTGGGTGCACTTGTAAGGTTTCTCTCTGCCATGCGCCCTTTCATGTCTTCGGAAGGACTGGGGGTAAATGAAGGCTTTCCCACACTCTTTGCACTCATAGGGTTTCTCTCCAGTATGAATCCTCTCATGTCTCCGGAAGGACTGGAGGTAAATGAAGGCTTTCTCACACTGCTTACAGTCATATGGCTTCTCTCCGGTGTGCGAGATCACGTGCCTGCGAAAAGCTGAGGAATAGCTGAAGGCTTCCCCACACTCCTTACACCGATGTGGCTTCTCTCCATGTGTCTGCGAAAAGTGGAGGAATAACTGAAGGCTTCCCCGCACTCCGTGCATTCATAGGGCTTCTCCCCAGTGTGTGTGATCATGTGTCTTCGGAAAGTGGAGGAATAACTGAAGGCTTTCCCACACTCCAGACATGTATATGACTTCTCTCCAGTGTGACTTCTCCCATGACTAGTAAGGCTGGAAAAATCAATGAAGGCTTTCCCACACTGCTTACATTCATAGCTCTTCTCTGCAGTGTGAATCCTTACATGCCGATTGAGGGAAGAAGTGCGGGGAAAGGTTTTCCCACATAATTTACACGTGTAGGGTCTCTCTCCATTGTGGGGTCTCATGTGCATCCGTAGGTGTGAACAGCAACTGTAGGCCTGCCCACATTCCTGGCACTGGTGCAGTTTGAATGCTGTGTGAACTGTAACGCGACTCTTGAGGGATAAACGGGGTGTGGAGACTTTTCTATATGCATTGTATTCATATTGTGGGATTCCAGAAGGTATTTTCTGATGTGGATTAGGATTTCGGATCTGGCTGAAGGCCTCTCTGCACTGACTGTTAATTTCACCGAGTCTTTCCACCACATGATCTCTATTAAAAGTGAGGAGCAAGTTATTAATGGCTTGATTAATGATAGTTTATTAACATTTATAAGTACTAGGATTGCATTTAAATTATTTTCAGTGAAACGGTAGATTCTCTATGTGAATTGTTTAAAAGTGGAATAAACTGGAGGCTCTGGCCGAGGGTTTGACCATTGCTATTATGATTTTTTATGCCAGAGAGAGAAAGAGCACACACTTTTCCAAAGGACCCTTGTCACATCATAATTCCTTTTTTCCTCCATTTCTCCATCCCATCAGCACATGGGGCTGTTGTTTTTCAGGCTGCCAGGGTTGGGATTTGAACTGCAGTCCACCATGTGGGAGCTGGCTCCCTCTGCACAGTACTTAACCACTGCACTGCAGACCTTGCCAGGGCATTGCTATTATTAAGTTTCTGGACTAGCCATGGTGGTGCAGCAGCAGTACCACACTCCACAGTGTTGGAAGCTGTATGGAGTATCAGGTCTGGTTCCCAGGTTCCCTGTGTTGGGGGGGATGTGCATGTGTGCCCATGATCCTGGCTAGCTAGGAAGTTTGGGGGAGGGCTATAGCATGAGACCCTGCTTTCTCTTTCTCTTATGAAAGAGAGAAACTTCAAAAATAAATAAGTGAGGGGCCAGCAGACAGCATGGCAGTTAAGGTGCTGGATCCCTAATGGCCAGCTCTGTAGTTCGAGTCCTGGACCCAGTGGCCTGAAAGACATGCCAGATGTGTGTGCATGTGTGCCCAAAATCCCGAGGAGAAAGGATTGGAGTATGCCTATCCCTCTCCCGTGTGTGTGTGTGTGTGTGTGGGATATCTCACCTTTCCCCTTTCTGTCTCTTTCCAGTCAGCACATGCACCCTATGGCAAAAAATCTAAAACAAAACAAAAAACAAGATTGTTCCTTATGTACGGGATGTCTTGATAATTGTTTCCAACTGAGTTATGTTTCTGACACTCAGTAAGTCATGTTAGCATAAATTTTTTTGGTGAAAATTCTGTGACTACACAAAACTAGGCTTAGATGAATTTTCTGTTTGCTTGCTTTTTATAGTTCAGGATGTATTAAGATTTTCTACTGGACTATTGCTTTCTCTTGTGAATGCAACTCACCTCAGATTCTGCCCATGGCTTGTGTGCTGATCTCCAAGGCTAAGGTCTTCCCATATTTTTCTTAAAACAGAGGCCCAGGAATAATTTCTGGACAACTTTGCTATTTGAGGTTCCTTGAGTATTTTTTCTCCATAAATATCCTGCTGAGGAACCAACTCATTGGCCTTAAATTGAATTTAATCATCTGAAACCAAAAAATGTACAAACCTGTTAAGAAAGAAGGTACTGGGACCAGCAGTTGGAGTAATGGCTGTGTCGCTGGACTCCCATGTAGTCATTGCAGTTTGAGTCCCAGACCCAGTGGCTTAAATTCATGCCAGGTGCGTGTGCATGTGTGCCCAAGATCCCGAGAGGAGAATGGAGAAGTGATTGCGTGTGACATGGTAAGTGGTTTCTCACTTTCTGTCTCTTTGTCTGTGTCTGTCTTTCTGGTGAGTGCATGCGCCCTATAGCAAAAACCTCTCAGAAAGAAAGGGAAAAGGAAAAGGAAGAAAGAAAGAAAAGAAAGAAGGTACCTGTTAGCCAGGACAGACATTGAGTAGTTTAGCTGTTTGAAGACTTCCTTGGGCACAAGGGGTCAGAGTAGTGAGCAATTTAATAAGCCAAATAAAATTTTCACTGGGTTGCAAAACCAAACCTCTGGCCCGATGCAACCTATATCCACAATAACGACACCAAATGGAGCTTTCTTTACATCAAGAAAATTTCAGTTTAATACATAGACTCCTATGGGAAAAATAACTATTCAATTATAATTCTGTGACAATGTGACTATGTCTGTGTTATTTCAATGTATTCCCTTTCTACCTTCCAAGTCTTGATACCCAAGAACTCTGGTTCTCTAGGTAACTAGGTGAAGGGATGGTGCCACACTTACCTACTGAGGCCAGGTTCTCTAAGGTCTCCAGCATCACATCTCTGTAGAGGGCCCTCTGAGTATGGTCCAGCAAAGCCCACTCCTCCAGGGTGAAGTCCACAGCCACATCCTCAAAGACCACTGAGCCCTAGAACATCCAACATACGTGCAGGAAGTACTCACATACGTACTCAGTTCATATGATGTTCATACAAGATTCTGGGTCTCCAACTGCCCTGTGAGTCAGCTGTCAACCTCTTCCTCTCTGTTTGCACTCCTTGCTTCAAAGATATGGTCAGAGCATCACCAGCATGCAGAGTGTATGCCTACGTATCTACACGCGATGATGTCAAGTGGAATAACTCTCTTCCCAGTGCTCAGACCTCACTGGAGACAGCAAAGGAATGCTACACAGAAAGCAAGATTGCATTTTAAGGCTCTTTGTTCCCGGGACGACTACTGTGGCTCCTTTCCCCACCGCACACGTGCCATTCAGCACCACGTGCAGTGCGGGCTCAACCCTGGATGAGCATTTAAGGAATGACACACGGAAGGGGGGGAAAGATCTCTTCCAGGTCTCCACCAAACATGAGGCTGAGGATGAAGCACTTTGCAACGAGGGCCAGACAGCCTGTCCTCAAAGAAATCCAGATCCAACTGGCTGAGTGAGAAATTGTTTTAGAGACATTTTCATTTTATTTCATTTTTAATTCTTTAGGTTTTTGCCATAGGGCACATGTGCTCACCAGAGAGAGGCAGAGAGGGGGAAGGGGAGAAATCATCCCCGCCCCGAATGACCATGCCACAACCCTCTCTCCATTCTACGGGGATTTTGAGCACACAGGACATGCACCTGGTATGATTTTCAAGCCATCAGGTCTGGGACTAGACAGTCGGCCACATGGGAGTCCAGAGGTTAAGCACCATGTCACCTGCTGGTCCCTAGTTTTAAACTTTTTAATCCTTGCTTTAACTGCCAGTAGGCACATGCTCTCACGAGAGAGAGAGGGAGAAGGCACCTCCCAGCGGGGCGTGGGTATGCTGCAGTCCTTTATCTATTTTGCCATTCTGTTGGGGTTTGGGACACACACACACACACACACACACACACACACACACACACAGGCCCAGTGGTTTTTTTCAAACTATCGGGACCAGGATTTAAACCAGCCAGCCATGTGGGACTTGGCTCCCTTAATCACTGGGCCATGGGGCTAGCCCAAAGTGTTCATTCTCGAAGGGTGTTGATTAAAGGAAATGGAAGTGCAGATAGTTGGGGAGAACAGTGTCTGGTGTTCTAAGACAGTGTGGGAACAAGGAGGGCGCCTGTATGTGTAACCTGAGTTGCTGCGTACCTCAGGGTAGCCCAAAGGGAGGGTCCTGGATGTCCCCAGCACGAGGAATGACGGTGGAGGCAGTGATATGCTAATTAGTCCGGCCGGTCATTACGCATTGTATTCATGTACTGTAAAGTCATACATATCCCCAGTTATGCAGTATCTTAAATGTTTAAAAATTGAGGAATTAAAGTGTCGAGACGTGCTTAACCTATGTGTGTTGTAATTATCTAGGCTCAGTTTCTACTCTTCCTCTGTGTTTTCATGGAAACAGGAAGCTAGTGAAAAATCAGATTTCGAGAAAGAGGAAAACCACATGAGAACCTAAACCTCCCTATGTCCCCACACTCCTGAGCCTCAGTGTGGAAGCCTACCAGTTTCTGAGCTTCTCTCTCTCTCTCTCTCTCTCTCACACACACACACACACACACACACACACACTGCCTTTCAGAGTACCCATGGGAATGAGGGGAGTCCCTAAAACCCTTGTGTGTGGGTTGATTCTGCAAGGAAGCTTAAAGCGAGGAAATTTTAAGCATTCCCAGCACACACACAGGTTATACAAACACAGTGTGAGGTCATACAATGCCAGAACAACCCTTTCCATCACGGCCATAAAAATATTCTTGCTGGGGGGAGGGGGGGCGGGGTTAGTTCTTGACAAAAAGAAAAAAAAATTCTTGCTCAATATTGAAGATAAGGTTAAGAGACCCTGCATTACAAAGGGGTTAATAAGTCCAAAACACACAACTGTGAATTTGCTCTGCGTAAGAAAGACATAAAGGGTCCAGCAGTGCCTTCCCGGAAAACACTTCTGCCATGGTTTATAACAGTTTGTCCTCCACAGCTAAATGTTCTGGAAGCTTGGTCCCCGGTGTAATGGCTTTGGGAGGTGGTGAGCCCTTTTAGAGGTGGAGCCTAATGGAGGGACACTGTCCAGTCACCTGGGAGCAAGGGAGGGGCAAAAAGCATAAGTGGGCAAGTCTGATCTCCCTCCCTGCATGTGGCCGCTCCCCTGCCTGCTTCTGTCAGTGTTGTGATACTGAGTCTACGTGGTTGGACTTTTCCAGCTACCAGGATCATGAGGCAAATAAACCTCTATTAATAAATCACCCAGTCTCAGGTATTCTCTGTGTGCTGCATCTGCGCATGATGTCTATCAAAATACAATAAATATATGAATAAATGTCATACTTTAAAAATTGTTTGCTATATGGTTCATATGCTCACCAGAGAAAGTGAGAAATCGTCCCTGGGGCTGGGGGAATGGCCACGCTGCAATCCCCACCTGTCAGGAGTTGGGGCACACGTGTGCACACTGGCATGATTTTCAAGCCTCTAGGAGAACTGCAGTCAGCCCTGTGGGATCCAACACCTTAAGCACAAGGCTACCTGCGGCCCGCAGTGCTTTACCTTATCTTTCAAGCTCTATTAGTCACCTTACGTTTGCGACAAAGGAGGCCCCAGTCAGTGAATAAGCCTCTTTCCCGGGATAAGCCTAGGCCTCCTTGTACTGAGCTGGACTCAGGTGTGCCGGAGCAGGGGTCCAGCGGCCACCCTGCCACCAGGCCTGCCCACTGAAGTGTCATCTGAACGAAAGGCGCTGGCTCTGGGTGTCTGAAATTCATTGCTTTGCTTTTTTTTTTTTTTTTTTAAAGAATTTTTTAAAATTTAACTTTATTTATCTGCTTATTTAGTTAGACCAGAGAGAGAAAGCCACCGGGTGCGGGGCTCTGGCTGCAGCCGACCACCACCTGCCCGCCCTGAAGTTCATTGCCTTTCAGGCCCTGTCCCTCCTCCCCGTGGGTCTCTGGTCTCTTCGTTGGTTCTCGTCCCTCACTGGCCTGTGAGAGCCGGGAGCCGGGTTCATTCCTGCCCTCGCCCCTGATGACAGGCCAGCCACCAACGGACCGACCCCAGGGAGAACCGGGCCCTCCTTGTCCCGGGCACCCCCACGCGACGCCGACGGGAGAGGTGACCCGGGGTTCCCAGAAAGGCGGCAGCTGCGGGGGCTCTCGGCTGCCCCAGGAGGGGGTCGCTGCCCAGAGAGCTGCCAGAAGAGGCCTGTGCCGAGGGAGGCGGGCCGAGGCCCGGAGTCGGAGTCGGAGCAGATCAAAGCCCGGAAAGCAGCCTGAGCCCGCGGCGCTGGGCCCTGAGCCGGGCGGGGACGTCGGCCCGGGCTGCCGCCGGGGAAACGCGCCAGGGGCGGGCGGTCCCGAGAGCACCCCCGGACCCTGCGCGGGGACTGGACAGCGCCGCCCGCAGGCCCAGGAGCCCGTCCCGCCCGGCCGCGCACTCACCACGTCCCGCGGGCCGCTCCTGCTCGCCCGCCGTCCGCCCGCGGCCCGAGCTGGGAGAGCCCGCGGGAAGGGACGCCGGGGCCGGCCCTGATTGGGCGGTGTCGACGTATGCACTCCTGATTGGACCTCTCCTCCGGGGGTGGGAAGGAGACCGCTCCTCCCGGGGGGCTGGGGGGACCGCTCCTCCCGGGGGGCTGGGGAGACCGCTCCTCCGGGGGAGCTGCGGAGACCGCTCCTCCCGGGGGGCTGGGGAGACCGCTCCTCCCGGGGGGCTGGGGAGACCGCTCCTCCCGGGGGGCGGGGGAGACCGCTCCTCCCGGGGGTGCTGGGGGAGACCGCTCCTCCCGGGGAGCTGGGGAGACCGCTCCTCCCGGGGGGCGGGGGAGACCGCTCCTCCCGGGGGTGCTGGGGGAGACCGCTCCTCCCGGGGGACTGGGGAGACCGCTCCTCCCGGGGGGCTGGGGAGACCGCTCCTCCCGGGGGGCTGGGGAGACCGCTCCTCCCGGGGGTGCTGGGGGAGACCGCTCCTCCCGGGGAGCTGGGGAGACCGCTCCTCCCGGGGGGCTGGGGAGACCGCTCCTCCCGGGGGGCGGGGGAGACCGCTCCTCCCGGGGGTGCTGGGGGAGACCGCTCCTCCCGGGGGACTGGGGAGACCGCTCCTCCGGGGGGTGCTGGGGGAGACCGCTCCTCCCGGGGGGCTGGGGAGACCGCTCCTCCCGGGGGGGCTGGGGGAGACCGCTCCTCCCGGGGGGCTGTGGGGACCTCTCCTCCCGGGGAGCTGGGGAGACCGCTCCTCCCGGGGGCCTGGGGGGACTTCTCCTCCCGGGGAGCTGGGGGGACCTCTCCTCCCGGGGGGGTGGGAAGACCGCTCCTCCCGGTGGGGGGGCTGTGGGGACCTCTCCTCCCGGGGGCCTGGGGGACCTCTCCTCGCGGGGGGGCTGGGGGACCTCTCCTGGGAGGTCCGCAGGCGGCAGGGGCTGCTCCCAGCCAGTGGCGCCTGCCCAGGCTCACTGCGAAAACCACGTTGGGAATCCAGCGACGTGACCACTGCGCCATCTGCTGGTCCCCAGAGGTAAAGGCTAACGGACTCAGGAATAGCTCTTCTACCTCTTAGAAAATGTAATACTTCATACGTCCCAAAACAGAGCGATGGAGGAGGAACAAGTGGGAGAGTCACTTTATGAGGGAGCTGCCATACCAGGAAGTTAAAGGACTGTCCCTCACAGATAAAGGTGTGACTTAGCAGTCAGTATATTTAACAATACATACGTACTTGTTTTTGGTTTGCTATAGACCCCTCCTGGACTCAAGGACGCGGGAACTGCAGACACGGTGTCCCCACTGAGCGGGAGAAGGCAGGACAGGACGGGACCAGGGGCCTGGGCCTCGCCAGGTTGAGGTGGGCATGAGTGCGGTCACCGAGGCCCCACGCTGTCGAAGAGCACACTGGGGCGTCACGGGGGCCGGAGGCCTGATGGCGCAGAGGTCCCACGTGGACACCGGAGGCCTGGGCCCTCCCAGGGACCGCCTCGAGACCTGTGCGCAGTGGTTAGAGCACAGCCCTCAGAGGGGTGAGAGCGCCTCAGAGCACCCCGGGGGAGAGGGGGCCCTAAAACCCTCACGGGGTGGGCCGCAAGGCAGCTTAAAGCAAGGACATTTTAGAGCACTCCGGGTTTCCAAAACGAGCGGCTGTAACGTGGCAGTCCAGCAGGGACACAGCGCCAGGCTGCACCGAGGCGGGTAGGGTGACGTGCGTGTTCTGTATCCAGGACTGTGTGCACGCACGGGAGAGACTGAGGGGACGTGCCCGCCGCCACCCCTCCCCTGCCGCCCTCGGCTCATGGGATCCTGGGCACCTGCGCCTGGCGAGTTCCAGGTGCCAGGTGGGGTTCGAGCTGCAGAGGCACATGGTACCCCACTTCTCTCCACGCAGTGCATTCCAGCGGTACCCCAGAGCCAGCCCTGTGTTTTAAAAGATGAATTCAGTTTGTGTTCTGAAGGCTATGGTACCCCTAGGGGCAACTGAATCCCTAATTTAACTAATATGAGGAAAAAGCAGCGAACTCCCAGGTACATTTGAAACGGGGCACCAGGGCAGGCCCACCTCGCGGGCTCGGGTTAAGGGAGTCGGGGCCCACGGGGCCAGTGGCAGCGTGAGCCCTCGCTCCAGCGGCTTGGGGAATACAGCAGGTGCGTGTGTGCCCCGAATCCCGATCCGGAGGAGATGGAGGCCGGTGTGACCGCGCCCCCGGGGCGGCGCCCAGCAAGTGCCTGCGTTCTCGGGCCATTACCAAGTACTTCTGGATGGCACACAGTGGAGATGCACCTGGACCCGCGAGGGAGGCCCAGGTTTGCATCCGGAGGCGTCCCTGTACAGGCCCTGCCGTCGGAGGCTGGGGCGGACTGCGGGGTGAAGGCCCTGTTGGGGTGTCTGTCTCTCTCATGAAAGAAACGCGCTAACACTTGTGATGGGTCTGAAAGCTCCACACTTGCTACACGGGGTGACAGCGCGGAACACGGTGGTCCGTTTCGGGACACACCTGGGACGCCGTGGCTGGGCGAGCTGAGGCCTCGTGGCCCCACCCCCCCCTTCTGCACAGCGGCTCAGAGGCAGTGACAAACGCCGCTCACGTGGGATTACGCAAAGCACGGGACTTGGGGCCAGCCAGCCGGTGGTGTGGCGGTGAAGGTGCTGGACCCCACGTGGCGAGGGGGCGATTTGAGTCCTGGCCCAGGAGGGTGCATACGATCCCGGACAGGGATGGGCACGGGACACCGCCGGCGTCGCCCGTGCTGGCTGGCTGCAGTCCGGCCGCCCTCCTCCGCCAGCTCGTAAGCCCGTTCAGGAGCACCCTTCTTCCTGTCACGGGGAGGCCCCGACCCCCACGGTGGTTTGCAGGTGCCAGGAGGCGGCCCAAACCAGCCTGCGTTGGCACAGGTGGTTTCTGGGACTGAGCTGGGTCCCCCCAACCCTGAGCTGATGGAGCACCAGGGGACACAGCCCAGGGCAGGTGTGAAGTCAGGCCTGGCCAGGGCCCGTGGCCTGTGTGCCCCACGGTGAGGCTGGGCTCCCAGGGAGCCCCCAGGCCCCAGCCAGCAGGAACCACCACCTGGAGACTTGAACCCAGACCCCATCTCCCAGCGTAGGAGCGGCCCATCAGGATCCAGTGTGAGCTTGGGTCCTGGCAACACGCGGCCGCTCTGCTCAATCTGCGGGCCCCGAGGAGGGGGCACAGCGCCCGTCCGTCCATGGAAGGCCTGCCGCAGCCCCGCTGTCCTCCAGTGTGGTGGCCCCAGGCTCACAGCCCCTGCGTCCAGGGCAGGGCTCCCCCGGCACCCCGGTGAGGATGGTGCTTGCCTTTCCTGAGCCTGGGTGCCCTGGTGACCTGGTGCTGGGGTGGACCCCTCCTCCCTGGCCCAGCCCTCGGCCTGTGGTAGACTGCTTGGCCCAGAGTACCCCCTAGCTGCCCGGCGAGCTGGGCCCGGTGTGCCAGGGTGCAGCTCAGGCCGTGGCCACAGCCGGGCTGTCGAGCGTGGGGTGGAGGCACACGGCCGAGGTCCTGGCCAGGTCCACGTGGGAGCCGGGAGAGCAGCTCAGCCTGGAAGGGGGACGGGTGTCTGCAGCGCCTGGCAGCTGGGGTGCACGGGGGACATCCACCTCCCTCTGGCGTGGGCAGGGGCCATGCTGAAGGGTCAGCGGAGGTCCCAGAAAGGCCCCCCAAGCCCAAAGTGCCATCTGTAGCCACCAAGGGAGCGGAGCCATCGGGGCGGGGAGCGCCCACAGCACCCTAACTGGGGGTGCCCTCCCGAATGTCGGCCCTGACGCATCCTCGTCGGTGCTCACTGCTGGCAGTCGGGGTGCACAGCAGGGGCACGGGACGAACCCCGACTGGGACTGCCGCCTGGGCCCTGTCCGTCACCGAGGGGACGAGGCGGGCCGGCCTCCACGATCTCAGAGAGCCGAGAGCAGATCAGTGGTTTATTTCTGCGTGTCCGCGGGACCTCCAGACTGGCTGACTGGGGAAGTGCAGCCGCAGGCGGTGTAGACACGGGCCTGAGCGGCTGGGGCCAGCGTGGGCTCGGGAGGTGGCGCCCTCCGGCTGCCTGTGCACACGTGGGTGCCCTGCCCAGAATCTCCCAGGGGAAGGGTCCCGGCGAGTGCCCCGCTGCCCAGCCTGGCGGGCAGACCTGAGGACCCTCGAGGCTCCCCCAAGTCCCCGGCACCCTCGCTGCTCAGCCACCCCCCCGGGGACCCAGGCGCGGCAGTAGGGACGCTCAGGAGGACACGCCCGATGTGGCCCGGGTCGGCCCAGAGGGCTGGCTGGTGTCGCAGCCACGTCCGGCCACCCTGAGGGCAAGGCCGGGCCTGTCCTTGCGGCCTGCTTTCTGCAGTGGCTGTTTCAGGGCCACCTCGTGGGCCGAGGGCTCCCGGGAGGGACGTGTTAGTGCAACAGAGTTGAGGCCCTGGGCGGGCATGCGCGCTGGGCACCCTGGGACCAGCCGGGGGTCTGGAAGCTGGACCAGGACCGGGAGGGGTGGACCCCACGCTCCCACCAGTCCAGCCCCACCCTGGCCCGGTGCTGAGGCCGCGCGATCCGATCCGTTCTGACCCAATCCAGGAGGGAGATAAGGCACCAGGCAGCGGGCGTGGGCCCGGGCAGGGGTGTCCGGTGGGCACTGGCAGTGCCGTCAGCAGGTGGGCGGCTCGCTGCCCTCCACCTGCAGCCCTTTGCTCAGGAGGAAGGCGTCCTGCTTGGGGTCCCGGCCCAGGAACAGCTTGAGCATGGCGCTGGCGTCCTCGGAGCCACCGGGTCTCAGGATGCAGCGTCTGTAGTCCATGCCGACCTGCGGGGACACGGGACTCGGCTGGGCTGGGAGCCAGGGCTGGCAGGGCCCAGGGATCTGCAGGTCCCCGACTGGTCCCGGAGCAGCCCCATCCCAGGCAGCAACGGAGACCTGAGGTCGCCTGCATCAGCCGAGGGAGTGTGAGCTGCCGTGGGGCGTGCGTGTGTGCAGGCGTGTGCAGGCGGAGGAGCCAGCAGGCCGAGGAGCCAGCACTCCGGGCCGAGCCCACAAGCGGCACTGGGCCTCCGCTGTGGCTGAACCGAGCTGGGACACGGTGGAGCATTCGGGCTCTAGGCCCAGGGCCCGCGTCCACCTGCCCTCCCCTCGCCTGCTGGGACCCCAGTGAGTGGCTGTGTCCGGGGCCTGTCCGCGGACGGGAGCCCCGCCGTGTAGGGGACAGCCGAGGCCAGGCTCTCTGGGCGCCCTGGAAGGCGACGGGCTTCTCAGACTGTCCCTCCAGGGCTTGCCTTCCTGCGGCTCTAAGGGAGCGGCCCCAGCACCTGCAGCCCCCAGCGCTGACGCCGACGCGAACCCCAACCCCAAGCCCGGTCCAGGTGACCCACGGTGTCCTGGGGAACACCGGGACGCTACTAAGTGGCAGATGCATGAGTTCATGGTGGGCGTCGCCACCCCTACTTCACAGGGAGGAAATGAGTCGCAAAGGTCACACAGCAGGTGCCCGGGGAGGAGTACCTGGACCTCGTGGTGGGCGCCCCTGCACCGGAGAAAACGCACCCTGGCTAGTGGGCCTGGAGTAGAGCTGCCCACCGGCAGAGGGCAGGCCGCGGGCACGGGCTGAGGACCCGACTTGGTCCTGGATGCAAGGCCTCACACCTGGCCATTCCACCAGCACCCTTCGCAAGCTCTGGACCGGCCTCGCCTGCCTTCAGGGCCCCGCCCCTCCCGCCCGGCCCGCCCCTCCCGCCGCACCTTGCTGCTGAGCACGCCCTCCTGCTTGAAGCGGGTGTGGAACATGTCCATGGAGTACACCTCGCTCCACAGGTAGCCGTAGTACTGGGCGTCGTAGCCTCCCGCCAGGTGGCCGAAGGTTGCGGGCATGTTGGTCCCTGGGGTGGAGACAGCCAGGCTCAGACTGCGGCCCCCACCTGCGAGCCTCAGCCCCAGGGGCCAGGTCAGCACGGCCTCTTCAGAGGCCCCGTCCAGCGCAGGGTGGAGGGTGGCAGCAGGGCCATGTCGCTCGGCCGAAGGAGCTGCCCCCTGCCCACTCCCCACAGAAGGACAAGAACACTCGCCCCCACGCTGGCTGCCAGGACACACCTACATGGCGAGACACGGGTGGCTTTGGGTCCTTTGGAAGGTCTTAAGAAAGGTTAATCCAACCCAACAGACCCCGATGCAAGCTGCAGCCCTGGTACCTTCACTCGCCCTGTTCACGCGAGCCCGAGTGGGGACACGGACACGTGCGGCAGTCGGCAGGTCTCCCCGTCCCCGGCTGCCCTCGCCACAGCTGGGGGCCAGTCTGTGCCCCCCACGGGCAGTGCTCAGCCAGCCTCGTGTAGGGTGCAGGCCCAAGGCCCCAGAAGTGCACACCGGCACCTGCGCTCCAAGCCCGGCCAGCATGCGCAGAGCCCAGCAGAGCAAGCGGCAGGAGCGGGCACGCAATGCCCTGTGCTGTGGACACGGGGCCAGCTCACCTCCGTGGGCTGTCCTGTGCCCTACCCCTGCTCCATCCACTCCATGCAAAGGCTCCCTGGTCCTGGTGACCAATGTCCCCAGATGCTGCTGCTGTCCCTGGTGGCCAAGGAAGCCCCAAGGAGCTGCCCCAGAGCACACGGGTGTCCAGGACCTCTGCAGCGCAGCTGGCAGGCCTCACCTGGCTTGGGGACCTGGGGCCTACCTGGCGTGGCTGGAACCCCCAGGATCTCCTGGGAGAGCCGGGCGTACTCCTCAGCGGGGTCTGCGTCGGTCTGCGTGTGCAGCGCCTGGTCCACCTTGGCCAGGACAATCTGGCGCAGGTTGAAGAGGCCTGGGCGGGAGGAAGGGCGGCTGGCCTCAGTGCGGGAGCTTCGGGGACACCCCCCTGCGGGCCAGAGACCCCCCGCTGCGCACCCGTGTTGGCCTGGCGGGACTCGATGAGCTTCTCCAGCAGCTCCTGCGGGACGGCGCTGCCCGTGCGGTAGTGCTGGGACATCCGCTGCAGCGGCTCCTTCTCCCACACCCAGTTCTCCAGCATCTGTGACGGCGCCTCCACGAAGTCCCGCTCCACGTGCGTCCCGCTGAACATGGCGAACTCGGCCTGCGGGCGGGTCCTCGTCAGGGTGGCAGGGCGAGGGTGGGAGCAGAGCCCAGTGAAACGGGGCTGGGCCTGAGGGCGTGGGAGCAGAGCCCCAACTGGACAGGGCGGTCTCATGAGGGGCGGGGCCTCACGAGGGGGCGGGGCAAGGGGAGCAGAGCCCCAACGAGACAGGGCAGTCTTGTGAGAGGCGGGGCCTCATGAGGAGGCGGGGCAAGGGAGCAGAGCCCCAACGGGACAGGGCGGTCTCACGAGGGGTGGGGCCTGAGGGGGTGGGGCAAGGGGAGCAGAGCCCCAACCGGACAGGGCGGTCTTGCGAGGGGCGGGGCCTCACGAGGGGGCGGGGCCAGGGGAGCAGAGCCCCAATGGGACAGGGCCGTCTCACAAGGGAGGGGGGCCTGAGGGGGTGGGGCCTGAGGGGTGGGCGCAGAGCCTTGTGGGATGAGGGTAGAACCTCCAGAGGGACAGGAAGAGCGCAGCCTGGGGAAGCCTGGACCCTGCTGGCCAGCTGGGACTCTCCTGCTTGCAGGTACTGGGCCACTCTCATGACAACACCCAGGTGGGCGTCACATGCTAGGTGACCCCTCATGAAGCCCGGACTCTGGCGGGGACGGACAGGCCCCTGGCTGTGGCTGGCCGGCCTGCCCCAGTCCAGACCACACCTGAAGACGGCAGCCACTCACCCCTCCCCGGGCGGCTGCTCCCCTCTCCCGTGCAGCCCTCCAAGAGCTCGCGGCTCCAGGACAGGGCGTCCTGCGTGCAGGCGGGGGCCTGAGCGTCCGTGGGCCTGGCCGTCGCCCGGGTGGGGCGTGGCTGCGAGGGCACCCACCTGGGAGCAGAGCTGGTGCATCACGTGCCCGAACTCGTGGAAGTAGGTCTCCACCTCGTCATGCTGCAGCAGCGACGGCGTGTCCGGCGTGGGCTTGGTGAAGTTGGCCACCATGGCCGCGATGGCGATCTGGCGGCTGCCGTCCCGCCGCAAGCAGCCTGGCTGCAGACCGAAGCAGGCCGCGTGCCCGTACTTGCCTTCCCTAGGGAGCGAGGCGGGGTCGGGCTGGAGGGCGGGAGGCAGGGCTGCCCCGCAGCGGCTGCTCGGCCCACCTGTCAGCAGAGGTGTGGGTGCTGCCCACACAGCCCCCACGCCACAGGCGGAGCCTTCCAAGGTGCCCGGCTCGGCAGGATGGTGTCAGGCCCTGGGCCAGCCCGCTCCCGTCCCCACGGCTGGAGGCGACACCCACCTGGGGTAGAGGTCCAGGTAGAACTTGCCGACCACCTGGCCCGACGCCGTGTCCCGCACGGTGTACAGCTGCACGTCCTCGTGCCAGGCAGCGGCGCCGTCCTCCAGCTCGAAGCTGAGCCCCAGGAGCTCCTGGTAGATGCCCAGCAGCCCGCGGGTGACCGCCTGTATGGGGAAGTACTCCTTGAGCAGGTTCTGGTCCACGCGGTAGCGCGTCTCCTCCACCTGGTTCATGTAGTAGCGCATGTCCCACGCGTGGATGCGCCCGTCGAACTCCAGGCCCCGCTTGGCGCACTCGGCCCTCTTCAGCTCCAGGATCACGGCCCGTTCCTGCTCCCCCAGCGGCTTCAGCTTCCGGGCCAGCTCATCTGGGCAGGGGAGAGGTAGCCCACCTCGCTGCAGCCCGGCGCGCGCCCTGCCCGCCCCGGCTCCTGCCTTCCCCAGGGGCCACCCGTGGCAGGCAGCACTCCCCCATGGCCGTGGGGTTACCGAGGAAGGTGGCCACGGTCTGGCTGGTCTGGGCCATGTTCATCTCCAGCACAAAGTCAGCGTGTGTGCGGAAGCCCAGCAGGCTGGACTTCTGGGCGCGCAGGGCCACCAGCTCCTTGAGGATGCTGCAGTTCTCCTGCCGGCAACACTGCATGCTCGCCAAGGCGCCCGCCCTGCCGGGCCGCCACGGCTCTGGACAGAGCGGTCCCTCGGCCTCCTGGGGCCCAGAGCCCGCCTATGCTGGGTCACTGTTTGGGTGACTCCCGTCCCAGGGCAGCCGAACCGGAGGACCATGGCCTCTGTGGACCGAGCCCCGGCACTGGGAGGGCAGGCCCAGGGAGGGCTCAGGCTCCGCCCTTCGGGGCCAAGGGCAGTGCGGGGACAGCTCCGCAGGGCACAGCGAGCCCTGCCACCAGGGAGGCAGCACCGGGCAGGCCGCGGCAAGGCCCCTCACCTCCTGGCACCGGCAGTTGAAGGCCTCCTCCACCTTCCGCCTGGTTTCGGGCACGTGGCACTTCTTCAGGAGGGGGAAGTAGTGGGGGTACTTGAGGGTGACCTTCAGCTTGTCATCCTCGGTCTTCTCCAGCGAGTTCAGGAAGTCCTCAGGGAGCCCTCCTGTGGGCACAGCGGCACGGTGGCTTTTTGATGTTTAAAATGTTCCTTATTAACTTTGAATTCACTAGTATTTTGTGAAGTATGCATACAAGGGTTTGCAACGGAAACATTTCTCTGTAATTTGTAAGAATCATTTCGTTTTTTAAAAGGCTTTACTTGGGGGACCAGCAGTTAGCGTAATGGCTATGTCGCTGGACTCCCATGTAGTCGACCACGGTTCGAGTCCCGGACCCGGCGGCTTAAACTCACGCCGGGCGCGTGTGCGTGCGTGCCCAAGATCCCGAGAGGAGAATGGAGGAGAAGGGATTGCGGCGTGACCATCCCCCTTGGGGGGTGATTTCTCGCTTTCTGTCTCTATGTCTCTCTCTGTCTGTCTGGCGAGCGCACGCGCCCTATAGCGAAAAACCTCTCAAAAAAAAAAAAAAAAAAAAAAAAAAAAAAGGCTTTACTTGGGGCCAGCAGGTGGCGTGGCGGTTAAGAGCACTGGACTTCCACATGGCCAACCATGGTTCAAGTCCTGGACCTGGTGGCTTGCTCTATCACTTTCTGTCTGTCTCTCTCTCACTCTGTCCCTCTCTGGTCAAATTTAAATAAATATTTATTTAGATATTTAAATGTTTATTTATTTATTGGAGATGTTTTTGCTATAGGGCACATGCACTCACCAGAAAGACAGAGACAGAGACAGAAAGTAAGAAATCATCCCCCAGGAGGGATGGCCACGCCGCAATCCCTTCTCCAATCTCCTCTCGGGATCTTGGGCACGCATGCACACGTGCCTGGCCCAGTGTGAGTTTAAGCCACCGGGTCTGGGACTCAAACCGTGGTTGACTACATGGGAGTCCAGCGACATAGCCATTACGCCAACTGCTGGTCCCAGGCTTTATTTATTTTAATAATTATTTAATTTTGTCATTATTATTTTTTATTTTGACCAGATAGAGACAGAGAGAGAAAAAGGGAAAGTGAGAAAGCAAGCCGCCAGGTCTGAGACTGGAACTGCTGTCAGCCACGTGAGAGTCCAGCGCCCTACCATGCCAGCTGCTGGCCCGTATTATTATGATTATTTGCTCTAGGGCGTGCACAATAGCTGGAGCGACGGGGGACTGAGAAGCCACCCCGGGTGACGCCTCAATCTCTCCCCCACCCTTGTCAGGGTTTCAGGCACGCACACATGCCTGGCGTGTTTTTGAAGCCGCGGGACTTGGGACTTGGACTGTGGAGTTGGCCACGTGGGGTCCAGCACCTTAATCACCAGCATGCCACCTGCTGGCCCCAGGGCGGCTTGCAGAGGACCAACATGGGGGCCAGGTGGCATGGAGGTGAAGGCGGCTGGATCCCATGTGGCCGACTGCATGGTCCGAGTCCTGGACCCAGAAGCCTGAAAAACACGACTGGCACGAGTGCACCCCAAATGCTGAGAGATGGAGAAGGGCTTGCTGCGAGACCACGTCCCAGGGTGCCTTCTTTCTCCCTCCAGGGCCGGCAACCATGGTACAGGGGAGGGATGGGACCGGGTGTCTGGCCTGGCACTGGCCACCGGCACCTGCCAGGACCCTGCCCAGTCTGCCCCGGGGATCTCCCGTGGGGGCGGGAGCTCGGGACACACCTCACCCCTCCTCCAAGAGAGGGCCTAGAACCTTAGGGTCAAAAATGCTCTCAAGGGGCCGGCAGGTAGTGTGGCGGCGGAGAAAGGGGCTGGACTCCCACCGGGCCAACCGCAGTTCAAGCCCTGGATCTGGCGGCTTGTTCTCTTGCCTTCCCTTTCTCTCTCTCTCTGTCTGGTCAAATTAAAAAATAACAAAAGGGAATAAATAAATAAATCATTCTTCAACACCCCCCTCCCAAAATATATATGCTTCCAAGGGGCCGGCAGGTGGCGTGGTGGTGAAGACCCTGGACTCTCACGTGGCTGCCAGGTTTGAGTCCCACACGACGGGCGCGTGTGCGCGTGCCCCAGATCCCAGGAGGAGGAGGAGGGACTGTGGCGTGGCCGTCCTCCCCGGGGCTGATCTCTCACTTTCCCTCTGTCTCTGTCTCTCCAAGCACATGCACCCTATGTTAAACAAGCCCGGGACAGGGGTGGGAGAGCGGCCGGAGGGCCAGGGACAGTGGGCCCCCGGCCCTACCGAGCTCGGCGCGGGTGACGGGCAGGGAGGTGGCGCCCCCGTGCGCCCGGCCCTACCGAGCTCATCGCGGGTGAAGGGCAGGGAGGTGGCGCCCCCGTGCGCCCGGCCCTACCGAGCTCATCGCGGGTGAAGGGCAGGGAGGTGGCGCCCCCGTGCGCCCGGCCCTACCGAGCTCGGCGCGGGTGACGGGCAGGGAGGTGGCGCCCCCGTGCGCCCGGCCCTACCGAGCTCATCGCGGGTGAAGGGCAGGGAGGTGGCGCCCCCGTGCGCCCGGCCCTACCGAGCTCGGCGCGGGTGACGGGCAGGGAGGTGGCGCCCCCGTGCGCCCGGCCCTACCGAGCTCATCGCGGGTGACGGGCAGGGAGGTGGCGCCCCCGTGCGCCCGGCCCTACCGAGCTCATCGCGGGTGACGGGCAGGGAGGTGGCGCCCCCGTGCGCCCGGCCCTACCGAGCTCATCGCGGGTGAAGGGCAGGGAGGTGGCGTCCCCGTGCGCCCGGCCCTACCGAGCTCATCGCGGGTGAAGGGCAGGGAGGTGGCGTCCTCGTTCAGGTTCTTGTTGAAGTCGATGCAGAGCAGGCTCAGCTTCTTCTTGATGCTTTTGATTTTCTGCAGGGAGGAGGCGACAGCCCTGGGAGGAGGCGGAGACGTGGACCCCGGCCCTGTCAGGGGCCTGCCCGGCTGCGGCTCGCCGCCCAGGTCCAGGCGGGAGGCGGAGACGGGAGGCCTTGCAGTGGGGGGACCCTCACTGCTGGGGTGCAGGCCTGCGCCCACCGTCTGCTGAAGCTGGCTCTGAGCCTCGGGTACAACGGCGGGTGGCAGCGCGGGAGAGTGCGACGGCCTGAGGACACGCAGGGGTGCACCCCACTCTTCCTGTGACCCTGTCTCATGAAGAACCGCGTCGGCCCTGATACTACGAGGTGCCGACTCAGGAACCGACCCTCATGGCCCCTCGGCCAGTCCTGAGGACGAAGGGTGACGGCTACGGGATGAGGGCCAGGGTGAAGGCTCAGTGGTCCATGACAGGCCGGCGGTGCGGTGGGCAGAGGGGCGAGGCAGTGGGGCAGGCTGCACCAGCCACCCACCTCGGCCTCCAGCAGGCCTGGGGCTTAGTTCTCAGCCAGGGTGTCCCTACTGAGGACGGCGGTGGGGAGCAGGTGTGGGACGGCGAGGAGCAGGAGTGCCGCGGGGGGTGGGGACGGGGGCGTGGGGCAGGTGTGCCCATGTGAGGGCGGGAGGGGACGAGGAGCAGGCGTGTCGCGGGAGGACAGGGGTGGGTACAGGGAGCCCCGGCCTGCGTGGGGGGCAGCAGGCTCCAGACACAGCCACGCCTCCAATCCCCGAGTCCCTACAACCCACCGGGAAGTCGGAAAGTCCTGAGTCGGGGCCCAGCGGCTCCCTCTTCCCCAAGGCCTCGCTGAGGGCCGAGATGAGGGGACGTGGGGGAGCCAGCTCCTTGGCCCCCGGGCCAGAGCCTGCCCGCTCACGGGCTGGAGTGCCGTCTGCGGTGTCTGCCGCCTGCCGCCACACTGAGCGCCACGCAGAAGGCAGACATGGCTCAGGTGTGTTTGACTTCGGCTCTGAGCAGAGCCATGGTGAGCCGGGCCACCTGCACCCCGGGTCGGCGTGCAAGGACTCCCAGAGCCCCCAGACCAGGCAAGGAGGGCTGGCCCTGGGACTCGGCCCGCCCCACAAGGATGGCACTGAGGACGCCGGCCCCGACAGAGGACACCCAGGAGGAGGCACCTACATGCCTGCCAGGGCCGTCTCCCCGGGCACGCTGGGCTGGCCGAGGTGGACGGCCCTCCTGGCGGGCAGGCCTCGCCTCCCCACGGCCTGGGAGGTGCCCTGCAGCCTCCGTGTGCCCCACACTCTTTCCTGGGCCAGGGGCCTCGTGCTCTGGGAGCTCACCGCACTGCGGGGGCGGGGCCAGGAGACGCCCCGCCCCGGGACACGCCCCGCCCTGCCCCGCCCCGCCCCCCGCCGGCCGGCACTCACCTCCTGGGTCTCCGGGGGCAGGTGCAGCCCGTTCCTCCTGCCCAGCTTGATCAACCGCTCCAGGTACCGCGCAGCCTCGGGCCTCAGCGTGGCCGTCGGGACCTTCTCCTGGGACAGGCACACGCACACGTGGCTGCCTCCTCACCCGCGACTCCACGTAAGGGGAGAGACCCGCCCTCGTACGTGCCCTGGGCCTGGGGACTGGCTGGGGACGTGTCCCAGGCGGTGTCACCTGCACAGGGTGCGGTGCCCGTGACGCGGTCGGCAGACATAACGACCAGATTGGCTGTGTCGGGGCCAGCGCATCGCACATGACGGCACTGGGACAATGGTGGCCCCGCACGCCGGCCGGGACCGTGGGGGCCGGACGCCATGTCTCCGGTGGCCCTGCTCCGGGGAGCGGCGGTGCCTCGGAGTCACACTCCAGCTGACCCCACAGAAAGGCCACCTGTGCGCACACCAGCCGGGAGCCCAGCGCCAGCCCCTGGAGCAGCCCCAGCGCAGTCGGCCGAGTCCTGCCCACGGGCGAGGGCACAGCCCAGCACCCGGCCTCGGGGGCCTGGCGGGGCTCTGCGGGCCGCTGGGCAGGCTGGGTGCGCAGCCAGAGGCTCGGCGTTGAGGGCCGGGTGGGAGCTGCCTCTGTTGCACACAAATGGCACCGAAAAGGCAAAGTCTGGGCTGACACGTAGTATACTGGCTGAGGGCAGAGGAGTCAGATCCCACTTAGCTGGCCTGGGTTCGAATCCCAGCCCTGGTGGCTTCAAAACACGCTGGGCACACACACGCGTGCCCAGAACCCTGACAGAGGGAGGGCCAGGGCTGCTGTGTGACGGCCCCTCGGGGCTCTCTCTCTCTCTCTCTCGTGCACGCACACACCCTCTGGCAACAAAAACAGAAAAATGAACTGCTCAGGACCAGCACCACGGCGCTGGTCTCCCACGTAGCCAACCACAGTTCGGGTCCCAGACCCGGCGGCTTGAAACTTGCAGTGGGTGTGTGCATGCTCCAAGTCCCGAGAGCAGAATGGAGGAGGGATGCGGGTGGCCATCCCCCTGGGGCGTGATTTCTCACTTTCTGTCTCTTTCTGGTGGGTGCACGTACCTTATGGCAAAAACCTCTCAAAAAAAAAAAAAAAAAGTAAATAAACACGCCGCCAGCCGAGCTCCCTGCGTGTCAGACTCCCGGGTGTGCCGACTCCCCCCCGGGTCTGTGCATCGCGGACCCTCAGCTATGCCCACGCAGGGCCCGGCGGGCCTCACCTGGAGCCAGACGATGCGCTGGTACACGTCCTGCCTCATGCTCATCTCCACGTCGAACTCCGACAGCTTCTTGTCGGCCTCGGTGCTGGCTGTGCGGATGGCCTTGGACGGGGACACGTGCTGGGGGAAGTCCAGGATGTTCCTCTGCACTGCAGCGGGAGGGCGCCAGGCGGGGGGCGGTGGGCTGGCAGCCAGGGCTCCGAGCTCAGCCCACCCGCCTCTCACGGCCAGACGGGCGTCCCGCTGTCACCGCCCCAGCTTTCAGCCCGCTGTGCTACTGCCCGGCCAGGCCTCGGTCTCCCCTCTGGCGTCAGGCAGCGGGAATGAGGGCTGCCGCCATGTCCCGGGGTGCCCGGCCGTGCGGGGACTGGCCTGGGTGAGATGGGACGGAGGCCGTCGGACAGGGATTCGGGACGGCTGCGGCTGCCCGACGCACAGCGCCAGCTCTGCGGTGTGGCAGCAGCGGGCTGCTCAGGAGCCAGATGCCACCACGTGAGCATGGTTCGAATCCCCGGCCTGAAACGTGCAGGCACGTGCATGGGGCCCAGGACCCCACGGGCCGGAGGACTGTGGAAGGGGCTGGCAGGGTGCGAGGCTCGCCCAGCGCACGTCCACGTGCACCTGAGCTGTACCGTGAGCAGAAGGACCCCGTCTCCAGGGCACACCTGCTCCCTCCGAGAGGTGCGGCCTGGCGATCCCGTCCCAGGCACCTAGCTGGAGAAACGGACGGATGTCTGCACAGACACCCACGCTCGACACCCTCGGCAGCAGTCACAGCTGCCAGAGAGGGCAAGTCCACATGGCCTGGACCGACGAGTGGCTGACCCCACCACGAACGACACGCAGCTGCGCCGTGAACACACCATGCTCGGTGACGCTGTGGCCACGCGGGGTGCCCAGAACAGGCGGGCATGTGGCCGCACGACAGGGCAGGCTGCTGGGGTGGGAGGGAGGCCAGGAGGGAGCCCCTGGAGGAGGGGACACTGCTCTGCCATCAGGCCTGACGGTTAGTGGCACAGAGGGCGGAACGCCAGGCGGGGCGGGGAGGCCACCGGGCAGGGTGGCCAAGGCCACTCCCAGGGCTCTGGTCTTCCTCCTGAGGGCATCGGAGGGCCGTGGAGGGGACGTGAGAGCCTTCAGCAGGTCAGACTTAGCGCTATCAGTTTACTGGGGCCAGCAGGTGGCATGGTGGCTCGTGCGCTGGGCTCCCACACGCTGACTCTGGTTCAAGTCCCGGACCTGGCGGCTTGCTTTCTCACTCTTCCTGACCCGCAGTGACTCACCTGTGTAGGTCACCTCGACGTCGGCCAGCGCCCGGAGGGTGCTCTCGTAGGACACCTCCTCGAACGGCAGGGCGCCCACCTGGTCGTACACGCGCTTGGTCTGCTCGATGAGCTCCTTGGTGAGCTCCTCGATCTGCTGGGCGCTCAGGTCCCACCTCAGGTAGTTCACCACGGAGCACGGGGACGCCGCGTCCAGCACGTCGCCTGCACAGGCTGTAGAGACGCGGCCCTCAGGGCACGGCCGGTCATGCAGCTGGGAGCAGGGCCCGCCCCAGAGCCCGGCGGTCCAAGGGAGCTGGGTCCCACGTGGACGACCACGGTTCAAGTCCCGGCCTGGGCGGTTTGCGAAGCACGCCAGGTGCGTGTGCATGCGTGTCTGCACCCTGGGGGGTGCTTTCTCCATCTCTGCCCCAAGCTCATGCCCACGGGTAGTTAAAATCGGTAACTGGGGGTGGGAGGTCCAGACACCCCCCGGGGAAGTACAGGAGTGCCCGACCCTGGGCAGCAGGAGGCAGTGCTGCCCCCCAAGATGTCGGGCTGCGTCTGGAGTGTGAGTGTCCCAAGGATGGTAGTGGGGGAGGCCGGGCTGTCTGACCCAGGACCAGGATGCTGCCACTGCTGTACCACTCCCTGCCCTGGGGCAGACACGGCCCTGGCCGGCACCACCCTGCGAACACCCCAGGTGTCTGGCGCTGCCACAGAATGCGCAGCTCCTGCCACAGCAGGGCAGGGAGGGGCGGGGAGCTCCCCAGAGAAGCCCTGTCCTGCCTGCTTAGTGCACGCCCCATGCCCAGATGGGGCACACGGGCCTCCAACTGGGTGAGCAATTCGGGACGGGGTGCGGCTGGCCGGGCCAGGAGGTGCCACAGGAGTGTAATTAGGGGCCCGAGACTAAGGTGTGAGTGGAGCTCTAGGGAGGAAGAGTGGGGAGAGGCTCCCGGCAGTGGGAGGCTGAAGGGTGACGCTCTGAAGGAGGCCAGGGGTTGGGCTCAGAGAGGCTGGCGGGCCTGGCAGGCCACGCCTGAGCCCACAGGACCCAGCAGGGCCCGTACGAGGAGCCCAAGGGGTGAGCCGATTCAGAAAGGGCTAAATCGGGACCAGCAGTTGTGTAATGGCTATGTCACTGGACTCCCATGTAGTCGACTGCAGTTCAAGTCCTGGATCCGGTGGCTTAAACTCACGCCAGGCACGTGTGTGTGCGCGTGCCCAAGATCCCGAGAGGAGAAAGGATTGCAGCGTGGCCATCCCCCCCCCCCCCCCCGCCCCCGCGGTGATTTCTCACTTTCTGTCTCTCTCCAAAATAAAAAGGGGGCTGAATGGTTTGGGCCTGGCAGGCTGCACACGGCCTCCGCGCCACCCGCACGTCAGTGCTAGCTCGTGGCTGCCTGCAGCCACGCGGTGCGGTTGGCCATCTCGGCGCGGAGAGGGCTGGTATGTCCCATTCAGGCCCGAGTACAAGGTGCGCCCTAGGCGGTGGCCAGGAGGGCCTGGCACCCGGACTAGGAGTGCTGGTTCCGGGAGCAGAGAAAGCCAGCACCCTGCCTGTGCTCACACTGGACCCTGGCCAGGCGCTTTAACTCAGTTTCGGGGTTCAGCGTAAGCAGCAGAACCTGAGGGGTGGAAGGCAACCCTCCTGTGACTGGCAGCTGTTAGACCACACCCTCCCAGAACTCCGGGAGCCAGGGCGCTCTCAGGACTGCCTGGTTTCGGAGAGGGGGAGGCACAGCACACATCACCCTACACGGCACCTAGGAGGTCAGGGCAGCTGCCACAGCCGGGCCACTCCCTTATTTCTCTTTGAGAGCTTTTTGCCATAGGGCACCTGCACTCACTGGAGACACAGAGAGAGACAGAGAGTGAGCAATCACCCCCGGGGGGATGGCCATGCTGCAATCCCCTCTCCATTCTTCTCTCGGGATTCTGGGCATGCACGCACATGTGCCCGGCCTGAGTTTTAACTGCCGGGTTCAGGACTTGAACTGGATGAACACATGGGAGTCTAGCGACATAACCGTCACACCATCTGTTGGTCTCACCAAATCACTCTTCCTGCAGGCAAGCGAGGGTCCTGCAGACACCAGGGCTCCTCCTGGGCACCATGGACACTGGCTGATGGCTGTCTGGGGGCAGCCTGGACACAGCAGGGTGCTGAGTGGCACCCCTCCTCCGACTCCAGGACAGGACCACCAAGATGGCGGTCACCCCGGCCAAGAATCGCCGACAGCCGCTGCGTGAGCCAAGTGATTGCCGAGAACTGGGAGCAAAGCGGTGCCGCCGCTGGGTGTCTGGGTCTCGCAACTGCAGAAAAGGAGTACGGGTCCCTGCTAACCCCCGTGACACAGGAGGGCTTCAGAGGCCCTTGGGACGCAGCGCTGAGCAGCGTCCAGTGACGCGGGCGCCGCACGGGAGGGTCCTTCCTGAATACACGGCGTGTAACGTGCCCGTGACCCTGGCTGATGGGCGGGGGTGGAACACGGCATGAAGACTGTTGGTGTGCCTCTCTCCCTCTCATGTAAGCCACAAACTTTTTACAAAATGTTGAGGGGGGGGAACCAGCAGTTAGCGTAATGGCTATGTCGCTGGACCCCACATAGTTGACCGCGGTTCGCGTCCCGGACCCGGTGGCTTAAAACTCACGCCGGGCACGTGTGCGTGCGTGCCCAAGATCCTGAGAGGAGAACGGAGGAGAAGGGATTGCGGCGTGACCATCCCCCCTGGGGGGTGATTTCTCGCTTTCTGTCTCTCTGTCTCTCTCTGTCTGTCTGGCGAGCGCACGTGCCCTATAGCGAAAACCTCTCCAAAAAAAAAAAAAAAATGTTGAGGGAGCCGGATCCCACATGGCTGTGTGGTTTGAATCCAGGCCCCTGTGGCTTGAAAACACACCAGGCACATGTGCGTGCAGCCCCGAATCCCTTCACGCTGGAGAAGGAAGAAGGGGTGTGGGGTGGCCAGGCCCCATCGAGGGTGCTTCTCCCACTCCCGCCATCTCGGGGAGAGCATATGCACCCTCTGGAATATTAAAAAATAAATAAAAACCAAAAACCAGAAGGGCTTCAAGAACTCTGGGAAGGAGACCAACATGAGCTAGAATGATTAGGAAAGTTGACGGGAGGAGCCTGAAAATTGTGTGCGAATCCACCTGCTCACAAATATTTATTTACTGCAGGTCTGCGTCAGCGTCTGGGCTGCCAACCCCCACGGCACCCGGGGCGGACAGCATTCCTGCCATCCCTGGCCCCAACGCCCCGAGTTAGCTACTGTCATCGCTACCTTCCTCACCGCCATGGGCTGCAGAAACACCTGGGCAGCGTGTGGGCAACAGAGAAACGGCCTTGCCCCCCTCTGTAGGGTGAGTGTGCTTTGCCAGAGGCAGACAGACAACGACAGAAAGTGAGAAGTCACCCCCCAGGGGTGCAGTCCCCTCTCCTCCGTGTCCTCCTCCCGGGATCTTGGGGACGGCTGAGTGTGCTTCCCTGGCCTGGGACTGGAACCGCAGTAGGCCATGTGGGAGTCCAGCGCTGTAACTGCTACGCCGCCCGCTGGCCCGGCCCCCAGCGATGTTCTCAGATGCAGCAGACAGGTGGCCCCGGCGGCCCGGTGCAAACCCTCCACTAGGGCCCTCTGCACTTCCATCCGAGCGTCCCGGGCCACGTGCTAGCCACCGGGCGCTCTGCTCTGCGCTCCCCCGCGCTCCTCGGTCCTGCCTCCCGCCTTTGCGATCTCGGTCCGTTCGCGACCTAAAGCCCTCGCCTGCCGTTCACTGGGCAGTCTGTGTCCGGCTGGGCTCCGCGAGGACGGGGCCGGGGTCCTGACAGCGCCGGCGGCGCGGCCACCCCAGGGCCCGACCGGTCCGCAGGGGAGGCGCCATCGGGTTTGCCTAGTGAACGCGGCGCTGCAAATGCCGGTCATTCATTGGGCAAAAGAGGGCGCGGGGCCGTCCGCCCCGCCGGAGCGTCACCCGAGGGTCACTCGGCTCCGGTCTTAGGCCCAAGTCACGACCCCGGGACGCGCCAGAGGGCAGGGGACGCCCGGGTCCGGCGAGCGGGGCGGCAGCGAGGACCCGCCGGTACCTGCAGGGGGCTTCATGGTAGGTGCGTCTGCGCCGGTGGCGCCCTCTGTCCACCTAGTCCGCGTCCAGCAGCCTCCGCACGGCCGCGCGGCTCGCCCCAGCAGCCGCCGTCCGCAGACTGAGGGGCCCGCCGCCCGCGCGCCCAGGGCATGCTGGGAGGGCGCGTGCGCGGGGTGGGCGGGGCGCACGCGCACCCGAGCTCCGCCCACTCCTCCAGGGGGCGGGTCAGGGAGCCGACGCGCTCGGCGCACGCGCAGCAATCCTCCCGGCCTGTGATTGGCTCACACGAGGAGCGTTTCCAAGGAAACTGCGCACAACTGACGCCTGTGCGACTCTCCATTCTCGGCCCAGACTTCTCCACGCGGCTTCGGGCGCCGGCGTTAACCGAGGCGCGGCTCATCAGTTTCCTCCCTACGTCGGGGCCTCGCGTTAGCGCGCATCCCAGGCTGTTAGCAGGTGATTTCCCTCCCAGCATCTCCTGGAGCGGGTGCCCCACACGCTCCAACGGAGTGCGGCTCACCATTAAATGAGCTAGTCGTTTGGTTTTGCATTGCTTTTCAGTGTTTGCTATAGGGTGCATGTAGATGCCAGAGAGACAGAGATAGAGGGAAAGGGAGCAATCACCCCCGGGCGATGGCCGCATCCCCTCTCCGCCACGCCCCTCTCGGGGACCCTCGCACACGCTCCCGGGGTACTTTCCCGGCCTCCAACCGCACAGCTGCCGGGATCCGGCTGCCTTGACCTGCACGCCAGAGCTTCAGTAAACGCATTTATGGCTCCCAATAGCAGGTATTTCCAAAGAACAGCCCGAACTGTTTCCCGTGTTGTCGTTTACAAAATATGTCTATCATGAGGCCAGCAGGTGGCATGGTGGTTGAGGTGCTGGGCTCCCACATGGACGATGGTGGTCCGAATCCCGGACTTGGCGGCTTGCTTTCTCATTTTCCCTCTCTCTAGTCAAATTAAAAAAAAAAAAAAAAAAGAAAGAAAAAAAAAACTAAATTTTAAGAATCTTGGGACCAGCAGATGGTGTAATGGTTGCATTGCTGGATTGTCCATATTTGACGGTGGTTCAAGTCCCGTACCGTTGACTTGAAACTCATGCCAGACACGTGTGGATGCATGCCTAAAATCCCAAGAAGAGAGTGGAGAAGGGATTGTAGTGTGGCCACTCTCCCTGGTGATTTCTTGCTTTTTGTGTCTCCTGTGAGGGCATGCGCCTTATAGTAAAAAACGCTCATAAAAAAAGTCTTGAGGGGCCAGCATGTGGCATGGTAGGTGAAGTGCTGGACTCCCACATGGCTGACAGTGGTTCGAGTCCGGATCTGGCAGCTTGCTTTCTCACTTTCTCTGTCTCTCTCTGGTCAAAATTTAAAAATAGTAAATAAAAATTGAATAAAATAATTATTTTTAAAGTTTTTTAAATTTACTTATTTTTTTAAAAGTTTCCTGTAAGGTACATGTGCCCACCAGAGAGAGATAAAGAGAGGGAGAGAGAGAGAAAGGAAGTGAGAAAGCAAGCTACCAGGTCTAGGACTTGAACCATGATTGGCCATGTGGGAGTCCAGCATCACAACCACCGTGCCACCTGCCAAACCCTCACATGTGCGTGTGTGTGTTTTTTTTTTTTAAAGAATTATTTTTTATTTAGCTCTATTTACTTAGCTCATTTTAGAGGGTCAGACTGAGAGCGAGCAAAACAAAGCGAGAGAGCAAGCCGTGTGGGAGTCCAGTGCCTCCCACCACGCCACCTGCCGGCCCCAACATGTGTGTTTTCAGCAGGTAAAAGTGCGTTAGGAAAATATCTCTGTTAACTCCTGCAGTGGTCAGTTCTTTGTTATCTTAGAGGAGTGATTTTCCCTCTCTGCAGCGCACCGGGGAAAACGTCTATCGGATGACGAGGGGCTGGGTGGTGGTGCAGAAGCAAGCTGAGGCTCTGGGGGCTGAGCGGGATGGGTTCTGGGTTCGTGTCCCTGAACTCCCCGAGTAGCCGGTATGCCTGTGCCCACAGTCCATGTGTGACGGAGGCTGGAGGTGGGTCATGGAGTCAAGACCCAATGGGGGGGCTCTCTCTCTAGCTCATGCAAGAGGGGAGTAAATAAAACTGTTTAAAAAATGAATACCATGATTTACTACGTTTGTCCAACAATCATTTCTTCAACTTATTTATATACATCCTTAGAATACATGTATTTAGGTTTTTTTGCCATAGGGCACGTATGCTTGCCAGAGAGAGAGGGAAAGTGAGAAATCACTCCCCAAGGGGGGATGGCCATGCTGCAGTATCTTCTCCTTTGTTCTCCTCTTGGGATTTTGGGCACGCACGCATATGCGCTGGGTGTGATTTTCAAAATACCAGGTCCAGGACTCCAACCATGGCCAGCTATGAGAGTCCAGCACCCCAACTACCATGCTATCTGCTGGCTCCTATAAAACTTAAAGGAAAAATAAAAAGGTTTAGCCAGAAAAGAGATTGCTACTTTTTTATTTGTGTGTTTGCAAGAGGGCTTGTCTACTCTGGAGACAGAAAGAGGAGAGCGAGAAAGCAACCCCAGGGGAGCAGTCACCCGGCGATCCCTTCTCCCTTCACTTCCTTTTGGGATCTTTGGGAATACACACAAGCCTAGCATGTTTTTCAAGCCAACAGTCTGTGAGGCAAACTATGTGGGATGCAGCCGTCTAAACCACGGTGCCACCGACAGGCCCAAGATGGCTATTTTTTCCCACACACACTAGAGGTCAGCAAGTGGCATGGTGGTTAAGGTGCTGGGCTCTCACATAGTGGGACCATGGTTCAAGTATGCACCTGGCACCTTGAAAATCATTGCCCAGAATCACGGGAGAAGAGAGGCTTGGAGCGTGGCTGTCCGGGAGGTGAGAAGGCGTGTGATTTCTCACTTTCCCTCTCACTGTCTCTCTCTGTGAGAGGAGCAGCCCTATGGCAAAAACCTATAAAACCAAATGCAACGTACACACCGTGGGCTGGAGAACTAAGGGACAGAGGTGGCTGACAGGCCTGCTCACTTGGCTGGTGGCTTTCATAAGGCCGTCTTTCTCAGAATGATTGCAGGTTTGCAGCCTCCCTTGGGCTGATCAGGAGTCCTGCTCCACACCGTGGTGGCGGCCAGCAAGCTGCTCAGACGGCTTCTGCCGGGGGTTTTCACTCAGCCCCGTCCCTTCTGCACCGCCAGCAGACCCCTCTTCCGTTACCCTTGTTCCCTCTTCTTCATGAGGCCAATCAATTCTTCTTCCCGCTAACTTTTGCATTTTTAGTTCTTTTGGACAACACCAAGCTTAACTGTACGTCCGTCTTCGTCTCAGCCGTTCTCTGGCTTTTCTCATCCTCCGAGGTCACATCTTAGCCAGGTGGGCCCCAGCCCCCCTGGCGCCCCGCCATCACGCACACCCCACGTTTATTCCATCGCGCTTGCCATTCGTTCTCCCTGCTCTGTAGGCATTCGCGAGACTGCCGCCTGTCTGCCCCCCACGAGGCGCGGACAGTTCCGTGGTTACTTCGCAGTAATTGTAGGGTAAGGATCAGGCACCTCCCGTGCACACACAACCGTGTCCCTTGCCATCTCGCAGACCGAGTGAAAGAGCGCATTGTGGGTTGGGTGGACAGGCGGGCGCGTGGATGAACAAGCAGGCCGAGCGCACGACAGCGACGCCCATTCGCCGTCACGTGGCGGCCTCCGCACCACGTGGTCGGCCCGGCCGACCCGCCGGAGTCCGCCTCCGTCCCACCATGCACTGCTCTGTTCCCGCTCTAGCGGTCAAATCTGTTCTGATTTCCGGCCTCCATTAGGTCGCAGAGGTCAGTGCCCTAACGACCAGCCGGTTCCCGCCTCTAAATTGTGTCACTTCCCCGCACGTCCGCCTCCCTCCCCGGCGCGCCTGCGCGGAGGAAAAGCCGAGCCGAGCGGGCTCGTTCTGCGCAGGCGCCGCGCCCAGGGGGCGGGGCCGGGTGGCGCCGCGGTGCGCAGGCGCAGCCGTCGGTGGGTCGGGGTTCGGTCGCCGGAGAGGTGAGTTGGGGGCTCGGCGCTGTGCCGGGCGGGCTTGGGGGCCTGCGGCGCGGCGCTGATGGGCCCCGGAGCCCGTAAGTGGAGCTGGGCCGGGGCTGGGGTCGCCGCGTCCTGCCCGGTCCTGTGAGTGGGCGGTGCGGGGGAAACTGAGGCCGGGCGGCGTCGGAGGACTCCCGGGGGTCTTCACCTCCCGCCCCCGGCCCGGTCGCCGCGGCCCCGGCACGTAGCGAGCGCCGGCTGTCTGCGCTCGGGAACCTTGGAGTCCGGGACGCCCCCGTCGTGGGAGCTCCAGTCGGGGCTCTGTCCCAGCGCCGCCACTACGTGGTCACGACCTGGTCACTACCTGGGTGGCCTGGGGCAGCGTCTCGGAGCCTCGGGCTGCCCCTCGGGGAACGGGGTGCAGGGCGAGCACGGCGCGGCGCTGGCAGTCGCAGCCCTGTTTCCCGCGTGGGGTGGTTCCACGCGGTGCTGGAGGTGGGAAGGCCGGGCCAGCCGCCGCCGTGTGCGCCCGGGCGCTGCGCCCTGCTCCGAGGAGGCTTCCTGGGTGAAATGGGGTGGGGGGGCGTGCGCCTGGCGGGGCCCGTGTGCCGGCAAGTGCACCTGCAGGTTATTCAGTCAGGTGTCTGCAGATCAGGCACTTACTAGGGGAAGGCTGGCTTTTTGTTTGGAGAGAGGTTTCTTTTTTTATTTTTAGATAATTATTTTATTTAGTTAGTTTTTCGACTAAAGAGGGACACAATGAGAGAGAGAGAGAAAGTGAGAAAGCAAGCTGCCAGGTCTGGGCCTCGAACCTTGGGCAGCCATGTGGGAGTCCAGTGCCCTTAACAACCGCCACCTTCCGGCCCCTGGAGAGAGCTGTCTGCTCTAGGGCATGTGCACTTGCCAGAGAGAGAGAAACAGAACTCGAGACATCACCCCCCACCCCCGGGAATGACCGCGGTCCTGGACACACAGGCACCTGGTGTGAGTTTCAAGCCTCTGTGTCTGGGACTCAAACCGTTGAGGGCCTGTGGGGGGCCAGTGCCTTCACCCTGCCACCTACTGCCCCGGAAGGGCTGCTGTTCCCGGGTGGCAGAGAACTGCGCGAGCGTCTGCACCCCTCAGGCTGATCTCCGACCGTTCTTTTCTACCTCTGATGGCTCGTGTCCGTCTGTCTTCGCTCTCGCTGGCCCAGTAACTCTGGAACGGGACGTCTTGTACCCCAGGGACAGTCAGCAATGTCTGGGCCATCGGTGGGTGTCACAACTGGGGTGCTGCTCAACCCTGCAGTGCCCATGCCGCCCCGACCCAGTGGAGCGTGGGCCACCCTGACTGTCCACAGGGCGGGCTGGGAGTCCAACGCTGACCACTTGGGGAAACCTGAGTCCGCTCCCTCCCCGGGCTCAGCTCCGGCGGGCAGCGTCCTCCCACGCCGTGTGGCTTTCAGGAGGGCTCCTTGGGACACCGGGCAGGTCTTGGGGACCTTCGTGTCTGCTGCACCCACTGGGTGAGGGTGCTCCTGGCGTGGAGTGGGCGGCACCAGGCCCAGGGCCCACAGTGCCGCCGTGAACCCCCCGTGGGCTGCGGCTCTCGTCCTGGCAGGAGAGAACAGAGTGCGCTGGCATTTACGCCAGGCTCAGGACTCCTGGTTCACGTCTCTGCGAGCCTCGCAGAACGGGCGCCAGTAGGGAAAGCCCCGCGGGTAGGGGCAGACCCCCGTAGGCACGGCACCCTGGGCCGGGCTGTCGACTCCGGTTCGCGTCCCAGACTTGGTGGCTTAAACTCACGCCGGGCGCGTGTGCGTGCGTGCCCAAGATCCCGAGAGGAGAATGGAGGAGAAGGGATTGCAGCGTGGCCATCCCCCCTGGGGGGTGATTTCTCGCTTTCTGTCTCTCTCTGTCTGTCTGGCGAGCGCACGCGCCCTATAGCAAAAACCTCTCCCCCCAAAAGATAAATAAATACAGAGAGCCTCTTGGGGGCCAGACAGTGACAAAAGGAAGCTAGCACTCGGCCAGGACGGGCGTGGGGGCAGCTCTGTGTCCGTGCCCAGAGACCTCTCTGAGTGTGTTGGCACGCATGCTGTGCCCGTGGCCCAGGGCTGGCCCACACCAAGGGAAGACCGCGGCGTCCAGACCCCTTGGGGGCTCCCGTGGAAGGAGCGAGCGAGTAAACTTTAGGGGAAAAGGCGACCCAAACCATTCTGTCACTCAGAACAGCACGGAGGGTGGAGCCCTCGGGAAGAGGTCCAGGCTCTGTCCCAGGGTTGCGAAGCTCCCCACAGCCTGGCTCTGAGCGCACGTGGGCCAGCTGCAGGGGCACCCCAGTGGGCAGCGTGCACCTGGAGGCTGGCAGGAGGGTCTCACCTGTCGGAAACACCCACGTCCGTCCCCCTCTGCCTCTCGCTCCCTCTGCCAGGCTCACTCGCACTTAGAAGTGAGGGCCGCCCGCCCGTCTCTAGAACCCCCGTCTTCCCAACCGAGGCCCACTGGGACGCCCACTGCCCAGCCCCGGCCTGTGCCCACACCCCGGCGGCCTGTGCCCGTTGCTGCACCCGTCCAAGCCTCTGCCCTTTCACGGCCAAGCAGCGTTCCCGTGTGGGCCGACTCCTCCTGCGGCCACGCGAGCCTTGCTGCTGCCGACCAGGACGGGTGCGGTTAAACAACCCACAGGCCGTCCCGTGGGCGGTTGTCCCGAGGGCCGTCCCGGGCCCCGCCCTGCTGGGCACTCACAATGGACGTTTGTCCAGAGCGCCAGGAGCCCGTCTGCTCGGAGCACGCGGCTCCTGGCTGCTGGGCCCTGGCTACCGGTTCCCGTGGACACGCGTGTGGTCACCAACATGCGGCGATGGCCCAGTCACCCTGACCGCTGCCTGGCCCTGGCCACGTCCCCAGGGCCCCCTGCCTGAGCCAGAAGTGGGACAGACCCGGTTGTTGGAGGGGGCTGTTTACGAAGCCCGCCTTGCACCGGGTCTGCGTCCCGTCCCACGGGGTGCAGGCGACCTGCAGGCATTTCCTATGGAAGTCCCTGAGCAGGGCCCGACGGCTGCCTCTGGGTGGCGGGAAGAATGCATTCCAGGACTCCCCGCGGCTGGCCAGCCGTCTTCGGGGCTCCTCCACCAAGCGACCTCACCCCGATCTCTGGCTTCTCTCCAGGTGGTGGCCTTCCTGGGGTGCCAGTGCCCCCGTTTAGTGAGGACAGAGGTCCTGGGTCCGGGCCACCTGCTCCGGGACTGGTTAAGTCCACAGACCTAGTCTCCAGGACAGGGCACATTCTGAGGTCCCGGAGGTGAGGGTGTGGACACAGGTTTCGGGGAGACTGGAACAGTGTCAGCAGGTGGGACCTCGTTCACGCAGCACACAGGTGGACACAGTGCTGGTGCCGGCTCGGGATAGCGCATGGGGAACGGTCCCGGGCAGGCCGGTCCTGGTGGTTCGGTCCAAAGGGGAGCACCTACCTGTCTCCTGGGTGAAGTCCGGAGTCTCTGTTACCATGGTCGCGCTCCGGAAACGGGGTTGGGGGCTTGGAGGCGTCTGTGGGAGGTGGAGTTAACGGGCCAGTTATTGGTGCAGACCAGAGTCCTGCTGTTTTCTCGGCGCATGCTCGTCTGTGAGCTTTCTGAGACGTCCGTGTCCCAGAGCAGGTGCCCAGGCAGGTGTGGGGGTCGAGGGCGGTGGCAAGGGGCGGCGCTCGGCCAGGCGGTCTGCGCCAGCTCCACCTCCTGCCTCTGGTTAGGGTGGGACCCCGGACCCACAGGGCGCCCGGCGACAGCCACGGGCCTTGACCAGCCCCGACCTCGCAGATCCCCGCCCGGCGGCGTCCCCGTGGCAGGATGGACAACCGGAAGCGGCTGGCCTACGCCATCGTGCAATTCCTGCAGGACCAGCTCCGGCACGGGGGCCTCTCGTCCGACGCCCAGGAGAGCCTGGAAGGTGCGGGTGTTTGCTGCCCCCTGCCCGTCCATCCTCCGGCCCTGCCATGGTGTCCCTGGCCCCTCGCCGCGGCACCGCGCCCGAGCCTCTGGGAGCCCCTGTGCTCCCAGGGTTCCAGCCCGTCCTGTCCCTCTGAGGGGCCCACGCTCCTGCCCGTGTCTAGGCCCCGGGAGGCTCCAGACCAGCTGGGGTGCTGCCGCTCTGGGGGAGGCAGCCACCCCTGCCGACCCGGGTCAGGACCCTGGGCCGCTGAGCCTGCAGGGCGCGGTCCCCAGGCCTCCCCGTCCCTCCCTCCGGCTCCAGCCAGCTCCCGGCAGCCTCCCCGCCACCTCCCTGCCACGGCCCGCAGGCTGGCTGAGCCCCACGCCCCCGTAGCCGGGCAGCCCCAGGATCTGGAGGGGCTGACGCCGCAGGGACTCAGTACGTCCAGGTGGGCCACGGGGGCTCGTCCTGGTCCCAGAGCTCGGGCCGGGGCCAGGGCCGTCCGTGGGCGGTGGCGTGAGGCAGCGCTCTGTCCTTTCCAGTCGCCATCCAGTGCCTGGAGACGGCGTTCGGGGTGACAGCGGAAGACAGTGACCTGGCGCTCCCACGGACGCTGCCTGAGATCTTCGAAGCAGCCGCCACGGGCAGGGTGAGCCGCAGGGTGCGCTGCCGGGAGTCCACCCCACGGCCAGGGCCGCCGGGGAGGCTGGGCCCGAGTACCGGTGCGGCCGGGGCTCAGGAGGCCGAGGCGGGAAGACCCACGGCGCGGCCCTGTCCAGGGAGAGCGGGCGTGGGGACACGGGGTCCCAGTGCGAGACTCGTTTTAGAGGCAGTGACAGCAGCAGAGCAGTGGCAGCACCCCTGCGGGACGTCACCTGCTCACCGGCAGGCTCCTGGGCGTGGCCTGTCTGCTGGCCCTCGGGAGGTGCGTGGGCTGGGCGGGGTTGGAGGCCACAGACGCTGCCTCGTTCTGGGCCAGGAGATGCCGCAGGACCTGAGGAGCCCCGCACGAACCCCGCCTTCCGAGGAGGACTCGGCCGAGGCAGAGCGTCTCAAAACCGAAGGTGAGGAAGGGCCTGGCCGTCCCATGGGGTGTCCCCGGGCACAGGAGGGGTGGAGGTCGCTGGTCCCTGGCAGCTGAGGACAGTGCAGACCCCAGGTGCGGCCCACGGGACGGGGCTGCCTTTGGGGGTTTCTGAGGTTTTGCTCAGGGGCATAGAGGACACCCCAGAACCAGGCAGTAGTGACGGTTGCATGCCGACAGGACCCAGGGCCCCGGGCAGCTTGCTCCCAGGGGCTGTGTCACCTCCGAGGCCGGGTGCAGACGTGCCATGCCCACCTCCCGCCACCGCACACAGGCGCGGGCACGTTGCTGTCTCGGGGCTCCGGAGCGGTGTTCTGCGCCCTCCCTCGGCGGGGCCCTGCGGGAGAGCCAGGCGGTCCTGGAGGTGGAGACGCTGGCACTGTCCTGTGGAGGCCGGGCAGCGGGCGAGTGGGGCCTGTGTCCCTGGGCTCCCCGGGCCGGCCCCGAGTGTGCCCCCGCGAGCTGCCCAGCCTGCGCCTCCTTCCGCAGGAAACGAGCAGATGAAAGTGGAGAACTTCGAGGCCGCCGTGCACTTCTACGGGAAGGCCATCGAGCTGAACCCGTCCAACGCCGTCTACTTCTGTAACAGGTACGGCGCCGGGCAGCCGGGTGTGCAGGCCTCGGCCCTCGGGAGTGCGCGGTGGTGAGGGTCAGGGCTGGGCGCCACACGCAGGTGGTCGCCCGGAAAGCCAGCAGGATGCCGTGTCCTTGTCCCGTGTGCAGGAGAGACAGGCGGGCGGCAGGAGGCGTGGTTACGGGCGCCGGCCTGCCGGTGCTGAGCGGCTCGCGTCCCTCACAGCTTGCTTTCTCACTCTCTCGCTCTGTCCCTCTCTGACACACTTTAGATAAATAAATAAAGTGAAATAGATAATCCCCTTAGAGACGGAGACGCCACCGCTCGGACCCTTTCTCGGGTTGCCTGGTGCGGGCCCTGGCGCCGGCCCCCCGCCGCCCCTTCTGCGTCTCTCTCCCTCGGGGAGTGTAGACCACACAGACCCGCGCGCTTCTCCCCTCCTTCATTAAGGTCTTTGTCGGAGGGCACTGCTCGCCACAGCGGGCCTGAGGGAAGGTGGGGAGGCACCCGGCGGGGGCGACCCTTCCCGGGGACCCTGAGCCCGCCAGGCCGGGGACTTGAGCTGGTCGGCCACGTGGAGCCCGGCCCCTGCACTGCCGTGCTAGCTGCTGGCCCCGCGTGTGTTTCTAAGCCGCTGGGTCCAGGACTTGAGCCGTGCGGAGCCGTGAGGGACCCAGCGTGTTAATACCCACGCCACAGGCTGGCCTGACAGGCTCTCGGTGCGGCCACCCACCCCGCCTCAGCCCGCCATGTACCTGGCCCTCAGGGAGGGCTCGGACGCAAATCCAGAACCTTCCTGTGAGGTCAGGCCAGCAGCGTCCCCTCCCCTCTGTGTGCCGCCCGGCACGTTTCTCTCGGGTTTGTCTGGGGTCAGTCCTCGCCTGGCAAGATGCCCTTCCCGCAGCGCGGGGGCCTCCACCTGCCGCGGGCCGTGCCCTGAGAATGGGGAGGCGCGAAGGCCCGAGCCGGCGGTCAGAGAACGGCTCGTCTGCGATTCGAGGCTCTGAGCGTGGCCCGTGACTGACCCGTTACTTCCCGAGCACGGAGCAGGGCGTGGGTCCCGCCGCGCTCCCATGGACGTCGAACCAGAGCTGCTGTAACCGCCAGAGGGGAGTGAGCACCCCCGAGCGACGTCACGCGGCTGCCCCGTCTCCACCCCTGGTGTGGTTTGGGGCACACACATGCTCACATCGTGGTTCTCAGGCCACTGAGGCCAGGGTTTGAACTTGCGGTCAGCCTCACGGGATCCGGTTTTCTTAACCTCTGAGCCATAGGCGCGGCCCAAACGATTCCAGGTAAAATAGAAGCCAGGGCCACGGGCCAGCAGGTGACGTGGTGGTGAGGGAGCCGGGTCTCATGTGGCCGACCGTGCGGTTCAGATCCCAGACCTAGACACTTGGAGAACACGCCAGGCACACGTGCACGCGTGCCCACAGTCCCGAGGAGAGTGGGGAGGGTTGCTGCGTGGCCATCCCCGGGGCGACTGCTGTCTCTCTGCCGAGCACACGTGCCACAGCACCAAGTAAGGGACTCGGAGTCACGGTCCCAGGCAGTCCTCGTGTGTCGCTGGAAGATGCCGCAGCACCGCCCCCAGCGAGCCGGGTCAGCCCTGCCGCCCGGGCTCCTCTCGCCTCTGGCCATGCAGTCCCTGCGCGTCCCCTCGGGAGGACACTGGGCATGGGGCAGCCGCCAGGGCCGATGTCCATGCCCGTGCCTGGTCTGCAGTCCCCCAGGCGTCCGCGCTGTGCCCGGCGGCTCACACCCCTCCGTAACCGGCCACGCTGGCTTTGCCGTCTCGGGTGGGGCAGGAAGGAAGGCCCAGGTAGAGCTTGTCCCAGCCGTTGGCCGGCTCTCTGCCCCCTGCTCCTGGGCTGGGGTTGCCCGGTGAGGTCGGGGCAGTCCCCCACAGCCAGGGCTTGGCTTTTCTGTCTCAGACCGGCCCACCAGCCCCGCCAGGGGAGGGTCTGTCACCCCGCGGGGCAGAGCAGACTGAGGCCCAGAGGCTCAGCGGTTAGGCTTCCGGGCCACGCTGGGTGTGCCTGGCTGGCCTGGGGCTTCCTGTCCGCCACCCCCTTTCCCCAAGTGGGGAGAGCTGAGGTCGTCGTCCGCGGTGCACACCCGGCTGCTCTGCCCTGGCAGCTGGGGGTGCGGGGACAGCACCGGGCAGCCATCGCCCAGCAGCGTCCCGGCCACGCCACGCACCCCGTGTCAGCCGTTACGGGTGGGAAACCGCGGCACGTGGGCACAGCTGAGGCCTCCCCCACCTGTCCTGGCCCCAGAGCGGCGGCCTACAGCAAGCTGGGGAACTACGCGGGCGCCGTGCGGGACTGCGAGCGCGCCATCTGCATAGACCCGGCCTACAGCAAGGCCTACGGCAGGATGGGGTGAGTGCGCGCGGCCGCCCCTCACCCCCGATCCCGCTCGGTCCGCCTGAGGCCGGCTCCCAGGGCTCGGGCGGCCCCCGGGCACCCCTGTTCTCCCGTGTCTGGGCTTGCTCCTGGTGGCCCGCCCACCCTGAGGCCTGGCAGGGGCTGCCTGTCACTCGGGAAGCGCTGGCTGCTGTAGGCCTAGCCCCCGGGCTTCCTGTGCACACCTGGGCCCCCCCAGCCCTCCCAGTCGGGGTGCCCAGCACTGGGCCGGGATGATGGGATGGCGCGGGCTCCGCAGCCTGGCGCTGTCCAGCCTGGACAAGCACGCGGAGGCCGTGGCGTACTACAGGAAGGCCCTGGAGCTGGACCCCGGCAACGACACCTACAGGGCCAACCTCAAGATCGCCGAGATGAAGCTCAGGGAGGCGCCGAGCCCCGTGAGTCCCCAGGGAGCCACCCAGTCCTGGGCCGGGCTGCCGGGAGGGAGGCGGTTCTGCGGCTCACGGGTTCCTCGGAGAGCGCGGGGTGGGGGAGTCTGGGCAGGGAGACCGACTGGCACGGGGGTTTGCTCAGGACCAGTGGGGGGCGGGCTTGGCCCCCACGGCTGCCCTGGCTGTCTGCCCTTGGCCTGGGGGTTGGGGTGGGGCCAGCCCTGAGCAAGAGCCCATGGAGGAGCATCGGGGTGGGCTGCAGGCCGGCTCCACGCCCGCCCTCCAGGCCAGCCTCAGGTCCTCAGTCCGCAGGGTACCCGAGTCCTGGGGCCCCCCCACGTGCTCAGTCTGGGCGCTAACCTGTGCCTCTCCATCCGCAGACGGGCGGCGTGGGTGGCTTCGACATCGCGGGCCTGCTGAACAACCCCAGCTTCATGAGCATGGTAACGTCCTGCCTGGCCACCGCCGTACCTGGGGCGGGTGCCCAGGGTCCCCCCGGCTGCCGCCCTCCTGGGTCTGCTTCCTGAGGCCCGGGTGGGCCGTGCTGCACCACTGTCCTTGGGGGCGGGCGACATCTTCCCACTGCCCTGCCGTGGGTCGGGTACCCATTTCCTGGGTCTTACGGGGCCTCGGGGGACCATGGCTGCCCTAAAGCCAGGAGGGGCGGCCCCCAGGACGGAGGGCGAGCCTCCTCGGCCCGCAGCTCCCAGGGTGCACAGGCCCCGGCTCAGCGCCCGGCTCGGCGCGGCGTTAGTGCTCATCACTCCCAGTTAGGTCCACGTCGCCCGTGGCCGGGCCGGGAGGTTGGGCAGACCGTGCCAGTAAAACCGGCTGCATCTGTACTCCGGCCTGTACCTGGAACCCGCCGCTGCCTGCAGGGTGCCGCCCCGCTCCCTGCTGCCTGGCGGCCTCGGTCCTGAGCGACCAGGAAGGCCGAGGCCAGGTGCCAGCGCACCACTGAGTGCCAGGGCTGATGGGGCCACTTGGGGCCTCGGGCCTCCCGCACGGCCGGAGAATCCCAGCCCCAGGGGGGATAGCGGGCGGAGGCGTGCGCACAGTATCCCGGCAGGACGGGGTGGAGGAGGGGTTGCAGTGTGGCCGCGCCCCTTCAGGTGCTTGTCCCTCTCCGCCGCCTCCTCCCTCTCCCACTCTCACATGCGTTTGCCATGTGGCATTTTTTTTTTTTTTTTTTTTTTTTTTTTTTTTTTTTTTTTTTTAATTTGACCGGAGAGAGAAAGTGAGAAAGCAAGCCACCAGATCCGGGACTTGAACCATGGTCGGCCACGTGGGAGTCCAGTGCCCTTAAGCACCACGCCACCTGCTGGCCCTGCCGTATGGCAGATTTAAAGTAAAACAAGGACCAGTCCATGGCATGGTGGCTAAGGCAGGATTGCTCAGCCAACTGCAGTTCAAGTCCCGGATCCAGCGACTTGAGAAACGGTATGCCTGCGTACCCCAGCCCCGGGGGAGCCAGAGCTGGAGGGGAGAGTGTGCTGTGGCCGTGGGTCTCCCTTCCCTCCCTCCGTGTGTCCCCGCGGTGACGTCTGCACAGCCAGCAGGAAAGTGACGCGAGGCCTCAGGGCCGACAGGGTTTGTGTGACGGCACAGTGGGGACAGGGTCCGAGAGGCCAGTGCGGAGCCGGCTGTGGCCCTGAGACAGGCTGCTTTTTCCTTTCCAGGCCTCGAACCTGATGAACAACCCCCAGGTCCAGCAGCTGTAAGTGGCGCCCGTTCTTCGCCCGTCGTGAGATAGGCGTGTGCGGCAGCCATTGGGAAGCGCCACGTGCAGAGGCCCCTGGGCTGTGCGCCCGTGCCCTCTGTCTGGTCCAGGAGTGTGCACATTTCTCCGGCACCCCGTCCCCGTGGGCACCCCCCGCCCCTGCGGGCCCGCCCCTTCTGGGAGCTCCACACGCGGCATTCTGCCCGGGGCCTCCGCGCCTGGCGCCTTCCCTGAGCATGGCGTGTCCATCCCGTGTGCCGTGTTGGGTCGCGTTCCCCGGCGTGGACGGCCCGTGGGGTTCGTCCGTCTGTCCGTCAGTGGACACCATGCCTGTCGCGCGTGGGGCCATGGGGTGGGCCGGGCGTCCCCGGGCGTCTGCCGCACCCGGAGTGCAGACTCAGGCCCAGCTCTGCTCTCCGAGGGCCGCCTGTTCATCTCCTGGTGGGGCCTGCGAGCGTCATTGCTGAGACGCGACACCGGGGGCACGAGCAGGTCGTCCCCGGTGTCCTGGGCACTGCCAGGACCACGCCCAACCCACACACCCGCAGGGGTCGCCAGACACGGCCCAGGACCCTCTGGGGCGCGGCCACCCTGGCTCCGAACCGCTGTCTTCAGGTGGTTCCCAGGAAAGCTGCTGTCGGTCCCAAGGGCTGGAGAGGGGGCTGGGGACCTGGGGGCGCCAGGGGGCGGCAGAGGTGCTGTCCTGAGCCCTCCGCCGGGGCCGGGCTGGACTGGGGTTCCCCGCCCCACGCCCCACGCCCCAGCACCCCGCGTCACACCAGCCCTCTTGCAGCATGTCTGGGATGATCTCGGGCGGCCACAACCCCCTGGGCACCCCCGGCACCAGTCCTTCGCAGAACGACCTGGCCAGCCTCATCCAGGCGTGAGTAGCCGCGCGGCCACCCGGGCCAGACGGGAGGGGGGTGCGTGGCACGGCCGCCGGCCCGGCCGAGGGTCAGGGAGGGCAGCACGCCTGGGCAGCCCGGGCGGCTGACGGCGGCGCTCCGCAGGGGCCAGCAGTTTGCGCAGCAGATGCAGCAGCAGAACCCGGAGCTGATCGAGCAGCTGCGCAGCCAGGTCCGGAGCCGCACGCCCAGCGCCAGCAACGACGAGCAGCAGGAGTGACAGGTGGGCCCCGGCCCGACGGCAGCCCCGCTGCCGGGCCGCCCTCTGGGCAGGCGTGGCGCTCACGGGTCGGGGCCCGGGAACCCGGCCTCAGCTGTGCCCGACAGACGGAGGTGCCCTGGTTGGGGACAGCAGGCTCCCTGGAGGGTCCCCCGAGCCGTTGTCCTGTCTGAACGTGGCTCTGTCGACGCGACCACAGAGACCGACGGGCGAGGCTCAGGCCCTGAGAGTCCCCGCCCAGCCCTGAGTCGCGCCTGTCCCCCAGCCCGGCGGAGCTCTGCCCGCACTGACTGGAAGCCTCATCTTGCCGTGTCTCCTGGCGGGCTGCCCAAGAGCTGGACCTGCATGCTAGACAGACCTTCCTCCCGCCCTCCTTTCCCGCCGTCCGGCGCCTCTCCCGCCCCCAGACCTCAGCGAACGAGCCAGCCAGCAGGTCCCAGGCCCGCCCGGACGCGGCCCCAGGGGGCAGGGGTGGGGCTCCTTTCCCGGCCCCACCCCGTGTCCCTGGCCTCTCCGAGAGCCCCCGTGAGAAGCCGTGCTCCGGTCGCCCAGCCGCCGCGTGCCCTGCCCAGAGAGCCCACTGCCAGCCCGGCGGGGGCCATGCCCGCCCAGGCCCACCGACAGCGTCTGTGTGAGGGACTCGTCGCCGGTGCCCAAGAGACAACGCGGGGCACAGGACCGTCTCTGTGACGTCCTCCACGTGAGCGTGTGCCACCCGCGTGGTTTCTCCCGTCCTCACGGAGACAGCTGGCCGTGGACACGGGACGATTGGACCACACTGCCCTGTCCTGCTCCCGGGGAGGGAGGTGGGCAGCCTGCCCGAGGCGCAGTCACTGTCCCCGCAGCTCGGCTTGCGGTGGGCTGGGCCCCTGGCTCCCTGCACCGTCCACAGCCTATCAGTGGGAGCCCTGGCACCGCCCACGTGTCCTATAGGAAACCAGTAGGCGGAGGGCCCGGGGGCATCAGGGTGGCCTCGGCCCACCGGGAGGGTTCGGGCCGCCTGCACCCCGTGGGCGCACCGCGTCTGACCCCGTGCTAACAGGAGCGTGTCGTGTGGGGAATAAACGGACGCCATGACCTCTGTCTCTGTCTCACCTTGAGCCCTGGGCACCGCCGGGCCTGCCGGAAACCCCGTAGCATAGGGTGCGGGTCACCCAGCGTGTGAGCATGCCCAGACGCGCCCTGGTGTGGGGCCCCGAGGCCCGGAGGTTCCGGGAGGCAGGCCCCAGGGCTCCAGGACCGTGCTGTCCCCACAGCCTCCGTGACAGGTGCAGACCCAGCGGTGGGCGGCAGAGCAGCGCCCTGTCGGGACGGGCCGCATGAGCCTCACAGGCACAGGCCTCCCGCAGCTGCAGGGCGGTGGCTTCTGATGGGCCGAGGGGCGGGGAGTGGGCGCCGAGCCGAGTCTCCCCCTTCCCTGCAGGGGTGTGTCAGGGATGCTCAGCACAGGTGGGGGCCGGAGGGCCGGGCACGCATGCACGTCCATGGCCGTCACCCCCGCCCCCAGAACCAGATGCACCTCCACGGCAGCTCCAGGTCAGCCAGGCTGCCCCTGGGAGGGAGCCCGGAAACCTTCCGGAGCTGTCTAGGGCACTGTGGGGCCGCAGTCTTGTCCCTCACGGCCATGGTGGCGCGGAGGCTCGGGCGCTGCCTCCCACGTGGCTGGACGTGCAGTTCAAGTGTGGGCCTGGCCGTTGGAGAAGCAGGTGCTGAGCGAGTGTGCCCGGATGCCCGGAGGAGGTGGCCACCCCCGGGGCTGGTTTCTCCCTCGGCCGAGTGCACCCCCTGTAGCAAAGGCAGTGTCCCCGAAGCGACTCCCAGACGTCACCGGGTGAAGGACTCGGATTGTTACTTACGCCCGTTTCGCAGGGCAGACGGGCCAGGGCTTCGCCGCCCGAGGTTGTCCCGCAGCGAGGGCAAGCAGCTGCAGAGCCCGAGTCGGGGAGCCCTCCCCTGCACGGTCCTCGGATGAAGCAAGGTGGGGTTGCAGGGCGGGACTCGGGGTCAGCCAGTGCCGTGGGCTCTCACAACCTCCCAGAGTCGCAGCACCCACGGCGTACTGAGAGGGGACAGCAGGGCCGGGCAGGGGCGCTGGTCTGAGGGCACCCCAGCAGGAGGCTTGGAAACCTGCTGGGGTCAGGCCTGGCTCTGGTGGTGCTGGGCCGCGCCGGAGTGCCTCACTTCAGGGTGGGGGTGCACAGCCCAGCACGGTGCCGTGGCCGAGCGAGCGCGTGGGCTTACTCCCCCTGGGTGCGGTGAGAGGCCCGAAACCTGGAAACCAGCTGCCCAGGTGCGGGCAGGAAACACCACGACCGAGAAGGGGCCGGTACAAGGGGCGCAGTGACGCGCCGCTCAGGAGAAGCCGGCCCCATGTGTCGCAGCCACAGTTCAAGTCCCCAGCCCGGTCAGCCTGGAATGTGCCAGGCACGTGTGCAGGCGCCCAGGATCTGCGGCCGGAGGGTTGGGCTCTCTCACCCCGCGCGTCCAGCCCACGCTCTCACAGGTGCAGGAAAGCAGGGAATGGAGTCAGGTCCCCGGAGAGACGGCCAGCGGGTGTGCGGAGAGCCGCTGTACGCCCTTACGCAGGCCAGGGGGGCGGGTGTGCAGGAAACGGCCGCAGGCTCGGGCCGGTTCCCCAAGTGAGAGCAGGAAGAGCCGGCCTCCGGGTCAGCCGCCGGGCAGCACTTACTCCGGGAGGGCCCGCGCGTGTTTGTAAGATGTGCTGCAGGGCATGTGCACTCTGGAGACAGGAATCACACCGGAGGGTGGCCACGCCGCAGTCCCTTCCCTTTCCTCTTGGGATCTTGGGCACTCACACGTGCCTGGCATGTTTTAAGCCACCGAGTCTGGGACTCGAACCACAGCGGACTCCATGGAAGTCCGGCGACATAACCGGTACGCCGACTGCTCGTCCCCTCACCTTTCTTTCTCCCTGGCCCTTCCCAGATCAGACCAGGCCCAGCAGGCTGGGAGGGCCCTCCCTTTGCTCAGCCCGCCGGGCTGGACACCGCATGGGCATGCCCAGAATAACGTGTGCCCACCGGCCTAGGCACCGGCCTAGCCACGTTGGCGTGAAGTCAGTCGTCATGGTGACGAGTGTTCCGAGTAGTTCCCAGTGGAGGAGGGGACCGCAGGTTACGCGGAGGTTAGGGCACCTGGATCACACGTGGATGGCCAAGCAGTTCGAGCCCCGGACCTGGTGGCGTGAAAATCACGCCAGACGTGCATGTGCGTCCAAACCCTGAGGAGAGTGGAGGGGAGGGGCTGCAGCACGCCCAGCCCTCCAGGGGCTGCTTTCTCCATTTCTACCTGTTTCTCTCTCTCCCCAGCGAGTGCATGTGCCCTGTAGCAAATGCTAAAAATCTGAAAAAATGCAGAGACCAGCAGGTGGCGTGGTGGTTAAGGCACTGGACACTCCCATATGGCCACCCATGGTTCAAGTCCTGGACCTGGTGGCTGGCTTTCTCACTCCCCCGCCCCCCGTGTGTGTGTGTGTGGCCAAATGAAAATAAAGGAATGAGGGGGCTGGCAGCTGGCACGGTGGTTGAGGCACTGGACCCCTGCATGACTGGTTTGAGTCCCAGACCTGGCAGCTTGCTTTCTCACTTTCCCCTATGTGTGTGTGTGTCTATCTGTGTCTCCCTCTGGTCAAATTAAAATAAGTAAACGAATCTTAAAAATAAGGGAATGAATAAATAAAATTAATTTTTTTTCTTTTTTTTTTTTAGAGAGGTTTTTGCTATAGGGCGCGTGCGCTCGCCAGACAGACAGAGAGAGACAGAGAGATAGAAAGCAGGAAATCACCCCCCAGGGGGGATGGCCACGCCGCAATCCCTTCTCCTCCATTCTCCTCGGGATCTTGGGCACGCACGCACACGCACCCGGCGTGAGTTTAAGCCACCGGGTCCGAGACGCGAACCACGGTCGACTACGTGGGAGTCCAGCGACATAGCCATTACGCTAACTGCTGGTCCCAAAATTAAATATTTTTAAAAAGGCAAAAAGAGGGACCAGCAGTTAGCGTAATGGCTATGTCGCTGGACTCCCACGTAGTCGACCGCGGTTCGAGTCCCGGACCCGGTGGCTTAAACTCACGCCGGGCGCGTGTGCGTGCGTGCCCAAGATCCCGAGAGGAGAATGGAGGAGAAGGGATTGCGGCGTGGCCATCCCCCCTGGGGGGTGATTTCCTGCTTTCTATCTCTCTGTCTCTCTCTGTCTGTCTGGCGAGCGCACGCGCCCTATAGCAAAAACCTCTCCAAAAAAAAAAAAAAAAAAAAAAGGCAAAAAGAAGGCAGGGGCAGCCCCTCCTGAGCGGCCGCCCCCCTCCCAGGTATCTCACGCCGGTAGCTGAGGAGGGGAAGTGACCTGGAGTGGGGCTGAGCCCGACCGTGGTCCGAAGCCCAGCCCGTGTCAGCCTCCCGGGCTCTCCAGACACGCTCTGTCCACGTGGTCGTATCTCACCTCTGCCCACGCCGGGCAGCTCACAGCCTCTCCCGGGGGCACCCCAAACGGGCCCACGTCTCCAGGGAAGCTCCCCCGGGGGGGAGCAGAGTGGGGGGAGGCGCGTCATCCCACCTCAGAACAGGTGGTTCCGGGACTGACGGCGAGTCCGCGCGACGACAGCTCGGTCCCACGCTCGGGGTGACAGCTGCTGACTTCCCAGCGTGGGGCTCCGAGCGAGGGCGCGGCGAGTAGTGTGGATTTAGAAGTCGCGTGTTGGGTTCCCGGAGCAGGCTGAGCCAGAGGGCACACGCCCGGGCAGAGGGGGCAGAGAGGTGGTTTCCCCAGCTCCCCGGGTGCTCCGCGCGTGCACCGTAAGTGGGTGCCTCCCCACGTGCTGCCGAGACAAACCCTTTGTCCACGCTCTAGAACGTGTCTGCAGGGAAAGGTTTCACCCCAAACGGGGCCGGGGGCCGGGGTGACTGCTGCTGGGGAGAAGCCGGGCTACCCTAGGTGAGCACAGTTTGAACCCGCCCTGGTCAGCCTGGAACACGCCAGGCACACACGGCATGCCCAGACCCCGTGGGGTGCTCCCTCGTCATGAGCACACACACACATACAAGTTAAAAGTAAATAAAGGATTTCACCCCGGGCTGGCTGTGTGGTCTGGTGGTTACGGCAGCTGGATCCTTCCGGCCGACCCTGCGATTTCAGCCCTGGACCCACGGCTTGAGAAACACCGGGCGCGTGTACGTGCGTGCTCCAAATCCCAAAGCACAGAGAAATCAGAGAAGCGGCGTGCGGCCACGCCCGACGGGGGGCCTTTCTCCCTCTGTCTCTGTGTCTCCGGTGCCCAAGTGCTCCCTCTAACCTAAGAGCAGCATTTTGCCCCAACTGGGTATCTCGAAAACCCAAACTAAATCTCCATCCCCCGCTTCCACCTTGCAGGTGGCTTGGAAATGTGAGCGGAGCTGTCCTCCAAGCTGCGGTGGCCCGGCAGCTGCCGCGATCCCCAGCTGGGCCACCAGGGGGCGCCGCGGCCCCTTTACCGAGAAGGAGGGCGTGTGTGTGCGGGGTGGGGGGTAGAATCAGACACAGACTGGCCCGCACTCCTGGACCATCGCGACCCCCCCCCTCCAGTCCGCCCCGTGCTTGGGGGGGGGCTCCCAAAGGCTGCAGACAACGAGGCTGTTATCTGAAGGGTCAGGCAGGCCGAGTCCTCCCAGCTCTTTCAGAGGCCGGCAAGGCGGCCCCGCCAAGTTTAGGTCTAGCTCCGACATTCTCTGCTGACCCTGGCATTCTTCCGCACCCAGACTTGCACACCTGAGCCAACCATGAACTTAAAACTTTCGAAACCCACCTGCGACCTGTGACCTGTCACCCTGCTTGCAGACGCTCACGCGTTTCTGGGCCCGGCCGGCATGGACACGCCACGTGCTGATTTGGACTCGTCTCTCCTGCTGTCAGAACCAAATAAGACAGCCGTCATACCCGAGACCCCAGAGCGCCTACTCAGAGCCACGGGTGTCTCCGGGCCCCTCACTCACACTGGGCTGTGAATAAACTTTTTAAAGTCATTAGGCTGTGAACTGAAAGGAGAGAGGCTTTGTTTTTATCTTTTTTTTTTTAAGTGAGTTTTTTTTTTTTTTGCCATGGGCCAGGTACATGTGCTCACGAGAGAGAGAGAGAGAGAGAGAGAGAGAGAGAAATCCCCCCCCCCACCCCGGGAGCTGGCCGTACCACAATCCCTTCTCCATTCTCCTCTCGGGATTTTAGGCATACACACTCACACACGTGCCCAGCGTGCATTTTAAACCACTGGGTTTGAGACTCAAACTGCAGTCAACTAGTGGGAGTCCAGTGATGTAACCACTATGCCATCTGCTGGTCTCTGTTTTTATCTTTCATTTTAACCTCTAAAAAAATTTTTTTGGAGAGGGTTTTGCTATAGGGTGCGCGTACTTGCCAGAGAGACAGAAAGCAAGAAATCACCCCCCCCAGGGGGGATGGCCACGCTGCAATCCCTTCTCCTCCATTCTCCTCTCAGAATCTTGGGCACGCACGCACACGCCCCCGGTGTGAATTTAAGCCACTGGTCCAGGATTCGAAGCATGGTCAACTACATGGGAGTCCAGTGACATAGGCATTACGCCAACTGCAGGTCTCCTAACCTCTAAAATTTCAAAGGGTTATTTATTTATGTTGCCAAAGGGCACATGCACTTGGAGAGGGGTCGGGGAGAGAAGCACCCCCTAGTGGGGCGTGGTCACGCCACAGTCCCTTCTCTGTTTCTCCCTCCTTTCGAAATGTTGGGCGTGCTCGCAAGGGTGCCTGCTGTGATTTTCAGCCTGCCAAGTTCAGACTCAGACTGCACAGTGGGCCATGTGGGACCAGCTGCCTTAGTCACCACGCCACCGGCTGCCTCTCCCCCACATTTTAAAATAACCTATGTTACCTTAGAGAACAAACAATTTTTAATTGCTGTCAGAGGACCAGCAAGTGGCGTGATGCTTACGTTGCTGGACTTCCACGTAGTCAACTGTGGTTTGAGTCCCAGACCCAGTGACTTAAAACTCACACCAGGCACGTCTGCGTGTGTACCCAAAATCCTGAGAGGAGAATGGAGGAGAAGGGATTGCGGTGTGGCCATTCCCCCCCCAGGGGGTGATTTCTCCCTTTCTACCTCTCTGTTTCTATCTCTCCAGTGAGAGCACACACTCTATATCCAAAAATCAAAAACAAACTCTCATAAAAAATTTTTGTCAGGCATGTGCATTTTCCAGAGAGAGGGCGAGGAGGTGAGAAATCACCCCCCATAGGGCGGTCCTGTAACAGTCCGTCCTTCTCCACTCTGCTCAGGATTTTGGGCACAGGCACACACGCGCACCCGTGTGTTTCTGAAGTTGCCGAGTTTGGGATTCGAACCATGTAGGATCCAGCCGCCCTAACGACCACGCCACGGGCTGGTCCCAGGCTTTACATTTTTAATGCTAGGATCAGTAAAATCAGTTTTAAGTGTACAACGCATTGTTCTTCACTGTGATCGCCACGGCATGCAATAATCTCTGAATTTAGCAGAGATCGTCGAGCCTGTGGATCTGCTTCTCCAGCTGACAGGCAGGGCATCCGCAGCGAGGATGCTGCGGCGGGGCGGTCTCCCCAAGGAAATTGTTGCCGGTGCCCCGCCAAGCCGCCATTCCTCGGGATTCAGCACCAGGCGCCCCTGGACAGCTCTGGAAGCCGAATCCCGCAGGCCGGAACCGTTCCTCGACTCTCAGAGTTTCTCACCGGAGCCACCTGGTGGCTGCACCCGTCGCTCAGTGGGAGGAAACTTTTCCGGTGCTGGTAGAAGAGGTGGAGCGCAGGATGAGTGGCAGCCTCAGTAGCCAGTGGTACAGGGCATTCGGCCAGCGGCGCTCGAGCAGGCCAATGGGCACAGGTGTGGGCGGGACGTGGGCCGCGGCGCGCCGGCGGGGGCTGGCCGAGGCCGAAGCTGGAGGGTCCGACCGGCGGGGCGGTTGGACGGCGAGCGGCGGCGGCGGCTGGCGGGCGAGGGCCGGGGCCGAGGTACTTGCGGGCGGGGGCTGTGGTCCGAGGTGGCGGGGCCTGGCGGCGGGGCCTGGCGGACTCTGCCCGCCCGTTAGTCGGGGCCGGCCCCGGCGCCCGGCAGCGCGCGGTGTATACAGAAGGCGCTGGCCAGGGCCGGGTGCATGAATGAATGAGCCGGTCCCCCCGCGGCTCGGCCTGCTCAGACCCCAGCGAGAGCGTGCCAGGCCCCCGGACCCCGCAGGTCTGTGGACGCCCCCCGCGAGCCTTTGTGGCTCAGCCGAGCCCTGCCCCGCGGAGCTCGCGGCCTGGGCGGCTTTAAATAACAGGTGCCCGCGGCTCAGACCAGGAGCGAATGATGCCTGGGTGGGGGCATGACAGCTGAGGCCGAGTGAAGTGGGGGGCAGGCGAGAGAAGACCCGGGGTGGCGGCAGGGGGAGAGCGTCTGCTTGGCGGAAGCCCGAGGACGGGGAGGAGCTGAGCTTCCTCCTAATCCCGCTGACATTTTGGGGGGTCCAGGCGGAATCTTCTCCCCTCCGGCTCACCAAATCCCATAAGGAGGCCCAGTCGTTGGGACAGCGGTCGCTGAGCCTCTGTTCTGCGCAGGGTCTGCGGTAAGTACCAGAACGCGGTTTCCAGCAGGGGCCAGCCTGGGAGGACCTCCTGGAGAGTCCCGAAGGCTGCGAGCTGGAAGGGCGGGAGAGGGGTGTTGTAGGGTGCAGGGGCCTTGAGGCATGGGCCAGCCTCCGGGTCCAGAAGAGGCAGCGAGGCCTGGAGCTTGGGTGTTATGTCAGGGCAGTGGGAGCGCCTGCAGCTGTCCCGCCATGATGGGGAGGGACCCCACGCTGTCTCAGGTCGGAACCCCCCGCCTGAGCTCTGCAGTTGTGGCTGCTGTGACCAAGAAGCTGCGTTCTCAGTTCGTCTCATTTTAGTTACTACGTTTCTTTCTTTTTAGTTTTGCCATAGGGCGCATGCACTCACTGGAGAGGCAGAGAGAGAGAAGAAGTTAGAATTCACTCCCCGGGGGGTGGCCACGCCACAGTCCCTTTTCCGTCCTCCTGAGATTCCGGACACGCGCCCGGCACGTATTTCTTTCTTTTTTTTTTTTTTTTTTTGCTATAGGGTGCGTGCGCTCGCCAGACAGACAGAGAGAGACAGAGAGATAGAAAGCGAGAAATCACCCCCCAGGGGGGATGGCCACGCCGCAATCCCTTCTCCTCCGTTCTCCTCTTGGGATCTTGGGCACGCACACGCGCCCGGCGTGAGTTTTAAGCCACCGGGTCCGGGACGCGAACTGCGGTCGACTACGTGGGAGTCCAGCGACATAGCCATTACGCTAACTGCTGGTCCCCCGGCACGTATTTCAAGCTCCCAGGTCCAGGACGCTAACCATGCGGTCAGCCTGCAGGGTCCAGCCACCTAAACCACCATGCTACTAGTTGGCCCTCTTTATGACTTTTTTAAGTTTATTTTTGTATTCCTGACACAAAGGGGGTGAACCTGCATGCAAGAAAGCCTAGGGAAGCGCCTCAGCGGGGGCCTCATCACGCCGCAGCCCTTCTGTCCAGCCCTCCAACTCCTTGGGCCCTGGGCACTCACGCACGCCCGGCATGTTTTCAGGCCGGCCCGGGAGACCGAACCTATGGGTGACCATATGACTTCCAGCGCTGCAGCTCAGTACCTCAACAGTGCCACCTGGTCAGGCTGTCTTGTTTTGTTTTTTAATAGAAGTTTTTCCTTCGGTGTGTGTGCTCCCTGGAGAGAGAGACAGACAGAGAAAGCGAGAAATCACCCCCCGGGGGGATGGCCATGCTGCAACCCCTTCTCCTCCATTCTCCTCTTGGGATCTTGGGCACACATACACACACGGCTAGTGTGTTTCAAGTCTCCGGATCTGGGACTTGAACCGTGGTTGGCCGTGTGGGAGTCCAGCGATGTAACTGCCATGCCGTCTGCTGGCCCTAAGGTCAGGGCTAATTTCACTTTAAGCAGTGGCCACCACATGGCACAGCATTGCCACCAGAGAGCTTCCTGGGGAGGCAGAGAAGAGCGCTGAGCCTGGGGCCGGAGCTGGCTCGAGGCCCCATGACTAACCCGGTTTCCCTGGTTTCTGCAGACACGGGCCTGCGGCATGGGCTCCCAGCCGGGTGGCCGGGGCCCGTAGCGTGGCGTGGGACCTCAGTGTGCACCCACACATGGTTCGGCTCTGCGGGGACCCGAGCAGCCCGGGTCGCCAGCGGCATGGAGTTGTTAGTGGCCAAAGTCCTGTGCATGGTGGGCGTGTTCTTCCTCATGCTGCTCGGCTCCCTGCTGCCCGTCAGGGTCATCCAGGCGGACTTCGAGAAGGCCCACCGCTCCAAGAAGGTCCTCTCTCTCTGCAACACCTTTGGAGGCGGGGTCTTCCTGGCCACCTGCTTCAACGCCCTGCTGCCCGCCGTGAGGGAGAAGGTAAGGACCCCTCGGGTGTGGCGCCAGCCCGCGTGCCGCATGGCCTCTGGGCTCTGGTGGCCTCGACACGTCGGATGACAGGACGAGGGGCGTTTGCTGTGTGACCGTGGCGTGGTCAGCTCCCCTCTCTGGCACACACGGCGTCGGACTGGGCCTGGGGTTCCCAGCTGGGGGCTCATCGGCCATGCCTGGCACGTGCCCTGCCCACGGGCGTACACCGTCCTGAAGCCGGCGGGTGGGCTCCAGCTCCCGCTGGCCAGCGTGCTGTGTAACAAACGGCAACAACTCAGCATCTTCTGTTTTAACTGCCAGGGGGCCGCGTGCTCACCAGAGACAGCAGGAGCAGGTGCCCCCTAAGGGCGTGACGGGACGCAGCCCCTCTGCAGCTGGCCCTCCTGTCAGGGTCTCTTTCTTTTCTTTTCTTTCTCTTTTAAGAGATTTTTGTGGGACCAGCAGTTAGCGTATTGGCTGTGTCGCTGGACTCCCATGTAGTCGACCGTGGTTCGCGTCCCGGACCTGGTGGCTTAAAACTCACACCGGGCGTGTGTGTGTGCGTGCCCAAGATCCCGAGAGGAGAATGGAGGAGAAGGGATTGCGGCGTGGTCAGCCCCCTGGGGGGTGATTTCTTGCTTTCTGTCTCTCTGTCTCTCTGTCTCTCTGTCTGTGTGGCGAGTGCACGCGCCCTATAGCAAAAACCTCTCAAAAAAAAAAAAAGAGATTTTTGCTATAGGGTGCATGTGCTTGCCAGACAGAGAGACAGAGAGACAGAAAGCGAGGAACCACCCCCTGGGGGAATGGCCACGCCGCAGTCCCTCCTCCTCCACACTCCTCTCGGGGTGTTGGGCAGGCACGCACACACGAGTTTTAAGGCTCTGGGTCCGGGACTTGACCCGTGGTCAGCCGTGTGGGAGTCCAGTGATGTAACATCACGTCATCTGCTGGTCCTCCAAGTGGACGTATTTGTCAGCGACCGCGACCTCCCCAGCCCGGACCTCGCGGTGGTTCAGCCAGTGACGTGAGACCTCGCTCCTCCCTGGAGGGCGAGCCGCAGCCGCTCCCGGGCTCGCGGACAGCTGCGGCGGGCCCGCCTGCGGCCGTGCCTGAGTGCCCGCCCGCCCGCACCCCGCCCAGCTGCACAGGGTCCTGAGCCTCGGGCACGTGAGCACCGACTACCCGCTGGCCGAGACCATCATGCTGCTGGGCTTCTTCCTGACCGTCTTCCTGGAGCAGCTGGTGCTGACCTTCCGCAAGGAGAAGCCGTCCTTCATTGACCTGGAGACCTTCAACGCCGGCTCGGACGCGGGCAGCGACTCCGAGTACGAGAGCCCCTTCGCGGGGGGCGCGCGGGGCCACGCGCTGTACGCGGAGCCGCAGGCGCACGGCCCGGGCCTGAGCGTGCGGGAGCTGTCGCACGCCAGCCCGCTGCGCCTGCTCAGCCTGGTCTTCGCGCTCTCTGCCCACTCGGTGTTCGAGGGCCTGGCGCTGGGCCTGCAGGAGGAGGGGGAGAAGGTCGTCAGCCTGTTCGTGGGCGTGGCCGTGCACGAGACACTGGTGGCCGTGGCCCTGGGCATCAGCATGGCCCGCAGCTCCATGGCCCTGCGGGACGCGGCCAAGCTGGCCGTCACCGTGAGCGCCATGATCCCACTGGGCATTGGGCTCGGCCTGGGCATCGAGAGCGCCCGGGGCGTGGCCGGCAGCGTGGCCTCGGTGCTGCTGCAGGGCCTGGCCGGCGGCACCTTCCTGTTCGTCACCTTCCTGGAGGTGCTGGCCAAGGAGCTGGAGGAGAAGAGCGAGCGGCTGCTCAAGGTGCTCTTCCTGGTGCTGGGCTACGCCGTGCTGGCCGCCATGGTCTTCCTCAAGTGGTGAGTCCCCGCCCCGCGGGGGCGCTGCGGCTGCTTTCCGAGTCCCCGTTAAACGTCTTTACCAAAGCCGTGTGGCCGTCAGCCTCGGTCGCTCGCCGGAGGGGGAGCCGGAGGGGGGGCCGGGCCCTCCCGCTCCACCGCGCACCCCTAGCCCGTGGGCGAGGACGAGACTGCTCGGGGCGCCGGCCGGGACCCCTCGGGAGGCTCGGCCTCCACCGCTGCCCCTGTGCCAGGGCTGAGACCAGCCCACAGCGGCTCCCAGCCTGGAGCAAGTCCCCAGGTCACTGGAGGGCCGCACCCCTGTGGCCGGACACCGTGGCGCTTCCAGCAGACCTCCACAGTGGGGATCTCCTGCCACCAGCCGCGCCTCAGGGCGCAGGTGTGAGAACCCCGCCCCAGCTGGGTCTCCCTCAGACTCAGGGCAGCCTCCTCTCTCCCCCTGGGGGCAGCTCTGCAGTGGGGCTAGGACCCCAGGCCTGTGTCGGGGCTCTCGGGGTTCCCAGAGGAGGACAGGCCCCTCAGACCCTGGATCGAGCCGGCACCAGCACTCTGGAGACCCCGCCGCTGTGGGCAGAGCGGGCAGGGCGCCCGGCCTCTGCCGTGTACCGTTGTCCCGGTAACCCCCCGCCGGGAGTGGGGATCCAGGGAGACACCACCCCTCGGGGAGGGCGCTCCGCCCGGCTCAAAGCCACTCTCTCCGGCTTGGCCACGGTGTCCCGGGCACCCTCCTCCCAGGGCCCAGGCTGCCCTGTGCTGGGCCTCGCCTCCGGGAGGACGGGCTGCAGCGGGCAGACCTCGCCTCCGGGAGGACGGGCTGCAGCGGGCAGACCTGACTGAACTCCCTACAAGGAGGGACCGCCCCCGGCATGGCCCTTGCTTCGGGGTGCCCTGTCCATCTCTCGGGAAGTCTGCGTTCCGGGACCAGCTGACGACTTCCCCAGAGGGGGTGCCGGGGGTGGTCAGGTTCCGCCCCCGCTCAGGCGGCCGGGCCCCTGGTGTAGCTGTGGAATCTCCGGAGATGGGTGTCACCCCCTCCTGGAGCCCGGACGGGTGGCCAGGCCCCCAGCCTCTGCTCTGGCCGGCCCCACCTGTCATCGGAAGTTGGGCCTGTTTCTAGAACCTTCCACCTGTGCACTGCGTGTCGTAGGCCTAGCCCTGTGGGTGGACGACCGTCTCCCCATGCCCTCCGCCGGCCAGCAGGTGTGGCTGGTCCCGTCCCTGCCAGACTGGCCTTCGTGGAGCTGCGGGACCGGCCGGGGAGGGCTCAGGGATGCAGGCCGGGAGGGGCGGGCGTCTGGGCCCCCACCCAGAACCAGGTGGGAGCGGAGAGCCTGCTGGGCCCAGCGCCGCACCCTGCCCCACCATCACTGCCGAGACCGCCGCGTGGGTCTCCCCCTCAGCCTCCCCGGGGGGCAGCAGCCAGCCGATTGGCCAACCCTCCGAGGTCCCCATCCTGCCGCCCTCCCCCCGAATGATCCCTGGAGACCGCGTCATCCCCAAGGGCACAGCCCACAGCCAAGCCACCAGGGGAACTCGGCCCCGCCAGCCACCGTGCCCCCAAGGTCCTCTGCCCCCTCCACAGTGAGGGGTGAGGGGTCACAGGTCCCAGCAGAGCCTCCGAGGAGCCCCCACCCCGCGGTCCCAGCACCCCAGGGCCCTGAGTGCAGGTGCGCACTGCAGCCGACCCCGCCCTCCTCCCCAGGTGCCCCCGGCCCAGGCCACCATGCCCTGCCTGCTGGGGTTAGCCCTGGGGGACAGGGCAGACACGGCCCATGGGAGTGGGGGGCAGGAGGCTCTCGGCGCCCCTTGGTCAGCTTTCCCTGTGTGTGGCGACGTCGGGGTGCCTGGGACACAGCGGCCGGCTCTCCCGCCGACAGGCCAGACGCCAGTGCACTGTGGCCTCCGGGGTCTCCTGCAGTCCCCCCGGCCCATGGGTCTGGACACGTGTGCACCCCGTCTGGGGCCCAGCGCGCCCCAGAGCTGTGCAGACTGCCCCAGGAGTGCGTCCTCTGCAGCCTGACCGCCTGGCCGGGGTGCGGCCTGCAGAAGCCCTGCCTTCCCTCAGCGTCTCAGGCTGGTTCTGCCCCCAGGGGACACCCGGGGGTGCTCCTGGCATGGAGTGGGGGGGCTAGGGACGCTGCTCAGCACCTGCAGGGCCCAGGCGCCCCCAGAAGATGAACTTACGGGAGGACCAGGGCATGCGGTGGTGGCCTGAGTGGATGGGCCAGCCCGTGCAAGAGAGACGGACGGACAGACGGAGCAGAAGGACCCCGACTGCTCACCACGCCGGAGGGTCTGCACCTGCCCGACAGCACAGCCGGCTGTGTGGACACCAAGCACGTGCCACCCTCGTCTGAAGGCCTCCGGCCAGCGTGGCCTGGGCTGCTGACCAGTCCGGCGGGTCACTGCTCGGGAGAAGCCCCATGGGCAGGCTTTTCGCGGCCAGTCTGCAGCCAGGGACAGCCTCTTCGGGAAGGCCGGGCCTCGGCGCCCTCGCAGGCTGGAGCCACCAGCCCCCCTGCAGACGGGGAAGCGGCGGCGCTGCGCGGAGTCAGCCCTAATAACAGCGTGCCGCCCTCTGTTGTCTCTTGTTTGCGTTCCTGGCGGAGACGTTATTAGCGTGGGGCGGAGACGGGAGCGCAGATCCCGGGCTCCTCTGTGTTTGGGGGTTTTCCGGGAGAGGATGGCTCGCAGCATGGTGCTCTGGGATGTGCCCCGGCCACCAGCTCCAGACCCCTGCCCTGTAGGGAGGAGAGGGACTGGGCCCCACCAGAATCAGCTACAAACAAAGCCAGTGACTGGCCTGTCACCTGTTGTCACTTTGCTGTCCTTCGCGTGCAGGCGGGGAGGGGTCGAGGGCCCCGGGATGCATAAAGGTCCCCCCACTTGGGTGGGGCACTGCAGGGTATGGGGCCTTGCCCACCAAGACCCTAGAACTCTTCTGGCTGGTGGGGTGCTGTGGGCCCCCCCCCCCCATCTGGCTGCTTGGTGCGGGAGGCCGCTGCCCAGCTACTGAGCAAGCTCAGGCCAGAGCGGCCCCAGGACAGGGACTCCCCGCCCCCTGGCCTCGGGCCTTCCTGTGCATTCAGGGTGCATTTCTACCAGGCCCGGGGATGTAGATTGCCGGGCTGGGGGTGCCGTCTGAGACCCCTTGGCCTGCTCCAGGGCCCCCCCAGCACTGTGGACATCCCCCATGGGGCGTCGGGCCCTGAGGTGCTGAGCAGTGTCCTGGCGCCCCCACTCCCTGCCAGCAGACCCCTAGCGGTGACAGCCACAAATGCCCCAGGCGTTGCCGAGGGTCCTGGGGGTGACCACAACTGCCCTAGAACTCAGGTGGCGCTCTCCAGTGAGAGGCAGATGGCATGTGACCACGCGGTGTGACATCGGGGACAGCGCCAGTCTGCCCTGAAAGCCAGCCGAGGTGAGGGCAGAGGGACCTGCTTTAGCTGCTGCGGCGGGGCGGGCTGTCCAGGCACGGCGGCTCTCCCAGCTGCGGCGGGGCGGGCTGTCCAGGCACGGCGGCTCTCCCAGCTGCGGCGGGGCGGGCTGTCCAGGCACGGCGGCTCTCCCAGCTGCGGCGGGGCGGGCTGTCCAGGCACGGCGGCTCTCCCAGCTGCGGCGGGGCGGGCTGTCCAGGCACGGCGGCTCTCCCAGCTGCTCCAGGCACGGCCGCTCTCCCAGCAGGCACGTGCTGTGGGCACGGCCGCCTCCCAGCAGGCGTCGGGCACTCGGGCCTCGGCCTTCTAACCAAGCAGTCTGGGCTCTCTGAGAGCATGGCTGTGGGGCCAGCAGGTGGCGTGGTGGTTAAGGTGCTGGGCTCCCGTGGCCAGCCGCAGTTCAAGTCCCAGGCCTGGCAGTGCGCTTTCTCTCTCCTTATCTGGTTAGTGCACGTGCCCTATAGTGAATTTAAATAATAATAAATTAAATAATTATTTTTGTTTTGTTTTTAAAAGTTATTAAATTTTATTACTATTCTTATTCTTTTTAAATCTGCTATAGGGCATGTGTGCTCACCGGGGGGGGGGGGTGGTGGGGGGGGTGGGGGGGGGGAGAAAGCAAGCCGCCAGGTCCAGGACTTGAACTGCAGGTGGCCATGTGGGAGTCCAGCTCCTTAACCACCACACCACCTGCTGGCCCCATTAAATAATTATTTAAAAACAAGTAAATAAAAATAAAAAGCCCAAGTGCTGCAGGGGTCGACTCTGTGCTAAAGGCTCTGGCACTCACTGCTCAGAGACAGGTAAAAGCCCCTGTGCATGCGAGGGCCCAGAGGGGGCTTCGGGGAGACGTGCATTCCTCATGGGCCTGGCTTCCTGGAGCCACCGCAGCAGCTCTGCACGTGCTGGTGGGCAGAGCCAGGCTGCGGGAGGCCAGCCCTGCCGGCCTCTGTTGTTTTAGGATTTTGTCACGGGGCACGTGTACCGGCCAGAGAGAGGGAAAATGGTCACTCCCGGGGGACGGCCACACTGCAGACCCCTCCTCCATTCTCCTCCCGGGACTTTAGGCACGTGCACACACACGTACCAACATGATTTTCCAGCTGCCAGGTCTGGGACTTGAACCACACAGCCATGTGGGAGTCCAGTGTCTTAACCACCACGCCACCTGCCAGCCCTTTGGTTTTGAAGGCAAACTGGCTTTTCACAACGATCGTTTTAAAACACCAAAGTCAAACTGAAGAACTCCACCTCCCCGGCCGTGTACGCCTCCTACTTCCCATGAAACTGCATTAACCCGGGGGCTCACGGGGGGCAGGGCGAGGCCCCAGCTTTCCTGTCCCTGTGGCCGCTGGGCATTAACCAAGGCCAGTGAGGCCCGGCCAGGGCGCTGGGCGAGGAGCTAGGACGGTCAGGTGAACAGGCGTCCCATGGCTGTGGAGGGGGGTCTGCAGGACAGGCCTCCCACAGCCAGGACAGGAAGGGGCCGCGCCCCGGGAGGGGCCGCCACACCCAGCAGGTCTGCTGTGGCCTTGGAGCCCGGTGGGTCTGTCCAGATCCTGGCCGGCCCCCTGGGCGAGTGTCTCCTCTCTGAGCCTGTTTCCTGGTGAGGGCAGGGACAGTGCCCACACACACCGTGTCCAGCCAGCACCCGTGACAGTCACTCAGATTCGCGGGCAGCTCACGTGCAGGGAGGTCTTCGTGTGCACACGTGGACCCTGCCCGGGGGGCCGCCCGCCCTCAGCAGCTCGGGACCCAAGGACCCTCCAGGGCGATGGTTGAGGAGTAGCGGGGGCCCCTGATTGGACCATGGGCCTCGCTGGAGCGGGCAGAGCTGACGGCCCTTCACCCCTCCCTCGGAGGCCAGGCCACAGGGCGGGGGCACCCCATCCCCGTTTGGGGTGCCCATAGAGGGCTGCACCCCCGTTCCCCGGGCCGCAGGGAGGGACTCAGGCCTGTCCCTAGGCTCACGCGGCCCAGCGCCCGGCAGCTATTAATAGCAGCCACAGAGTGGAGTCGCTGCGGAGCCCATTCGCCTACGCATGAGTCAGCCTGCCGGCCTGGGCCAGCGCCCGAGGACCGGAGACCAGCCCAGCGCGCGGGCACGGCCGGTCACTCGGGAGACCAGGGCAGGCGGGTGGAGCGCGGGGAGGGCTGCCGCCTGCGTGCCCGTGTGGCAGCGGCCTGTCCCTGCCGTCCTGAGACGCAGCAGTGACCCTCCCTGACGAGCAGGGCGACCGGGGCCCAGGGCAGCCCGTCCCTGGGTCACAGGAGCCCAGGCTGCAGCAGAACCCACCTGCCCACAGGGCTGCTCCCATCTCTGTCTCCGAGCACCCAGAGACAAGTCGGGGGCCGAGGGCAGGAGGGAGGCGCGCCCAGGGGAGCTCCAGGCAGGCGGGGATGGAGGGGCCGGGTCCCGGGGGCCCTGAAGACCAGGCTGAGAAACAACCTCGGCCCAAGGGACGAGGGAGCCACGGGAGGTGTTAGAGCAGGAGGCCATGCTGGAGGCCGCCCAGGACACGCCCGCGTAGGAGCGCTGGACGGGCGAGTCTGGAGGCCGCGAGGTGGGTGTCCAGTGGGGGGAGGCAAGCTGGGCCCCGAAGCGGGATGGGCCCCCTGCACCCGCCTGGGTGGCCGAGTGCCCCGGGGAGCAGGAACGCCTCCCTCTGTCACAAACGGGAGCGTCAGCGAGGAGCCAGGAGCCCAAGGAACCCTCTCCCCACCGGCCGTGGCTTCATACGCCTTCTGCGGGCTGGTCGGCCCTCCAGAGAGGCTCCCCAGGGTGCCCACCGCTCCAGGGGCATCTTCCTCCCGTGTCCTCGGGGCTTGGGTCTGTGCCGCACTCGCCACCCCTGAGTAGACCCTCTGGTGAGGGGACCCCAAGTCCAGCCTCCTCTGAGACCTCCCCTTGGTCTTCGGGGGTTAGCGGCCCGCCAGGGGCTCCGGTTGGCTCGAACGTGGACACAGGGACACGCATCAGAGTGACACTTCCCAAAGGCAGGGCCGGCAGGTGGGCAGGGGAGAGGCGTTGCCCGCTGCCCGCCTCCTCTGTCCGCTGGCGCTCAGGCCCCAGCCCAGGCCCTGCCTGGTGCGCTCCCCTGTCCGTCCCAGCCTGGGATGCGGAAGCGCCTCATCCTTGAGGGGGTCAGCGCCGCTCCCGTGCCCCCCACCTCTGTTCTGCCCCCGGGCGGCTCCCCCTGCACAGCCCCAGGGCCTCCCACGCCTGCCCCCAGGGGCGCAGACCCCCGCCCTCCCCCAGCTGCCCTCCATCCACCCCAGAGCCCGGTGGCCACGTGGGGGGCCGGGGTCAGTCCCGGCGACCTCCCCCCGGGCGCAGGCCAGGGCCCCGCGAGCCCGGGCCGGCGGGGCGGCGACCTTGGCGGTGGCCGCGGCGGCCCCGTGGGCGCGGGTCCCCGGGGCGGGGCGGGGCGGGGCGGGGCGAGCGCGGCGCCCGGCGGGCGGGGACGGCGCGGGCGCGACTGCGGCGGCTCGGCGGGCGGGGGGCGGCGGCGGAGCGGACGGCGGAGCCGGCAGGAGCAGCGGCCGCGGCGCCGCAGGGACCAGCAGGCCAGGTAGGCGGCCGGGAGGGGGCGCGGACCCTCGCAGCCCCCAGCCGGCCGGCCCCGCCGGGCCTCGTCCCCGCGCGCCCCCTTTGTCCCAGCCCCACCCTCCGGGCCTGCGGGCCGCGCCCTCGCCACCTGGACCCGGGCCCCTCCTTCGGCGCCGCTCGGCGTCCCTCTCGGGCACCCACCTCGGACAGCTCCGCGTCCCCCGCCCCGCGCCCAGAGGCGGCCCCTGCGCCAAGCCCGCCCCTCCTGCGCCCACCGAGCGGGCCGCAGCCGGCCGGGCTCACCTCCTGCCCTCCCCAGCCGAGCCCCTGCCCCGGGACCCCTCCCCACTGCTGCGCCCTCCGGCAGTGGAGGGAACCCGGGCCATGCCGCCCGCCCGCAGGCCCCTAGGGCAGCGTGTCCCCAGGTCAGCACCCCGTGTCAGCCTGGCACCCACCCCTCCAGGGCTCTCAGCTCTCTCGAACGTGAGCTTCAACCTCCCACCTTCCCAGTGCCCCCTGAGCTGAGCCAGGGACCGCAGGCTGGAGCAGACCCCTGGGGGCACCTCGGGCAGGGGGCTGACGGAAGTCCCCGGGGTACAGGCAGCCGGGGCTCAGGGCTGCCCCTTTCGGCTGCCTCGTGCTCTGTGACCTTGAGCCCGTCCCTCCCTCCTCAGAGGCCTGGGTGCCCATGACCCCCACAACCCAGAGGGGGAGCAGGAACCCAAGGGCACCCCTGAGTGCCGGGAGGCCAGGTTGTGGGAGGGAGCTTCAGGGTGACACGCTGCTGTCCAGGACTGGAGCCCTCTGCACCCACACATGCCACCCGGGGACCCCAGGCCAGTGGGGCCAGTGTGGGGACGAAGGGGCACCCGCCAGGGACGGCGGTGCAGCCCCACCCCCCCAAGGCTGAGAACCCCTGTCCCATAGCAGACGGTGAAGAGCCCCATGGCTAGACCCCGGAGTCGGCCGGCTCGGCGCAGGGGTGCTCTGGGCCACTGGAGCCCCCTTTGCACCCACCTGACACAGTCGCTGGCCTCACCTGGCCCTGGGGACCGCCTTGGGGGCACTGTGTGCCTGGCCACCTGCAGGGGCTGTCTGCCAACACATCCCTCGTCCCAGCCACCCCCAGGCGGGCAGTGGCTGCTCAGGTCTCACAGATGGGGACACTGAGGCTGGGGACACGGGTCTGCTGGTCTCGGTTACACCTCCAGATCCGGCCGGACTCCAGGGCAGCCCTCGCACCCCCTCACCCCCAGGAGAAGGGCTCCATGGAAGACCATCCGGACCAGGAGGCCAGGGCAGGGCGAACTGGTGACCTCCTGGTGGGGGACCCTCAGACGCGCCGCGGGGTAGGACAGGGAGGCCCCGGGTCTGCGTGGAGGAGGCCGTGGGTTCTGGAGACAGGTCCGACCCAGGCCCTCCTCACCTGTGGCGGCTCGGGATTCCCTGTGACACGGCTCTCTGCGAGAGGGGAGCGGTGAGGGGACCCCCGGCAGGGAGCCGCTCCTGAGCCCCCGTGGGACCTGGGCGGGAGCCAGGCCGTGCCAGACCACCACCCGGGCCGGGGGTGAGGGATAGGGAGTTGCCCCTCGCGGCCGTCTCTGCTCCAGGCTCCGGCCTGGGCGTCGGCCCCTGCCCACCCCGGCCCGGCCCTCGGACCCCCGCCCCCAGCGGCGGGGGTCGCGTTTATGGGGGTGACGGGGGCACCCTGAAAGTGCGGATTCCTGGAAGGCCCTGTGGGCTGGTGGCTATGGGAGCCGGATCCCACGTGGCCAACCGCGGAGTGAGTCCCAGCCCCAGTGGCTTGAAGAACATGCCAAGCACACGTGTGTGCAGGCCGCAAACCCCGACAGGTTGGAGGGGTGGAGGAGGGACTGGCCACACCCCACGGGGGCTGTTTCCCGTGCTCTGGCAAATTAAAAACAAACTAAATGCAGGTTCCTGGCAGTCCGATGGGCCGGCCGGTCCCTGCCCCAGAACCTGCATCTTACGTGCCCCGTGAGTGGCTCCAGGCGGTGGCAGCGTGGGGACCCAGGACGGCAGAGACACATGTCCCACAGGGAGATGGGACAGAGGTTCTGATGGCCCGGCGCCCTGCCCAGGTCTCAGAGCCGGGCAGGTGTGGGGCTCGGGGGCCGGGGCAGGGGCCTCGGAGGGAGAGGGACGCCAGACCTGCCTGAAGCGAGCCCCAGCAGGGCACGGAGGGACCGCCCCCCACAGCCCGGCTTTGTCAGCGGGAAGCGAGCGGAAGGGGCCGGCCGTGAGCCCACTTGCAGGGCAGACTCACAGGCAGCCTCAGCAGCCAGAGGGTCTTCCCGGACTCAGGACCAGCGTCACCTCCCCCGGGAAGCCGCCCTTCCCACCACCCCCAGGGCCCAGAGCGGTCCCACCGCGGCCGGGTGGCCCGTGCACACCTGACCCCCGTTTCCACGCAGGGTCAGACTGGGGTCCTAGCAGCCGGCACGAGCCTGCCCGTCCCCGTGCCGCCGAGATGCCCGAGCAGAGCAACGACTACCGCGTGGTGGTGTTCGGGGCGGGCGGCGTGGGCAAGAGCTCGCTGGTGCTGCGCTTCGTGAAGGGCACCTTCCGCGACACCTACATCCCCACCGTGGAGGACACCTACCGGCAGGTCATCAGCTGCGACAAGAGCGTGTGCACGCTGCACATCACCGACACCACGGGCAGCCACCAGTTCCCCGCCATGCAGCGGCTCTCCATCTCCAAGGGCCACGCCTTCATCCTGGTCTTCTCCGTCACCAGCCGGCAGTCGCTGGAGGAGCTGGGGCCCATCTACCAGCTCATCGTGCAGATCAAGGGCACGGTGGAGGACATCCCCGTCATGCTGGTGGGCAACAAGTGCGACGAGACGCAGCGCGAGGTGGACGCGTGCGAGGCGCAGGCGCTGGCGCGGCAGTGGAAGTGCGCCTTCATGGAGACCTCGGCCAAGATGAACTACAACGTCAGGGAGCTCTTCCAGGAGCTGCTCACGCTGGAGACGCGGCGGCACGTGAGCCTCAGCGCCGAGGGCAAGCGCGCCTGCAAGCCGAAGCGGACAGACCGCGCCAAGGGCAAGTGCGCCCTCATGTGAGCCGCGGGCCGCGCGGGCCCTCCCTCCCCCGCCTGCCTCCCCGTGTCTGCACCCACGAACCCAGAGCTGGAGGGCCCCACAGCGCGGGACCGCTGCTTCCAGCCGGGACGAGGGGGCGCAGCCCCCGTCTCTGCCCGTCTCCGCGTCTCCCTCCCAGGGCCTCCGCCTCGGTTCCCTCCCCAGGGTGCCCCCGCGCCCCCGCCAGCCTGGCCCCCACATCTGATCACTGTGACCTTCCGGGGGAGTGCAGAGTGACGTGCACGCCGGTCAGCCTCAGACGGCCTCTCTGCTCCCGTTGGTGTTTAGCACACCCCCACCCTGTGCCCCCACCCCGACCTGTGCCCCGCTCAGCCCGTTCCCACACCGGGTGGGGGGCCTGCCGGATGGGCCTCAGGCCACCAGGCAATAACAGGGCCCACAGCAGCACCCCGCCAGCCCTAACTCCACCCCTGGGGCTGGGGTGGACACAGGGAGGCCCAGGACCCCCTCCAGCCACAGCACAGTCCAGGGCAGCCTCACGGCCAGAGCATGGAAGGGCCGTCCAGGCACCACCTACTGGCCCCGGCCCTTCCCTGAACAGAGATGCTGCTGGTGCGTCACTGCCGACCCCCGGGGTGGGGGAGCTGGGTACTGAGGGTGTCCCAAGGCCACGGCCAGCGAGGCACTGACTCAGCACTGGCAGGGTCTGGGGGCTCCAGGCAGAACTGCCCCTTGAACTGACTGCACGGGATGGGCCGCGCTGGAGGGCGGAGTCCCGGGACGGCCACATTGCAGCACTGGGACGGTGGTTTTCAGGTGTCAGGGCCACCCTCCACGCACGTGGCCCCGTGGGGCTGGGCACAGCCTGCATGAGGACCTCAGAGTGTCTGCGTGTTACCTGTGTGTGTCATTGCGATGGTGTATTTGCGGACAGCCTGCATGTGTGACAATAGCATGGGGACGTGTCGAGGTGGCACTGTGGCTCTGTGCGTGGGCTGCTGGGGGGCCGGGTGTCGGTGAAGCATCAGGTGACTTGGTCCCGTCTGAGCACGGCTGTATTCACGGGGCTGGGAAGCTTATTCCCGCCGGCCAGGAATACTGTCTGACTGTAGCAAGGTGACCCGGCTGAGACTGTGCATCAGTCAGGCAGGCTGCGTAACAAGTCGCCACGGGTGTAGCTTGAAACAGCACACGTGCCCGAGCTCCTGGGCCAGGAGCCAGGGTAGGACTTGGAGGGGTTCTCTCGGGATCTCGCGAGGCTGAGAGCACCAGGGCTGGGTTGCAGTCTCGCCCGGAACTCGACTGGGGAAGGACAGGCTTCCGAGCCGGCATGGCTGTTACAGCACTTGGCCCCCTGCTGTTGCAGGACTGAGGCCTCAACTCTCCTCGGTAGGGGCTGAGACACGGCCACTCCACCGCGAGGGAGACCGTCCGGGCGTGGGGTGCAGGAAGCTGTGCGTGAGTGCATGTGCGCGAACATGGAGAGGACTCGCACGCGTGTGGCCGGGCAGCCACGTGGCCGGCTCGTGTCCGAGTCGCTTTCTGTGTGCTGGTTCTGTGTCTGCGACTGCTCGCTCGAGGGTTCACCGGGCACGCTGAGTGAGGGGTGTGTGCACACGTGTGTGTGTCTGTGTGACAGGCCACTCAGCATGGAAGGGCCCCCAGAAGAGCAGGGTCGTGTCTGAGCACAGCTGAGCCCTTGCACCCGCAGGCCGGCCCAGGCCCGTCAGCGCTGGCATCACCCCCTCCTTGGCCTGGGAGCGGCCCCTGGACCTGAAGGTGCCCGAGAGGGTGGGCTGGGCAGGGTCTGCGGCCCTTTCTCAGGGACACACACACCCTGATAGCACAATCTCCCTGGGGCCCTGCCCACCTCCGGGCCCCTCCGCCCTGGGGACAGAGGGACTCTGCAATAGGAGGGTGAGCCGAAGCCGCCCTGGTGCTGGGACCCTGCCAGGCCCGTCTGTGACCCCCGCCCCGTCCCGCATGTGGGTGCCCCGCCCCGGGGGTCTGTCGCATTCGCTCTAGACATAGTCTTCCTGCAATAAAGTGGACCCTGTGTCTCCAGCAGCTTGTCTGTCATCCTTGGGGGGGGGGGGGGGGGTAGCTAGCCTGCAGGGGTGGGGGACGGGGACCAGCTAGCCTGCAGGGTGGGAGGGGAGGGGGGAAGGGGGGGGTCAGCTAGCCTGCAGGGGTGGGGGGAGGGGTCAGCTAGCCTGCAGGGACAGGGACAGGGACAGGGACCAGGGACCAGGGAAGGGAGAGCAGGGGGTGAAGGATGGAGGTGAGACAGGGCGTGAGCGAGAGGACGAAGAAGAGGGAGGTGGTGAGGTGGGCCGGGAGGGGCGGGCGAGCCTGCTGCCCGCTGGCCCTGCGCAGCTCCGCCTCTGTGGGCCTCAGTTTCCCCTTTCTCTGCAGACGTTCGCTGGGCCCCCTCCCTGTGGGGCTCTCTGTGACCGTAGGTGATTTCCTTGCAGGGCTACCCTGGGGCGGGGGCACTACGGCCAGTGGCAGGAGAGGGCGGAGGGTGGCCAGTGGCAGGAGAGGGCGGAGGGTCGGAGGCAGTGAGGTCAGAGGCCAAAAGGGTCCCACAGGCTGGTGTTGTGAAGGGGGCTAGGACACCCACAGAGCTGGGGACAGCCGCCCTGCCCTCGCAGCCCAACGGGCGGCCCAGAGGTCCCTGCTGGGCCACGGCGGGCGGCCCCTGGTGGAGCCCCAGGGCCTCGGTTCCCCAGGATCCCGGGGTCCCAGGAGGCAGCGCAGGGCCCTGGTTAGCGGGGTTGCTGGGTCGCAGGTGGAGGCCGGAATCCCAGCTCCACCCAGGGGAGCCGCACTCTGCTCCAGCCGGGCTCCGCCCCTTATTCATCTCCGAGCCGGGCTAGAGCCCTGTGATGAGCGCCCCCGGGCCCTCTGGGGCTTCTGGAAAGTTCTCAGGGACAGTAACAGGCAGCTGAGCCAGGAGTGGGTGAGGACTCTCCTGGGGTGCCCGTCTCTCTCGCTGTCTCCCCACTGATGGAAAAAGTAAATAAAAAATAAAACTTAAAAAAAGGCGAAACGAGAAGGATAAGATATATGGAAATATATAGAAATACGCCCATTTTTGGACAGCAGAATGAGTAATGGACATGTCCTGGATTCCCACGTAGTCGCCTGCGGTTCGAGACCTGGGTCTGGCGCCCTAAGACTCAAGCCTGGCATGTGTGCATGCGTGCCCAAGATCCTAGAGGAGAATGGAGAAGGGATTGCAGCATGGCCATGCTCTTGGGGGGTGATTTCTCAGTTTCCCTCTGTCTGTCTCTCTCTCTCCAGCAAGCGCACACACCCTAAGGCAAAAACCTCTACAAAACAAAAAAGAAAAGGAATATGAGCGTTTGGCGCCAGCAGGTGGCGCAGCGACTACGGCACTAGACTACCGCGCAGCTGAGCCGTTTGAGTCGCAGAACAGAGCACTTGAAATCAAGCCAGCGTGTGTGTGTGTGTGTGTGTGTGTGTGTGTGTGTGCGCGCCCCAGGTCCTGAAAACAAATAAAAAATAAATATGCCTGCTTGTCTGGCTTTAGCTTCTGACATGGCTCCTCATAGCACGATTTTTTTAACGGACGGAGGACACGTATGCTCCCCAGAGACACAGAGGGGAGAGGGCACCCCCAATGGGGCATGTTCGCAGCACAATCCCTTCTCTCCCATTTCTCTGTCCTGTTGGAATTTTGGGCCCAGGTGCCCATTGTGCCCAGTACGTTTTTTAAGCCACTGAGGCCAGGATTCGAACCTCGATTGGCCATGTGGGGTCTAACTCACTTAACCACTGAAACAGCACTATTTTTTAAAAAGTTGCTATAGGGCATGTGTGCGCACTAGAGAGGGCTAGAGAAAGAGAGAGAGAAAGAAAGCGAAAAACCACCCTCCAGTGGGGTGGGCACGCCACAATCCCTTCTCCTCCATTCTCCTTTGGGATTTCGGGCACGCACGCACACGCGCCTGGCATGTTTTCACTGAGTCTGGAACTTGAACTGTGCAATCGGCCACGTGGGATCCGCTGGCTCGCCCAAGAACGGCACTATTTTTTTTCTTTAAAGAATTATTTAATTATTATTATTATTTTAAAAATTCGTTATGGGAGGACCAGCAATTGGCATAATGGCTATGTCGCTGGACGCCCATGTAGTAGACCGTGGTTCGAGTCCTGGACCCGGTGGCTTAAACTCACGCCGGACGCGTGTGCGTGCGTGCCCAAGATCCCGAGAGGAGAATGGAGGAGAAGGGATTGTGGCGTGGCCATCCCCCCTGGGGGGTGATTTCTCGCTTTCTGTCTCTCTGTCTCTCTCTGTCTTTCTGGCGTGTGTGCACGCCCTATGGCAAAACCTCTCAAAAAAAAAAATTGAAATAGGGGATGTGTGTTCACCAGATGAAGAATGAGAAAGCAAGCCACCAGGTCTGGGACTTGAACTGCGGTCGGCCATGTGGGAGTCCAGTGCCTTAACAGCCACTGCTCTTGAGGCCTGTGGTTTGGGAAGAGCCTCTGGCAGTGGGCAGGCAGTGGCCCACCCCAGAGTGCTTGCTTTTCTCTGCGTCTGCAGGGCTGGGCGCTGGGTGCAGGGGTGAGCAGGGAGCTCCTGCAGGGACTGCAGGTGCCCGGGGGAGCAGCAGGGGAGGCGGGCATACCTCAGTCAGCCAGGTTGGGCAGATTTCCAGGACTCTGCCTACACCTGCGCATCTCCCTCTCAGGAGCTGACACCTCTGGAGACAAGAGAATCAGCAGGGAGGTTGTTAGGGAGGAAGCTGGGCTGCAGCACTGCAGGGCTCGGGCCTGCCTGGGAGCGCAGAGCCTGGGCAGGGCGCTCCTCGCCAGTCCCTGTGCACATGCGCCTTCGTTCTTTGTCATGGGTAGAATAAACTTCACAGAGTGCAGATTCAGCCAGTTCAGGTTCATTCAATCTGGGCTGAGCCCGGGAAAGTGCATTTGAAGACCCGAGCCTGTGCCCGAGGTGGCAAGGCAGTTGGGTGATCATGTGATTCCCGCCCCATACCCAGTGGTTTCAACTGCTGGCTTGAAAAACATGCCAGGTTTGGGGCCAGTACATGGCGTGGTTGTTAGGGCCGCTGGACTCCCACATGCTGAAACACGGTTCGAGTCCCAGGCCTGGCAGCTTGCCTTCTTCCCCTCTCTCTCTCTCTCTCTCTTCTCTCTCTTACTGTCCCTCTCTGATCAAATTAAAATAAATAAATAAAATAATTAATTAAAAAAACCACGCCAGGTTCATGGCTATGTGTGCCCAAAATCCCAAGACTGTGGGGTAACCATCTCTCTATCTCTGTCTCTCTCTGGTGAGTGCACATGTGCTACAACAAATTTTTTAAAGAAAGGAAGACTATCCCAGCCCATGAGTTAGCCTATGACATTGAGACACCCTTGAATGTGTGATACGTGCGTGGGCAAATGACCTTGGATTTCCCCCTTCTGAGACTCAGTTTCCAACCTCTGTAAGCTGAGGATAATTGTAATCTTGCCTCCTGCCCGTATGCAGGAGGTCCCACGACAGGGAGCCTGTAAAGCGCCCTAAAAATCGGCAGTTGTTATTGACATTCTTCCTCCGCAAGGGAGCCCTCGAGTTCAGTTTTGATTTGACCCGTGCCCCAACCTGGGATTCGAACTCGCAAACCGCCTCACGCCTCCGCAACGTCACGAAGTCACCTCTGGAAAGTCGCTCCCCGCCCCGCGCCTAGTCCGCCACAGCGCTCATATTTGCATATTAGTGTATCCCCGCCCCTTGGCTCCTCGTCGCCCCGCCCCTCGCGCGTTCCCCGCTCGCGGGTGGCCAGCGGCGGTGCCACTCAGCGCTCCGCACCAGGCCCCGCCCACGCCCAGTGCCCCGCCCCACTCTCCTGGGCGCAGCCTACCCCGCTGTCTGCCCCGCGCCCCGCCCCTGCTCCGGCCTCCCGCCGCCGGGGCCCGCGATTGGCCGCGCCGGGACGCCGGGGCCCGCCCCCCGCGCGTCGGCCCCGCCCCCGCCCCCGCCCCCGCGGAGGAGAGCGAGCGCTCGCGGGCCGCGGCAGCTGGTTCGGCTGCGCGGCGGGGCTGAGGCGGCCGCGGGGCCCGACGCAGGTAAGGCTCCCGCTACTGGGACTGGGGGCCGAGAGCAGGGCCAGAGCCCCGGGGAGGCGGGCGGGGACGGCTTTCATTTGGCTGCGGCCCGGGTTGCAGGTCGAGGTCAGCTGAGGCGAGGTGGGGCTGGGGGTCGGGGCTGCAGCTGAGGTCGGGCTTAGTTGGGGAGGGGGCCGCAGTTGGAGGTGACGGTCAGCTGAGGGGGGCTGGAGCTAGAGCTGCAGCTGGAGGCCGGAGTTGCATTTAAGGGTTTAGGTTGGCAGGAAGGTGGCTGCACTGGGGGTCGAGGTTAGCTGGGAGGTGTCTGCACTGGGGGGCCGAGGTTAGCTGGAGAGGGATAGAGTTGGGGGTCGAGGTTAGCTGGGGAGGGGGCTGCATTGGGGGGGTCGAGGTTAGCTGGGGAGGGGGCTGCATTGGGGGGTCGAGGTTAGCTGGGAGGGGGCTGCACTGGGGGGCCGAGGTTAGCTGGAGGGGGATAGAGTTGGGGGTTGAGGTTATCTGGGAGGAGGCCGCACTGGGGGGTCGAGGTTAGCTGGGGAGGAGGCCGCACTAGGGGGTCGAGGTTAGCTGGGGAGGGGGCCGCACTGGGGGGTCGAGGTTAGCTGGGGAGGGGGCCGCACTGGGGGGTCGAGGTTAGCTGGGGAGGGGGCCGCACTGGGGGGTCGAGGTTAGCTGGGGAGGGGGCCGCACTGGGGGGTCGAGGTTAGCTGGGGAGGGGGCCGCACTGGGGGGTCGAGGTTAGCTGGGGAGGGGGCCGCACTGGGGGGTCGAGGTTAGCTGGGGAGGGGGCCGCACTGGGGGGTCGAGGTTAGCTGGGGAGGGGGCCGCACTGGGGGGTCGAGGTTAGCTGGGAGGGGGCTGCACTGGGGGTTGAGGTTACTTGGAGGGGGGCAGCAATTGGGGTTCAAGGTTAGCTGGGAGGGGATTATACTGGGGGGTCGAGGTTAGCTGGGAGGAGGCTGCACTGGGGGTCGAGGTTAGTTGGAGGGGGCTGCACTGGGGGTCGAGGGTAGTTGGGGAGGGGCTGCACTTGGGGTCGAGGTTAGTTGGAGGGGGCAGCAGTTAGGGATCGAGGTTAGTTGGAGGGGGCTGCATTGGGGGTTGAGGTTAGTTGGAGGGGGCTGCATTGGGGGTCGAGGTTAGTTGGGGAGGGGCTGCACTTGGGGTCGAGGTTAGTTGGAGGGGGCAGCAGTTAGGGATGGAGGTTAGTTGGGGAGGGGGCTGCGTTGGAGGTCGAGGGTCCTGGGGTCCAGGTTAGCTGGGAAGTGGCTGGAGATGGACTTGGGGCGGGTTAGGGTGGAGCTTACCCAGGACTAGTTGCTTGCTGGGGTTAGCTGGGGAGGGGTCTTGGTGGGAGCTGGGCGTGGGGGAGTAGGGGAGGAGGCTGGGGCTGGGGGAGGCTGTCTGAGGGGTCCGGGGTGGAGGTTAGAGGCTAGGTCGGGCTGGGGAGGACGGAGTGGGATTCTAGGGCCCACAGCAGGCGCTGTCTGGGCGCGGCTGTGGACAGGGGCTGGGTTAGCTGGGAGGTGTCCCAGTGCGGTAACTGGGGATCAGCTAGCCTTAATGGGAGACGGAGGCCCGGGGATTAGTTTAGCTGGGAACGTGGGGTCAGGCGTCTGGGAGGGCTCCGGGGGTCGTGGGAGACAGGCGCCCCGAGTGGATGGGGCGGACGGGGTAGGCTCAGGAAGGACTTGAGCAGGGGGCTGGGAGGCCACGTGTGCCACCACAGATGGGTGCTTCAGGAGGAAAGGGGGTGTGAGGGACCTGCCCACTGGGCGGGCCAGCCCCGGGCACCGAACGCCCCGAGGACAGTGAGCTGGAGCCAGGGGGACCCGACCGTCCTGAGCTCTGCGTCTCGGGCACGGGCTGCCCGCGTCGGTGACAGTAACTGAAGTGGGAGTTCTGGGGATGATGACACGGAGGGTGTGGGTGGCACTTTCTTTTCCCTGGGTAGCGGGGGCAGCTGGGGCTGGGAGGTGGGCGGCGCCAGAAGCCCGGTTGATGGGCAGAAGCTGCAGGCCCCCAGCTCGGAGTCTCAGCCGGAGTCTCAGCCGCTCCAGCCACGCCAGCTCAGACTTGTTCCTGCGGGCCAGCGCCGGTGTGCTCTGGGCCTGGGTCTGGGTCTGGGTTCGGATCTGGCCTCCCCGGGGACTGAGCCGAGCGAGCGTGTGCCTAGGGTCGTTGCAGGGTGTGCTGAGAGAACGCATGACACGCAGCGAGGGTAATGACAATGACATTCTAAATTAAGTTTCCCCGTGGAGGTGGGCAGGTGGGCGGGCAAAGTGACGGGATTGTCACAGAGGAGGTTCAAACCAAGAGGCACTTCAGTCCCGCAACCTCGGGGTACACACGAGAGCCACTCCCGGGGCTTTAACAATCTATCTAAAAAAAAATCCACGTTACTAAAAGTAAGGACAGGGACCGGCAGGGGGCGTGGTGATTAAAGCGCTGGACTCCCACGTGGCTGACTGTGGTTCGAGTCCCGGACCTGGCAGCTTGCTTTCTCACTTTCCCTCTCTCTCTGGTCAAATTAAAAAATAATAGCAACAAGAAATAAAAGTTTAAAAAATAAATTAAAAAATAAAAGCAAGGACTGACAGAAAACGAAGAATGTGCCTTGTGCTGGACCGAGTGCCGTGACACCGTTTGAGACTCGAATGCGTGCCCATCGGGCACCGCGGCCTGCGGTCGTGTGCTCTTTACACGTGTGACCTTGTGGCTCGAGTCGATATGGCCCATCCGGGGCTCTCCGCATGGACGTTGGGGCTGTCCTGGGTCCTGGCCCCACCCGCTCTGTGCAGAGCGCCCCAGTCGTGACAATCACAGATCCTCAGACGGGGCCCAGTGTCCCCTGCGAGGGGCAGAACCCCCAGGTGAGGAGCGTCACTGCAGACAAAGCTTCTTCTTTTCTCCTCTCAGACCCCCTGGACTTTGATCCTGAGCAAACGCGGGCAGCGCTCGGGTGCGGGTTTGTTTCAGATCAGTTAGCCGGCTCTGCGGGTGCTTGCCCGAGGCTCACCCTGGCGCGGGCTCTCCGGGGACCTGGGTGGCTCGGAGGTGCTGGTTAGAGAATGCCCCCCACGCCGCGATGACCTGTGCCCGGTAACGCCCGGCTGTGCCGAGGGAAGGGCAGCGCAACCTTCTTACCCTGACAGGAGACGGGCTTCCTGTTACTGAACGGAGGCGGTTCCCTCGGCGCAGTGGCAGTGGCAGTGGCAGTGGCAGTGGCAGTGGCGTGGACACCTCCTTTCCCCATTCCAGGCGCTATTACAGCTGTCCTCGTTAGCATCTAAAAACAGTGATGGTCTCTAACGTGCGTTTCCCCAGCCGCTGGTGTTTCGGAAGATCCTTGTATTTTTTTTTAAAGAATGATTTTATTTCATTGTAGTCATTGTCATTATTCGATTTGATTTTTTTAAGTTGACCAGAGAGAGACAGAGCGGGGAGAAGGTGAGAAAGCAAGCCGCAAGGTCCAGGACTCGAACCATGGTCAGCCACGTGGGAGTCCAGCGCCTTAACCACCACGCCCCCGGCCCCTCGGTGTTTTCTTAGCCCTGGCCTCTCTGAAGTGGGATCTGCTGGTGGCAGGACTGCTCAGGGCTGACCGTGCTGCGTCCCCTCCTCCCTCCCCCCGCCGTGTCCCACCCCGCAGGAGCTGCCCGGCGGGTCTTGAACTAGCAGCATTTGTGCCCCAGGGAAGGGTTGTCCCGGCCTGCCCTCCTCTGTGTCCTTGACTGGCAGGACACTTTCTTCCTCTTGGCAGTGTTCCTTGGGACGAGTCTTTGTTTCTCTATTAAAGTTTATGCGTTTCCTCTGGGAAACCGAGGGAAACAGAGACAGCCCCGGGTCGTGGGTCTGAGGCACCCGAGGGTGTCGCGGAGGACTTAGGGCACGGTCGGAGCCTTCCTGCGGGGTCCACCTCCAGAACCGTGGGTCCTCGTTATTTACTTATTGGGAGAGGTTTGTGCTATAGGGCACGTGCGCTCGCTGGAGAGAGACAGAGAGACAGAGCGAGAGATCACCCCCAGGGGAGACGCCCACACTGCACTCCCTTCTCCATTTTCCTCCCTGGATCTTGAGCACGCATGCACATGTGCAAGGTGTGATTTTGAAGCCACCGGGTCTGGGACTCGAACCACAGTCAGCCACTACGCCACCTGCCGCTCCGCTGCTACTCTGCCCATCCCAAGGACACCCCTGGACTGAGGCTTCCCAAGGGCCCTGTGGCTGCAGCGAACTCACTGAGCACAAGTCAGGTCGGCGTCCCCACCACCTTCCCCGGCCGCGCACACACACGTGGGGCCGAGGCGCCATCCGCGCTGGCCCGGCCTGACCTTCGGGCGTGCCCTCGCTGGTGCGTCCCTGGCCGCCCAGCGTGTGCCCGGTTTCCGGGGCCCGCGGGGCGCGGCTCTGTCCCGACCTCCCTCCCCCCTCTGCTCAACAAAGGCCCGTTGTGCCTATTTTAAGCCTCAGGACTCGTGCCAGCCCTTGGGAGGGCCGCGGCCGGGACGCCTGTGAGCGTGGGGGTGGGGATGGCGTCGGGCCACCCTCGGAGTCGGGGTCTCGGGTGTCACTGGCCAGGAACATGGGGAGCCCTTCAGGCCACGCACCGCTCAGCGGGCGCGCTCCGGGTCGTAGGTCCTGCACGTGCACGGCGGCGCGGCCGGGACCGGCTGGCCACAGAGGCCAGGGCTGGGGTTCTGTGGGGTCCTGTTTACCGTCCCATTCTTTCTAATTGCAGAGGACACACATGCTCCCCTGAAAGAGAGAGAGGGAGAGAGCACCCCTGTGGGGGATCTCCCCTGAGAGAGAGACAGAGAGGGAGAGCACCCCTGTGGGGGATCTCCCCTGAGAGAGAGACAGAGAGGGAGGGAGCACCCCATGGGAGGATCTCGCTGTAGTCCCCTCTTTTTTTCCCCGTTCCGTCGGGATTTGGGGCACACGCACACATGTTCCTGGCATGTTTTCAAGCCTCTGGGGCTAGGGTTCTAGCCACGGTCGGCCACGTGGCCACGGCCGGCCTCGCATTGGGACCTAACCCTCCTGGGTGATGGCTGGGATGCGGGGGCGCGGCCGGCCAACCCGTGTGGGAGGGAGGCGGGGGCACGGGCCCGGGCGATGTTGGGCCCAGCCTGGCCCAGCTGTCGCGGTTTCCCCGGGACAGCGCTCCTGAGCAGCGGGGGCCACAGGCCTGGCCTAGAGTGAGCGGGGCTCACACGGACCTCCCACGTGGCCTCAGCCCCAGGAGTAGCAGCGCCTGCTGGTGCACGCTCCCTTGGCCAGGCTGAGATGGCGTGCCTGTGGTTAGGGTGCTGGCCTCCCACCTGGCCAGTCGCGGTTCGAGTCCTGGACCCGTGACTTGCTTTCTCACTCTCCCTCTCTCTCTCTGGTCACATTTTAAATAAATAAATAAACAAACAAATACTATTAAAATAAATACTTCTTTAAAAAAAAAAAAGGAAGAGGGAGGGCCAGCTGGTGACGTGGTGGTTAAGGCGGATGAACCCACATAGCAGATGGTGCAGTTTGAGTCCTGGACCCGATGGTTTGAAAAACAGACCAGGTGTGTACCTGTGTGTGTGCAAGATCGCAAAAGGAGGGAGACGTGGAGGAGAAGAGATTGCGGAGTGGCCATGCCTCGCGGAGGGTGCTTTTTCAGTTTCTCTCTGTGTCTCTGTCTCTCCCCAGTGAGCACACACACCCTCTGGCAATTTTTTTGAGAGGTTTTTGCTATAGGGCATGTGCGTTCGCCAGAATGACAGAGACAGAGAGACAGAAAGCGAGAAATCACCCCCCCTGGGGGATGGCCATGTCGCGATCCCTTCTCCATTCTCCTCTCGGGATCTTGGGCACACGCGCCTGGCGTGAGTTTAAGCCACCGGGTCCAGGACTTGAACCGCGGTTGACTACATGGGAGTTCAGTGACACAGCCATTACGGCGACTGCTGGTCCCGGCAATTTTTTTTAAAGGAGGGCATATCCATGGAGATTCCAGTCTGTGGGTCGAGTTGAGATGCAGACCCCCCAGGCTGGGGAGCACCTGGCCCAGTTCCCGCTCCTGCCCTCCTGGGCCTGCGGCTGGGTGACCCAGGGTGCCTTCTCAGGTTGCAGGGGACCCGGTGGGAGCTGACATGCACGGGCCGTGCCCTGTGGGGAGGCGACAGCAACGCCCTTGCAGAGTGGAGTGGCCGACGGGTACCCTCCGGGAGGAGAGGGCAGGGTCCCCAGAGAGGCCGCTCGTGCTCAGTGGTCTCCGTTCACTCAGAGGACAGCAGCCGGGGTGCCGGGACCCCACGGCAGAGGGTGCGTGGGTCACCCCGGCTGCAGGCCTGCCCCCAGCCCTACCCCAGCCCCCCTCCCCGTCACCCAGCTTGTTCTGTGGTTCTGTTTTCACTGTGGTTAAACACGACACGCCGCGTACCCGTAGCAGTCCACGCGCCCTGCTCCGCGGCCAGAGCACACCCCACGCCTGCGCCGTCCCCGCCGTCCGGCTCCAGAACCTTCTCACTTCCCAGCTAAGCTCCGTCCCCAGGACACGCGGCTGCCGGCCCTCCCCCACCCGGCACCCTGTCCTTCCTGCTGTCTCTGGCTGGGCCTGCCCGAGGGCTCCGGCGGGCAGGTCACACGGGGTGTGCTCCTGCGTCTGGCATCTCAGTGCGTGTCGCGCCTCGAGCTCCTCCGTGAGCAGGTGTCAGAACGTCCGAAGTCCCTTGCTTTTCTTCCGTGAGCGACAGAGAGATAGAGGCAGAGACAGCACTTGAACAGGGTCCTGCCCCCACGGTCCACCCCAGCCTCAGCCGCCCAGGGTCCCGGGCACGGTGTGACTGCATTCGGGGGGTCTCCGGACACGAACCCTGCACCTCCTATAGGGTCTGGCCCCGGGGCGCCCTGCCTGCCGCCCCGCTGCCGGAGGCCCCCAGAATTGCCCTCCTCTTTAAGGCTAAGTCTCGCCCCGCCGCGTGGCCAGATGGCCTTGTGCCCTCGTGTGCCCACCTGCGGGCACCAGGCTGGCCCTCGGGGCTGCGGGCGCGTGGCTGCTGTGCACCTCCGTGGACGGTTCTCTCCCATCCGGCCAGTTCCCGTGTCGCACGCCAGGAGACCGCAGGGCCTGCGTAAGCCGCGACACACGAGAACAAAACACAGAAGGAAACATACAAGAAAGAACAAGAAATTAAAAAATGAAAGTAAATAAGATAAACTGTAGGACCTAGGTGGACAGAAAACATAGAAAAAAAAATACCAAGAAGTAAAAGAAATAAATAGAAAAGGGCCAGCAGGCGGCGTGGAGGTTGGGGTCCGGACTCCCCCGCGGCGCCCACGGCCCAAGGCCCGACCTGGCCGCTGGCCTTCCCTCGCTCACCGTCTCTCTGCTCAAACTAAGAATGATGATAATAAATGAAACTTTAAAAAGACTAGATGCAAGGGGGCCGCAGGTGGCGTGGTGGTGAAGGGCGCTGACTCCCACATGGCTGACCACGGTTTGAGTCCTGGGCCTGGCGGCTTGCTTTCTCACTTTCTGGCTCTGTCCCTCTCTAGTCAAATTAAAAATAAATACTAAATAAAGTTAAATAAAAACTGATGCTTAAAACAAACGGGGAAACGTAATGCAAGGACAGCGGGAGCAAGCGGTCTCCCCCCGTGGTCTCGCTTTCACCCAGGGTCACCTGGTTGGAGGGTGCCGATGTGACAGGACAGCGTCGAGGGGTGACGGGGTGACGAGGCCGGCCCAGAGGCTGCACGCCCAACGCGGGCACTGGAAGGGAGGTTTGCCAGGGCCCACGGCGCCTGGCCCTTCTTTGAACTGAGGAGGGGCGGAGGGTGACGTGACGCCGCGGCCGCCCGTCGGCGGGATGGGCACGGCAGAGCCGGCTGCAGGAGTCACGGAGGGCCGGGCAGCTCGCAGACGGCCGGCGGTGGCACTGTGCAAGGTTCTGGGTTCAAGTCCAGAGACCTCCCTGGGTACTCTGGGAGCACACGTGCCCCTGGTCCAGGCCTGGCTGAGGCTGGGGGTGGGTCACGGTATCAAGACCCTGTTTAGGGGCCAGAGATGGCGTAGTGGTTAAGGCTCGGGGCTCCCACGTGGCTGACTGCAGTTCAAGTCCTAGACCCAGCAGCTTAAACTCACGCCGGGCGCATGGGTGCGGGCCCAGGGTCCCTGGTGCAGAATGGAGGAGGCGGGATTGCAGCATGGCCATCCCCCTGGGGACGATTTCTCGCTTCCTGTCTCTGCAGAAATCCCTCAAAGCCCTGTTGGGGCTGCTCTCTGCCTGCCTGTCTGGCTCTGGCTCTGGCTCTGGCTCTCTCTCTTCACTCCTTGAGAAAGGAAGGAAGGAAATTTGAATAAAACAAGGCTTCCGGGGGCTCTGTTCTAATCATATCAACTCTGTCCTGTCATCTATTTTTAAAGTTTATTTAACTTGGGGGGAACCAGCAGTTAGCGTAATGGCTATGTCGCTGGACTCCCACGTAGTCGACCGCGGTTCGCGTCTCGGACCCGGTGGCTTAAACTCACGCCGGGCGTGTGTGCGTGCGTGCCCAGGATCCCGAGAGGAGAATGGAGGAGAAGGGATTGCGGCGTGGCCATCCCCCCCGGGGGGTGATTTCTCGCTTTCTGTCTCTCTGTCTCTCTCTGTCTGGCGAGCGCACACGCCCTATAGCGAAAAACCTCTCAAAAGAAATTATTTAACTTTATTCATTTATTTATTTTAATTTGACCAGAGAGGACAGAGAGAGAGAGGGAAAGTGAGAAAACAAGCTGCCAGGTCCGGGACTCAAACCATGGTCGGCCATGTGTGAGTCCAGCACCTTAACCACCACGCCCCCTGCCCCCCTCCCCACCCGTCGTCATCTGCTTTTAAACCTATAGCCTTCAGGTGTCGGTTGCATTTTGTAACAGCTTTATTGAGAGGCAATTCCCACACAGTCCAGCCCGTCCACCCGGCGGACACCCCAGGGGTTCTCAGTGTGCAGACCGAGCCCCCCCCCCATCGAATTACACATTCTTGTCACCCCAAAGAGCAGCCCGTCCTTGTGGACAGTCACGCCTCCCCCCAGCCCGCGCCCGCGAGCCCCCCGTGTCCCTGTGGACCTGCGTGATCGGGCATTTCACATGAATCGGGTCCCAAGGCGTGTTCGTTTTCTTTTTATTAATTTGCCGGAGGGCATGTGTGCTCGCTGGAGAGACAGAGACAGAGGGGAAGTGAGGACGCAGCCCCCTGGGGACATGGTCACGCCGCAGGCCCTTCTCCATTGTCATCCTGGGATCTTGGGCACGCACGCACACATGCCTGGTGGGTTTCTCAAGCCGCTGGAGCTGGGACTTGAACCGTGCAGCCGGCCATGTGGGATCCAGCCGCCTTCCGCCGTGCCGTGGCCTGGCCTCCTGTGTGTTCCGTAGCTGGGGACATGGCGTGGGCAGGCCGCACCGTGTCTGCTGGCCCAGTCCTGGGCGCTCAGCCGGGCCCGCTCTGGCCGTCACGCGGGGGCCGCGTGTCCAACTTCCCGTGCGTGGACATGCAGGGGTGGCGTGGGGCGGGCTGCTTTAACCCGGGGCTGTGGGTCTGCCCATCGGAGCCCTGAGGGACTTTGTCCAGCTTTGGCTCTGCAGCTCCGTCCCCGGCCTCTGGGCAGGGTGGTGGAGCCCTCCGCCCACCCCGTCCTTCGGCTTCCAGTCCGCGTGGGCCCCTGCCTGGTCTCTGCCCCGCCGCCAGCCGGGGCCTTTCCACGCTGTGGCTCGTTTCCCCCCTGCCCCGCGGTGCCCTCGCCTCTGCGCCCCTGCCAGCCCTGCCCGCCGCCACCCCGCCTGTGCCTTCCGGGGTCGGGCTCCCACCCCCCTGACCTCTGCCAGCACCATGGGGCCAGCGCGTTCTTTATAAGAATTATTTTATTTAACTATTTATTTTAATTTGACCAGAGCGGGACAGAGTGTGAGAGAGAGAGAGGGAAAGTGAGAAAGCAAGCTGCCAGGTCTGGGACTCGAACCACCGTCAGCCATGTGGGAGTCCAGCGGCCCAACCACCGGGCCAGTTGTTGGCCCCAGCTTCAGGTTTTTGCTGGTTGGTCTGCTTTGCCTATGAGAGAGGCTCCCCCATCTTGGGCAGCATTTCCCCCGCTCTCTGACTCCCCAGTGAGCGCATGTGCCCTGTGGCAAAATGCAAAAGCAAAAAACACGATCCCAAGTGTTCGGGAGGACGGCGGCTGGTACCAGGGACCGTGAAATGGTGCAGCCCTGCAGGCCAGGCCCAGCTTAGACGGCAGCTTCCTGCAGTGCCAGCGGCTCCTCTCTGGGTGTAGACGGAGGGACTCGGGGACGGACCTGGCGTGGACACTTGTGCTCGGCGCCTTCAGGGGCTCAGCGCGGGGGCTCGGCGTGGGGCCCAGCCCTCTGTCCTCCGTGCCGGGACATCCAGCCCTCCTTCTTAGCTACTCGGAGATGCTCAGGGCTTCAGGCGTGTGTGCGGACCGGGTCAGAGTGCGGGTTATCTCGGTGAGGACATTTGGAAGGCCCTGGAGTTTGCTCAGAACACGGTTCCGGAGAGCTGGACCCGGCAGTCCGGAAATCACACCAGGCGCGTGTGCGTGCGTGCCCCAACCCCGGGAGCGCAGTGGGGGGAGGAGCTGCACGTGCCCATCGCCCCGGGGGCGGCTTCTCCCTTCCCCGTCTCTCCAGCAAGTGCGCAGCAGAGACGAAGGTGGACTCCCGGGGGACTCCTGAGTGAAGGACAGTCGCGCCCACACACGTCTGTGGCCGGTAACGGCGCTGCTTCCACCACGCTCGGTTCTGCGGCTGCAGCTCCCGCGCCGTGTCTGCGGGGACACCCGGGCAGCCGTTCCCCTGCAGGTGCTGAGAGCGCCCCTGGCCCCGTCTCCTTGGGGTGTTGTGACGACCACAGACGTCCCCAGACGTGGCCCGGCATCCCTGGGAGGCAGGGTCCCCCACGAGCCGCGGCTGTCCGTGAGAGTACCAGGCGGGAGAAACCCCGGTTGCGTGGCCCCTGCCTCCGCGGCTGCCCAGCCAGGAGCGCCCCGTGGCGCCGAGCTGTAATTAAGGCCCTCGGCCTCCACGGAGCTGGCCCGGATTCGGGGTGTGAGGAAGACGGAGTGTCCCTGCGGGCGCAGGGACAGATGGAGACCAGCAAGGCCCTGCTCGGGGACACCCTGACGTCGGAGAGGGGTGGGAGCAGGCTGCGCTGGTGGAACCACATGGTGGGAAGAGGGTCCACGTGTCTCTGGGGCTCCCCAGCACCCCCAGAAATCTGGGTCCACCCGACGATGTCTGTCCTGGCTCCGAGCTTTCCGGCCGCCGAGTGGGAATTACACGCCCCTCGGGTGCAGGGTCCTGGGGACGCCCAGCGCCCCTGAAAGTGGGCAGGCCTGAGGGACAGTCACACCCGCTGGGTGGAGGCGGGCAGCCACCTGTCCCTAGGGCCCCATGGGGCCTCACGTGTGGGTGCCTGCGGGCGTGGCGGGGAGGGGCCTTTCTGCCTCTGTGAGTCTGGGGCCCGGGGTGACCCTGGCTTGTGGCCACCTCTCAGTCTTGGCCGTGTCTTCCCACCCTCGGCCCGTGCATCTGTCCCAGTTTTCCTCCTCTTGGAGAAGGCCGGTCCCTGGGTCACCCCACGCAGGACAGCCTTGACTTGCTGACAGGTGTTTCCGAAGGCGAGCGGAGTGCTCCCACCTGCGGACGACCCTGGGAGGCTCGTCTGGGGCGTCCTTGGCCCTGTAGGGCTGAGCGCCGTCCCTGGCTCCCCTACTCCTTGGCCATGTCCCCACTGCCCTCGGCTTCACCGGGCCCCGTGTAAGGGACACGTTCCCTTCGTGTCTCTTGAGTCGGAGGCAGAGATCTCTCTGCAGGTCTCTGGCGAGGCCCCTGGCAGCCCGTTCAGACCCCAGCTGGCCCGGTCAGAGCTGTCCCGGACAGAGGGTGGTGTCTGGCATCTTCCCGTGGTCACCTGGCCTGTCTGGAGCGCGCCCCGTCCCTGCTGCCCTTCCGGGGCTCCCGGGGCCTCGTGGCTGCGGGTTTGCTGAGGCTGCGCTGCGCTTGGCCCGCGGCCCTCCCCACCGCGCATCCCCGGAGCCTCGGTGTTTCAGACGACCAGACTCTGGCCGTGCCCGCCCCTCACCGGCTGCGGGGTCCTGTACGGACACGCGTCGTCCCGGCTGGCACGGCGCGCTGTGTGTGGGGAGCGCGGGGCCGTCTGTGCCCGTCTGCCGTGTGTTCCGCCGCCGGGCCCCGGCGTGCCACACGGGTCTGGGCTGCCCTCTATTCTCGGCCGGCCGGAGGGGGAGGCGGAGTGGCTCCGTTTTAAGAGCCGTAGTAGGGTATATATAAACCAGGGTATATATAAACCGCCACGGCGTTTCCAGCGCAGCCCTGGCGACGCCCCAGGACGCAGGAGCAAGCCTTGCTGTAGCTGCAGCCTGATGATGGGCGATTGGGTTCAAGACCCGAGTCAGGACTGCCAAATAAGGACCTCTCTGTTTTCCCCTCACCCCCGGATTCACACGGAAGCTGTGAAATCCTCTCTGCATTTTTTTAAAAAAATTTTGCTTATGCAGGGACCAGCCGGTGGTGTGGTCGAGACAGCTGGACCCCACGTGACTGACTCTGCGGTTCAAATCCCGAGCCCGGCGGCTTGGAAAGCACAGAGGCGCGTGTGTGTGCGTGCCCCAGACCCTAAGAGAAGAGCCGGCCTGCGGCATGGCCTCCCCGCAGGAGGTGCACTCTCTCTCTCGGGCGATGCTGCTCCCTGAAGGGCGTCTGTTCACTCGTTCCTCCCGAGGGAGAGCGAGACAGACTCACCCCCAGCAGGGCCTTTGTGCCAGGATCGGCCCCCGTGTAGCCTGCTCCCACGGGTGTGCTTGGCGTGCACCAGGAGGTCTCGGGACGTGAACCCAGGACCGTCCCCTGTGGGGGCATCACCGCTGACCCACCGGCCTCCACTTCCACCCAGAGAACGCACTCGGGCCGGCCCAGGGTGCAGTGCTGGTGCCCTGCTCGAGACGCCAGATCCTACATGACGGCGTGGCCCCCCTCTCCGGCCCGGGCAGCCCGAAACACGCCAGGCACGTACAACAGCGCCCTGGATCCTTGGGTCTGCAGGACAGGAGAAGGGACTGCAGTGTGACCTGAGCCTGCGGAGGGTGCTCCGTTCTCTGTCTCTGTGTCTCTCACCTGTGCGCACGTGCCCTCTCTCATAAACGGGGGGGAAAGTTCACGTCAGTAAGGAATTTAAAAATAGCGTATTTGAAATCTATTTCAGATTTTTTTGGAGGGTAGACTTTGCATTTCGGAAGCAGCCTGTATCGGGCAGCTCATGCTGTGTAAGAAATAACCACCTGTGGCTTACGACCACACACGTGTGCCGTCTCACAGCTCCTGTGGGTGGGTCAGCGTCCCTGGAGCCCCTGCCCAGGCCTGTGCCTGCTGTGGGGGTGCACCTGCCAGCCTGTGGCTCATCCGGAGCCTTGGCGGGGAAGGGTCGGCTCCCACCGGGGTGGGCATGGCTGCTGGCTATGGGCAGGCTTTCGTTTCTGCGGCTGGAGGCCGCTCCAGGTCCAGGCTGTTGGCATGTGGGTTTCTGCAGCACGGGTACTTGCTCTGTTGAGGCAGCAAAGGGAAGAGACTGCTGGCAAGATGTAAGCTCATTACGTTGCGGTGTGGACAGGTAAACCTGGCTCCACCCACCGGGGCCAGTAGCACCCTCAGTGTCCCCGGTGGGGACTGCCGGGTTATGGCAGGTCCCTCTCCATGAGCTTCAGGGTTACAACTGGGTGCCGCGCGTTGTGGCTCGCCCCTAGTTTATAATCTGCAGACTTTTGTCTCGAAATGGGTTAAAATGTCAGAAAAATGACACAGGGCTGGCCCTGTAGCCTGATGGTGAAGGGAGCCAGGCCCCACGTGGCTAATTGTGGTTCAAATCCCAGCTCCAGTGACTAGAAAAACACGCTGGCTGCATGAGTGTGTGTGCTCGAAACCCTGACAGGATGGGGAGACGGAGGGGTCATGGCGTGGCCACACTCCGCTGTGGGTGCTTTCTCTCCCTCTTCCTCGGCCAGGAAAGGAAAGAAAACGCCACACCCACACACCGGAGTACTATCAAAGTCCCGGAGAAGCTTGGTGGGGAGGCCGGGTGCTCTGCGGCCAGGCAGGGACCCCAGTTAGCTGCAGTGTCTACCAGGCACGCTCCGGTGTCTGTCAGTTAGATACACCGTCAGAGTCCAGCCCTGTCTATCGGATTAGCTACAGTGTCTAACGGGGAGATACACTGTCAGAGTCCAGCCCTGTCTATCAGATTAGCTACAGTGTCTGTCAGTTAGATACACCGTCAGAGTCCCAGCCCTGTCTGTAGGATTAGCTACAATGTCTAACGGGGAGATACACCGTCAGAGTCCAGCCCTGTCTGTCGGATTAGCTACAGTGTCTATTGGATTAGCTACAGCGTCTGTCTGGTAGATACACTGTCAGAGTCCAGTGTCTAATGGGGAGATACACTGTCAGAGTCCAGCCCTGTCTATCAGATTAGCTACAGTGTCTGTCAGTTAGATACACCGTCAGAGTCCAGCCCTGTCTGTAGGATTAGCTACAGTGTCTAACGGGGAGATACACCGTCAGAGTCCAGCCCTGTCTATCAGATTAGCTACAGTGTCTGTCAGTTAGATACACCGTCAGAGTCCCAGCCCTGTCTGTAGGATTAGCTACAATGTCTAACGGGGAGATACACCGTCAGAGTCCAGCCCTGTCTATCGGATTAGCTACAGTGTCTGTCAGTTAGATACACCATCAGAGTCCCAGCCCTGTCTGTCGGATTAGCTACAGTGTCTATTGGATTAGCTACAGCGTCTGTCTGGTAGATACACTGTCAGAGTCCAGTGTCTAATGGGGAGATACACTGTCAGAGTCCAGCCCTGTCTATCGGATTAGCTACAGTGTCTGTCAGTTAGATACACCGTCAGAGTCCAGCCCTGTCTGTCGGATTAGCTACAGTGTCTAACGGGGAGATACACTGTCAGAGTCCAGCCCTGTCTATCGGATTAGCTACAATGTCTAACGGGGAGATACACCGTCAGAGTCCAGCCCTGTCTGTAGGATTAGCTACAGTGTCTAACGGGGAGATACACCGTCAGAGTCCAGCCCTGTCTATCGGATTAGTTACAGTGTCTGTCAGTTAGATACACCGTCAGAGTCCAGCCCTGTCTGTCGGATTAGCTACAGTGTCTAACGGGGAGATACACTGTCAGAGTCCAGCCCTGTCTATCGGATTAGCTACAATGTCTAACGGGGAGATACACCGTCAGAGTCCAGCCCTGTCTATCGGATTAGCTACAGTGTCTAACGGGGAGATACACCGTCAGAGTCCAGCCCTGTCTGTCGGATTAGCTACAGTGTCTGTCAGTTAGATACACCGTCAGAGTCCCAGCCCTGTCTGTAGGATTAGCTACAATGTCTAACGGGGAGATACACCGTCAGAGTCCAGCCCTGTCTATCGGATTAGCTACAGTGTCTGTCAGTTAGATACACCGTCAGAGTCCCAGCCCTGTCTGTCGGATTAGCTACAGTGTCTATTGGATTAGCTACAGCGTCTGTCTGGTAGATACACTGTCAGAGTCCAGTGTCTAATGGGGAGATACACTGTCAGAGTCCAGCCCTGTCTATCAGATTAGCTACAGTGTCTGTCAGTTAGATACACCGTCAGAGTCCAGCCCTGTCTGTAGGATTAGCTACAGTGTCTAACGGGGAGATACACCGTCAGAGTCCAGCCCTGTCTATCAGATTAGCTACAGTGTCTGTCAGTTAGATACACCGTCAGAGTCCCAGCCCTGTCTGTAGGATTAGCTACAGTGTCTAACGGGGAGATACACCGTCAGAGTCCAGCCCTGTCTATCGGATTAGCTACAGTGTCTGTCAGTTAGATACACCGTCAGAGTCCCAGCCCTGTCTGTCGGATTAGCTACAGTGTCTATTGGATTAGCTACAGCGTCTGTCTGGTAGATACACTGTCAGAGTCCAGTGTCTAATGGGGAGATACACTGTCAGAGTCCAGCCCTGTCTATCGGATTAGCTACAGTGTCTGTCAGTTAGATACACCGTCAGAGTCCAGCCCTGTCTGTCGGATTAGCTACAGTGTCTAACGGGGAGATACACTGTCAGAGTCCAGCCCTGTCTATCGGATTAGCTACAATGTCTAACGGGGAGATACACCGTCAGAGTCCAGCCCTGTCTGTAGGATTAGCTACAGTGTCTAACGGGGAGATACACCGTCAGAGTCCAGCCCTGTCTATCGGATTAGTTACAGTGTCTGTCAGTTAGATACACCGTCAGAGTCCAGCCCTGTCTGTCGGATTAGCTACAGTGTCTAACGGGGAGATACACTGTCAGAGTCCAGCCCTGTCTATCGGATTAGCTACAATGTCTAACGGGGAGATACACCGTCAGAGTCCAGCCCTGTCTATCGGATTAGCTACAGTGTCTAACGGGGAGATACACCGTCAGAGTCCAGCCCTGTCTGTCGGATTAGCTACAGTGTCTGTCAGTTAGATACACCGTCAGAGTCCCAGCCCTGTCTGTAGGATTAGCTACAATGTCTAACGGGGAGATACACCGTCAGAGTCCAGCCCTGTCTATCGGATTAGCTACAGTGTCTGTCAGTTAGATACACCGTCAGAGTCCCAGCCCTGTCTGTCGGATTAGCTACAGTGTCTATTGGATTAGCTACAGCGTCTGTCTGGTAGATACACTGTCAGAGTCCAGTGTCTAATGGGGAGATACACTGTCAGAGTCCAGCCCTGTCTATCAGATTAGCTACAGTGTCTGTCAGTTAGATACACCGTCAGAGTCCAGCCCTGTCTGTAGGATTAGCTACAGTGTCTAACGGGGAGATACACCGTCAGAGTCCAGCCCTGTCTATCAGATTAGCTACAGTGTCTGTCAGTTAGATACACCGTCAGAGTCCCAGCCCTGTCTGTAGGATTAGCTACAGTGTCTAACGGGGAGATACACCGTCAGAGTCCAGCCCTGTCTATCGGATTAGCTACAGTGTCTGTCAGTTAGATACACCGTCAGAGTCCCAGCCCTGTCTGTCGGATTAGCTACAGTGTCTATTGGATTAGCTACAGCGTCTGTCTGGTAGATACACTGTCAGAGTCCAGTGTCTAACGGGGAGATACACTGTCAGAGTCCAGCCCTGTCTATCAGATTAGCTACAGTGTCTGTCAGTTAGATACACCGTCAGAGTCCAGCCCTGTCTGTAGGATTAGCTACAGTGTCTAACGGGGAGATACACCGTCAGAGTCCAGCCCTGTCTATCAGATTAGCTACAGTGTCTGTCAGTTAGATACACCGTCAGAGTCCCAGCCCTGTCTGTAGGATTAGCTACAATGTCTAACGGGGAGATACACCGTCAGAGTCCAGCCCTGTCTATCGGATTAGCTACAGTGTCTGTCAGTTAGATACACCATCAGAGTCCCAGCCCTGTCTGTCGGATTAGCTACAGTGTCTATTGGATTAGCTACAGCGTCTGTCTGGTAGATACACTGTCAGAGTCCAGTGTCTAATGGGGAGATACACTGTCAGAGTCCAGCCCTGTCTATCAGATTAGCTACAGTGTCTGTCAGTTAGATACACCGTCAGAGTCCAGCCCTGTCTGTAGGATTAGCTACAGTGTCTAACGGGGAGATACACCGTCAGAGTCCAGCCCTGTCTATCAGATTAGCTACAGTGTCTGTCAGTTAGATACACCGTCAGAGTCCCAGCCCTGTCTGTAGGATTAGCTACAATGTCTAACGGGGAGATACACCGTCAGAGTCCAGCCCTGTCTATCGGATTAGCTACAGTGTCTGTCAGTTAGATACACCATCAGAGTCCCAGCCCTGTCTGTCGGATTAGCTACAGTGTCTATTGGATTAGCTACAGCGTCTGTCTGGTAGATACACTGTCAGAGTCCAGTGTCTAATGGGGAGATACACTGTCAGAGTCCAGCCCTGTCTATTGGATTAACTGCAGTGTGTAACGGGGAGATACACTGTCAGAGTCCAGCCCTGTCTGTAGGATTAGCTACAATGTCTAACGGGGAGATACACTGTCAGAGTCCAGCCCTGTCTATCGGATTAGCTACAATGTCTAACGGGGAGATACACTGTCAGAGTCCAGCCCTGTCTATCGGATTAGTTACAATGTCTAACGGGGAGATACACTGTCAGAGTCCAGCCCTGTCTATCGGATTAGTTACAGTGTCTAACGGGGAGATACACTGTCAGAGTCCAGCCCTGTCTATCGGATTAGTTACAGTGTCTAACGGGGAGATACACCGTCAGAGTCCAGCCCTGTCTATCGGATTAGTTACAGTGTCTAACGGGGAGATACACTGTCAGAGTCCAGCCCTGTCTATCGGATTAGTTACAGTGTCTAACGGGGAGATACACTGTCAGAGTCCAGCCCTGTCTATCGGATTAGCTACAGTGTCTAACGGGGAGATACACTGTCAGAGTCCAGCCCTGTCTATCAGATTAGCTACAGTGTCTAACGGGGAGATACACCGTCAGAGTCCAGCCCTGTCTATCGGATTAGTTACAGTGTCTAACGGGGAGATACACCGTCAGAGTCCAGCCCTGTCTATCGGATTAGTTACAGTGTCTAACGGGGAGATACACTGTCAGAGTCCAGCCCTGTCTATCGGATTAGTTACAGTGTCTAACGGGGAGATACACCGTCAGAGTCCAGCCCTGTCTATCGGATTAGTTACAGTGTCTAACGGGGAGGTACACTGTCAGAGTCCAGCCCTGTCTATCGGATTAGCTACAGTGTCTAACGGGGAGATACACTGTCAGAGTCCAGCCCTGTCTATCAGATTAGCTACAGCGTCTGTCAGTTAGATACACCGTCAGAGTCCAGCCCTGTCTGTAGGATTAGCTGCAGTGTCTGTCGGATTAGCTACAGTGTCTAACAGGGAGATACACCTTCAGAGTCCAGCCCTGTCTATCAGATTAGCTACAGCGTCTGTCAGTTAGATTCACCGTCAGAGTCCCAGCCCTATCTACCGGATTAGCTGCAGTGTCTCAGGTTAGCTGCAGCGTCTGTCAGTTAGATACACCGCTAGAGTCCCAACCTGTCTGTCGGATTAGCTGCAGTGACTATGAGGTTAGCTGCAGCGTCTGTCAGTTAGATACACCGTCAGAGTCTCAGCCTGTCTGTCGGATTAGCTATGGCGTCTGTTGGATTAGCTGTAGTCTCTGTTGGATTAGCTACGGCGTCCGTCGGATTAGCTACGGCGTCCATCAGATTAGCTGTAGTCTCTGTTGGATTAGCTACGGTGTCCGTTGGATTAGCTATGGCGTCCGTCGGATTAGCTACGGTGTCTGTCAGATTAGCTGCGGCGTCCAGCAGATTAGCTACAGCGTCTGTCGGATTAGCTGCGGCATCCGTTGGATTAGCTACGGCATCTGTCAGATTAGCTGTAGTCTCTGTTGGATTAGCTACAGCATCCGTTGGATTAGCTATGGTGTCCTTCGGATTAGCTACGGCTTCTGTCGCATTAGCTACGGCATCCGTCGGATTAGCTACAGCGTCCGTTGGATTAGCTGCGGCGTGTATCGGATTAGCTATGGCATCTGTCGGATTAGCTACAGCGTCCGTTGGATTAGCTGCGGTGTGTATCGGATTAGCTATGGCATCTGTCGGATCAGCTACAGCGTCTGTCGGATTAGCTGCGGCGTCCGTTGGATTAGCTGCGGCATCCGTTGGATTAGCTGCGGCGTCCGTTGGATTAGCTGCGGCGTCTGTTGGATTAGTTGCGGTGTGTATCAGATTAGCTGTGGCACCCGTTGGATTAGCTGCGGCGTGTATCGGATTAGCTGCGGCGTCCATTGGATTAGCTGCGGCGTCTGTTGGATTAGTTGTGGTGTGTATCAGATTAGCTGCGATGTCCGTTGGATTAGCTGCGGCGTCTGTTGGATTAGCTGCGGCGTGTATCAGATTAGCTGTGGCACCCGTTGGATTAGCTGCGGCGTGTATCGGATTAGCTGCGGCGTCCATTGGATTAGCTGCGGCGTCTGTTGGATTAGTTGTGGTGTGTATCAGATTAGCTGCGATGTCCGTTGGATTAGCTGCGGCGTCTGTTGGATTAGCTGCGGTGTGTATCGGATTAGCTGCGGCGTCTGTCGGATTAGCTGCGGTGTGTATCGGATTAGCTGCGGCGTCTGTTGGATTAGCTGCGGCGTCTGTTGGATTAGCTGTGGCGTGTATCAGATTAGCTGCGGCGTGTATCAGATTAGCTGCGGCGTCTGTTGGATTAGCTGCGGCGTGTATCAGATTAGCTGCGGCGTCTGTTGGATTAGCTGCGGCGTCTGTTGGATTAGCTGCGGCGTGTATCAGATTAGCTGTGGCACCCGTTGGATTAGCTGCGGCGTGTATCGGATTAGCTGCGGCGTCCATTGGATTAGCTGCGGCGTCTGTTGGATTAGTTGTGGTGTGTATCAGATTAGCTGCGATGTCCGTTGGATTAGCTGCGGCGTCTGTTGGATTAGCTGCGGCGTCTGTTGGATTAGCTGCGGCGTCTGTTGGATTAGCTGTGGCGTGTATCAGATTAGCTGCGGCGTGTATCAGATTAGCTGCGGCGTCTGTTGGATTAGCTGCGGCGTGTATCAGATTAGCTGCGGCGTCTGTTGGATTAGCTGCGGCGTGTATCAGATTAGCTGTGGCACCCGTTGGATTAGCTGCGGCGTGTATCGGATTAGCTGCGGCGTCCATTGGATTAGCTGCGGCGTCTGTTGGATTAGTTGTGGTGTGTATCAGATTAGCTGCGATGTCCGTTGGATTAGCTGCGGCGTCTGTTGGATTAGCTGCGGCGTCTGTTGGATTAGCTGCGGCGTCTGTTGGATTAGCTGCGGCGTCTGTTGGATTAGCTGCGGCGTGTATCAGATTAGCTGCGGCGTGTATCAGATTAGCTGCGGCGTGTATCAGATTAGCTGCGGCGTCTGTTGGATTAGCTGCGGCGTGTATTGGATTCGTTGCAGCGTGTATCGGATAAGACGCGGCGTCTATCAGGTGAGCTCCGGCGTCCACCAGGTCGCGACCCCGTCCGTCAGACTGGCAGCCCTGGCCGTCAGGGTAGCTACAGTGCCCCTCGGACTCGCTCCTGAGGGGGTCCGGCCTCCCAGCCCGCTGTGGCGACGTGTCCGAGGTGCGGACGCGCTGCCCTCCCCTCTCCGTTACCCCACATCTCATCCACACCGCGTTGTGCCGTACCCCGTCAGTATGGGTTTTATTCTTCAACTAAATTTTGTTTACTTCTTTTTAGAGACTTTTGCTATAGGGTGTGTACGCTCACCAGAGAGAGCGAAACAGAAAGGGAGCGATCACCTCCGGGGCATGGCCACGCCTCCACCCCGTTTCCACTCTCCTCTCGGGATTTGGGGCACACATGCACATGCGCCCAGTGTGAGCTTAAGCCACCGGGTCCAGGACTCGAACCACAGTAGGCTACGTAGGAGTCCAGCAACAACCATTATGCCATCTGCTGGCCCTTTAATTTTCTTTATTAATTATTATCATCGTTGCTGTTTTTAAGTTTGCTATTACCACGTGCACTCCCCAGAGAGAGAGACGGGGAGGGAAAGTGAGAAAGCCAGCCACTAGGTCTGGGACTCGAACCGCCATCAGCCACGTGGGAGTGCGGCGCCATTAACCACTGCGCACCTGCTGGCCCTGTGTGGCCGTTCTTGCGTGTCAGCGAACACAGAACACCCGGCGAGCTTTCCCGTGGGAAATCGCCCAGCCTCCAGGGGCCCTCGGACACTTGGGGACACTGGGCTGCAACACCCAGGGTCTGAGTGAGCCGTGTCCTCTGGGACCCTGCAGTCCAGTCACCTCCCGCCTGGGGCCCACCTCAAAGGCAGAACCCCTGGGAAGCCGCCCCACGTGGCCCCTGAGCAGCCCGTCGCCAGCTCCCCCAGCGCTGGGGCCTCGGAGGTGGCTGGGAGGCCGAGGCCGGAGGTAGGGAGGCAGGGAGGGTGCGGCCAGCCGCGAGGGCCGGGGCTCAGGGCAGTGTGGACACACCTGTCCTGTGTGTGCCGAGGCACGGGCACGGGCATCCTGGGGAGGTGGGAGGTCGCCCGGCCCTTCACCTCCAGGCTTACCGGAGTCCATGGTGGGGGACAGCGTCTGTGCTGTCACAGCTGAGAGAGGGGCACTCCTGCCCGGGCCGGTGGGGGGCCAGGGCTGGCTCAGCACAGAGGACCCCCCGCCCCTGGTGTCCACAGCATCGGGGTCCCTGCCCTGCTGCAGATGCAGAACCGACTCCAGATTCTGACGGCATAAACCGGGGAGCCCAGCTTCCGGTGTCACCCACCTCCGTCCCAGGCCTCCTGGGACCTCAGGAGGGCAGTGGGTTATGGGATGCAGGGTCTCGGGTGTCTGTGAAATCCCCCTAACCCGGGGGTCCCACTTGGGAAGAGTCTGATGGAAGGACACTGGGCGATGTCTGGGGACAGCTGGGGACAGCTGTGGGTGTCACCACGGGGGTGCGCCTGGCATGGAGTGGGGGTCCAGGGACGCTGCCTGGCACCTGCAGGGCCCAGGGGCCCCAGGGAGAGTTAAGCCGGCCCGGTGTCCCCCGTGCAGGGCAAGGCCTGGCTAAGGTGACCCTGCGTCTCAGGCCCAGCAGCGCCCGCCCCGCCCAGCACACCCGGCCGTCCCCGAGGCTGAGGCTGACCTTGGGGGGGTCAGAGCAGCCCGTTCTGCAGACGCTGGCTCGGAGCGGGTTGCGATGGCAGCGTGGCCCACGCGCGGGCCGTGACGCAGGTGTGTCCCGGTCGCCCTTCGGCTGACGAAGGCAGCGCCTACGCAGCACGCACCCCTGCGCCCCCCGGCGGGTGAGGATGTGCAGCCCGGCTCTCTGTGTTTCTTCTGCAAAATCTCTTTCATGTAAATGGAGAACTATTCCTGGTGGGGCGTGTGCATATGTGCCCGAGAGGGGGCGCCCGCTCCGGTGTCTGGTCACCGCAGTCCCCTCCCGTCCTCGAGCCCGTGGGATCCGGGACATTGACACCGTCTGGTGTTTCAGCCTGACCAGGCCGGGGGTTTGAACCGCGGCTGCCAAGTGGGGTCAGCCCTCTCTCTCTCCCGTAGTTCTGCCATAGAGCACGTGTTTTCCTGGAGAGAGGCAGAGAAGGACATGGAGAGCCCGCCCCGGGGACATGGCCACTCGGCAGTCCCCTCTCCTCCGTTCTCGGGATTTCAGGCACGCACGCACACGTACCCGGCGTGTTCTTCAAGCTGCTGGGCCTGGGATTCGAACTGCGCAGCCGCGTGTGTGGTCCAGTTGTCTTAACCTCCACGCCCGGGGGCGCCGGGACCTGGCTGTTAAGCGGAGCGTCACCGCTGACCGCGGAGTGGGGCTCTCACACGGGCACTCGCGAGAGTTTGCGAAGGCCGTGGCCAGGGCCTGAGGGTGATTCGGGTGACTCTGCGAGGAGTCGACATGCTCTCCGTCAGCGCGGAGGGGACCACTGTCGCGGCCCGGCAGGCCAGGTCTCCCTGCGGCCCCCAGGGCCCGCCTGGCCGTGCAGGACCGTCTCCTAAAACGTTATGAACAACAGCAAGCGGCAGGCAGGTGCCGCCTCAGCCCCGGTGTCCTGACTCCGGCTCGATGCCGTCACCAGAGGGCCCTCCGGTCGTGGTGGCACCTGGCACACGCGCCCACCCCGTGTTCCTTCAGGCTTCCCCTCGGGTCAGTGACGGGGGCTGGTTCGATCCCCGTGGGCCCCAGCTCCCCAGTGAGGACGGAGGGCCTGCAGGCGGAGGCGGGTTCCGGTGGCTACGGCAGGGTGGTGGTTCCAGCTTGGTGTGAGTGCGCCCCCTGGGGACACCTCACTGCGTCTGGGGGTGCTCCTGGCATGGAGTGGGTGGAGTCAGGGCCAGGCGTGGCACCTGCAGGGCCAGGACGCTCCCCAGGAACGAGCCAGCCCCAGAGTCCACAGTGCCGGGCGAGGGACCGACGAGAGGAGGAACGTCTCCTGCAGAGGCCGGGCTGCCTGTCCTGGTCCTGCCCTGTCCACACCGGGGCG
>JAKSZU010000309.1:0-217665 GCA_026018925.1 Tupaia tana | reverse complement strand
TAGTTCCCGTATCCATGTGGATTCTTCCCAGAGAATGGCTCAACTCTCCTGCCTGGGAGAAAGGAGCAGAAGGGATCATTAACAAAACAAAAGATGGAGCTGAGAGCCAGAGAGAAAATTTACCTTTAAAAAAATCGTAAAAAATGAAAAATTACCGAAAAGAAAAAAAATGAGGAGACAGGAGCAGAGAGAGACAGAGACCTCAGAGACACAGAGACAGAGATAGAAGGCCAGAGGGGCTCCCTACCACACTAGCTTTGCTTGCTGTAGGCTGAATTATGAGTGGAAAATCTTTATTTCTCCTTTGCCCTGAAATATCTAGTTCCCAGTATCCATGTGGATTCTTCCCAGAGAATGGCTCAACTCTCCTGCCTGGGAGAAAGGAGCAGAAGGGATCATTAACAAAACAAAAGATGGAGCTGAGAGCCAGAGAGAAACTTTACCTTTAAAAAAATCGTAAAAAGGAAAAATTATCGAAAAAAAAAATGAGGAGACAGGAGCAGAGAGAGACAGAGACCTCAGAGACACAGAGACAGAGATAGAAGGCCAGAGGGGCTCCCTACCACACTAGCTTTTCTTGCTGGAGGCAGAATTATGAGTAGAAAATCTTCATTTCTCCTTTGCCTGAAATATCTAGTTCCCAGTATCCATGTGGATTCTTCCCAGAGAATGGCTCAACTCTCCTGCCTGGGAGAAAGGAGCAGAAGGGATCATTAACAAAACAAAAGATGGAGCTGAGAGCCAGAGAGAAACTTTACTTTTAAAAAAATTGTAAAATGGAAAAATTACCGAAAATAAAATGAGGAGACAGGAGCAGAGAGAGACAGAGACCTCAGAGACACAGAGACAGAGATAGAAGGCCAGAGGGGCTCCCTACCACACTAGCTTTGCATGCTGGAGGCTGAATTATGAGTAGAAAATCTTCATTTCTCCTTTGCCCTGAAATATCTAGTTCCCAGTATCCATGTGGATTCTTCTCAGAGAATGGCTCAACTCTCCTGCCTGGGAGAAAGGAGCAGAAGGGATTATTAACAAAACAAAAGATGGAGCTGAGAGCCAGAGAGAAACTTTACCTTTAAAAAAAATCGTAAAAAAGGAAAAATTACCGAAAAAAAAATGAGGAGACAGGAGCAGAGAGAGACAGAGACCTCAGAGACACAGAGACAGAGATAGAAGGCCAGAGGGGCTCCCTACCACACTAGCTTTGCTTGCTGGAGGCTGAATTATGAGTAGAAAATCTTCATTCCTCCTTTGCCCTGAAATATCTAGTTCCCAGTATCCATGTGGATTCTTCCCAGAGAATGGCTCAACTCTCCTGCCTGGGAGAAAGGAGCAGAAGGGATCATTAACAAAACAAAAGATGGAGCTGAGGGCCAGAAGAGAAACTTTACCTTTAAAATAATCGTAAAAAGGAAAAATTACCGAAAAAAAAATGAGGAGACAGGAGCAGAGAGAGACAGAGACCTCAGAGACCACAGAGACAGAGATAGAAGGCAGAGGGGTTCTCTACCACACTAGCTTTGCTTGCTGGAGGCTGAATTATGAGTAGAAAATCTTCATTTCTCCTTTGCCCTGAAATATCTAGTTCCCAGTATCCATGTGGAATTCTTCCCAGAGAATGGCTCAACTCTCCTGCCTGGGAGAAAGGAGCAGAAGGGATCATTAACAAAACAAAAGATGGAGCTGAGAGCCAGAGAGAAACTCTACCTTTAAAAATATCGTAAAAAGGAAAAATTACCGAAAAAAAAATGAGGAGACAGGAGCCAGAGAGAGACAGAGACCTCAGAGACACAGAGACAGAGATAGAAAGCCGGAGGGGCTCCCTACCACACTAGCTTTGCTTGCTGGAGGCTGAATTATGGGTAGATAATCTTCATTTCTCCTTTGCCCTGAAATATCTTGTTCCCAGTATCCATGTGGATTCTTCCCAGAGAATGGCTCAACTCTCCTGCCTGGGAGAAAGGAGTAGAAGGGATCATTAACAAAACAAAAGATGGAGCTGAGAGCCAGAGAGAAACTTTACCTTTAAAAAAATCATAAAAGGAAAAATTTCCGAAAAAAAAATAAAATGAGGATACAGGAGCAGAGAGAGACAGAGACCTCAGAGACACAGAGACAGAGATAGAAGGCCAGAGGGGCTCCCTACCACACTAGCTTTGCTTGCAGGAGGCTGAATTATGAGTAGAAAATCTTCATTTCTCCTTTGCCCTGAAATATCTAGTTCCCAGTATCCATGTGGATTCTTCCCAGGGAATGGCTCAACTCTCCTGCCTGGGAGAAAGGAGCAGAAGGGATCATTAACAAAACAAAAGATGGAGCTGAGAGCAAGAGAGAAACTTTACCCTTTAAAAAATCGTAAAAAGGAAAAATTACCGAAAAAAAAAATGAGGAGACAGGAGCAGAGAGAGACAGAGACCTCAGAGACACAGAGACAGAGATAGAAGGCCAGAGGGGCTCCCTACCACACTAGCTTTGCTTGCTGGAGGCTGAATTATGAGTAGAAAAATCTTCATTTCTCCTTTGCCCTGAAATATCTAGTTCCCAGTATCCATGTGGATTCTTCCCAGAGAATGGCTCAACTCTCCTGCCTGGGAGAAAGGGAGCAGAAGGGATTATTAACAAAACAAAAGGTGGAGCTGAGAGCCAGAGAGAAACTTTACCTTTAAAAAAAATCGTAAAAAGGAAAAAATTACCAAAAAAAAAATGAGGAGACAGGAGCAGAGAGAGACAGAGACCTCAGAGACACAGAGACAGAGATAGAAGGCCAGAGGGGCTCCCTACCACACTAGCTTTGCTTGCTGGAGGCTGAATTATGAGTAGAAAATCTTCATTTCTCCTTTGCCCTGAAATATCTAGTTCCCGTATCCATGTGGATTCTTCCCAGAGAATGGCTCAACTCTCCTGCCTGGGAGAAAGGAGCAGAAGGGATCATTAAGCAAAACAAAAGATGGAGCTGAGAGCCAGAGAGAAACTTTACCTTTTAAAAAAATCGTAAAAATGAAAAATTACCGAAAAGAAAAAAAATGAGGAGACAGGAGCAGAGAGAGACAGAGACCTCAGAGACACAGAGACAGAGATAGAAGGCCAGAGGGGCTCCCTACCACACTAGCTTTGCTTGCTGGAGGCTGAATTATGAGTAGAAAATCTTCATTTCTCCTTTGCCCTGAAATATCTAGTTCCCAGTATCCATGTGGATTCTTCCCAGAGAATGGCTCAACTCTCCTGCCTGGGAGAAAGGAGCAGAAGGGATCATTAACAAAACAAAAGATGGAGCTGAGAGCCAGAGAGAAACTGTACTTTTAAAAAAAATCGTAAAATGGAAAAATTACCGAAAGAAAAATGAGGAGACAGGAGCAGAGAGAGACAGAGACCTCAGAGACACAGAGACAGAGATAGAAGGCCAGAGGGGCTCCCCTACCACACAAGCTTTGCTTGCTGGAGGCTGAATTATGAGTAGAAAATCTTCATTTCTCCTTTGCCCTGAAATATCTAGGTCCCAGTATCCATGTGGATTCTTCCCAGAGAATGGCTCAACTCTCCTGCCTGGGAGAAAGGAGCAGAAGGGATCATTAACAAAACAAAAGATGGAGCTGAGAGCCAGAGAGAAACTTTACCTTTAAAAAATCGTAAAAAGGAAAAATTACCGAAAATTAAATGAGGAGACAGGAGCAGAGAGAGACAGAGACCTCAGAGACACAGAGACAGAGATAGAAGGCCAGAGGGGCTCCCTACCACACTAGCTTTGCATGCTGGGGGCTGAATTATGAGTAGAAAATCTTCATTTCTCCTTTGCCCTGAAATATCTAGTTCCCAGTATCCATGTGGATTCTTCCCAGAGAATGGCTCAACTCTCCTGCCTGGGAGAAAGGGAGCAGAAGGGATTATTAACAAAACAAAAGATGGAGCTGAGAGCCAGAGAGAAACTTTACCTTTAAAAAAATCGTAAAAAGGAAAAATTACCGAAAAAAATAATGAGGAGACAGAGCAGAGAGAGACAGAGACCTCAGAGACACAGAGACAGAGATAGAAGGCCAGAGGGGCTTCCCTACCACACTAGCTTTGCTTGCTGGAGGCTGAATTATGAGTAGAAAAATCTTCATTTCTCCTTTGCCCCTGAAATATCTAGTTCCCAGTATCCATGAGGATTCTTCCCAGAGAATGGCTCAACTCTCCTGCCTGGGAGAAAGGAGCAGAAGGGATCATTAACAAAACAAAAGATGGAGCTGAGAGCCAGAGAGAAACTTTACCTTTAAAAAAATCGTAAAAAGGAAAAATTACCGAAAAAAAAAATGAGGAGACAGGAGCAGAGAGAGACAGAGACCTCAAAGACACAGAGACAGACATAGAAGGCCAGAGGGGTTCCCTACCACACTAGCTTTGCTTGCTGGAGGCTGAATTATGAGTAGAAATCTTCATTTCTCCTTTGCCCTGAAATATCTAGTTCCCAAGTATCCATGTGGATTCTTCCCAGAGAATGGCTCAACTCTCCTGCCTGGGAGAAAGGAGCAGAAGGGATCATTAACAAAACAAATGATGGAGCTGAGAGCCAGAGAGAAACTTTACCTTTAAAAAAATCGTAAAAAGGAAAAATTTCCGAAAAAAAAAATGAGGAGACAGGAGCAGAGAGAGACAGAGACCTCAGAGACACAGAGACAGAGATAGAAGGTCAGAGGGGCTCCCTACCACACTAGCCTTTGCTTGCTGGAGGCTGAATTATGAGTAGAAAATCTTCATTTCTCCTTTGCCCTGAAATATCTAGTTCCCAGTATCCATGTGGATTCTTCCCAGAGAATGGCTCAACTCTCCTGCCTGGGAGAAAGGAGCAGAAGGGATCATTAACAAAACAAAAGATGGAGCTGAGAGCCAGAAGAGAAACTTTACCTTTAAAAAAATCGTAAAAGGAAAAATTACCGAAAAAATAAATGAGGAGACAGGAGCAGAGAGAGACAGAGACCTCAGAGACACAGAGACAGAGATAGAAGGCCAGAGGGGCTCCCTACCACACTAGCTTTGCTTGCTGGAGGCTGAATTATGAGTAGAAAATCTTCATTTTCTCCTTTGCCCTGAAATATCTAGTTCCCAGTATCCATGTGGATTCTTCCCAGAGAATGGCTCAACTCTCCTGCCTGGGAGAAAGGAGCAGAAGGGGATCATTAACAAAACAAAAGATGGAGCTGAGAGCCAGAGAGAAACTTTACCTTTAAAAAAATCGTAAAAAGGAAAAATTACCGAAAAAAAAAAATGAGGAGACAGGAGCAGAGAGAGACAGAGACCTCAGAGACACAGAGACAGAGATAGAAGGCCAGAGGGGCTCCCTACCACACTAGCTTTGCTTGCTGGAGGCTGAATTATGAGTAGAAAATCTTCATTTCTCCTTTGCCCTGAAATATCTAGTTCGCAGTATCCATGTGGATTCTTCCCAGAGAAATGGCTCAACTCTCCTGCCAGGTAGAAAGGAGCAGAAGGGATCATTAACAAAACAAAAGATGGAGCTGAGAGCCCAGAGAGAAACTTTACCTTTAAAAAAAATCGTAAAAAGGAAAAAATTACCGAAAAAAAAAATGAGGAGACAGGAGCAGAGAGAGACAGAGACCTCAGAGACACAGAGACAGAGATAGAAGGCCAGAGGGGCTCCCTACCACACTAGCTTTTTCTTGTTGGAGTCTGAATTATGAGTAGAAAATCTTCATTTCTCCTTTGCCCTGAAAATATCTAGTTCCCAGTATCCATGTGGATTCTTCCCAGAGAATGGCTCAACTCTCCTGCCTGGGAGAAAGGAGCAGAAGGGATCATTAACAAAACAAAAGGTGGAGCTGAGAGCCAGAGAGAAACTTTACCTTTAAAAAAAATCGTAAAAAGGAAAAATTACCGAAAAAATAAAATGAGGAGACAGGAGCAGAGAGAGACAGAGACCTCAGAGACACAGAGACAGATATAGAAGGCCAGAGGGGCTCCCTACCACACTAGCTTTGCTTGCTGGAGGCTGAATTATGAGTAGAAAATCTTCATTTCTCCCTTTGCCCTGAAAATATCTAGTTCCCAGTATCCATGTGGATTCTTCCCAGAGAATGGCTCAACTCTCCTGCCCTGGGAGAAAGGAGCAGAAGGGATCAATTAACAAAAATAAAAGATGGAGCTGAGAGCCAGAGAGAAATTTTACCTTTAAAAAAATCGTAAAAAGGAAAAATTACCGAAAAAAAAAATGAGGAGACAGGAGCAGAGAGAGACAGAGACCTCAGAGACACAGAGACAGAGATAGAAGGCCAGAGGTGCTCCCTACCACACTAGCTTTGCTTGCTGGAGGCTGTATTATGAGTAGAAAATCTTCATTTCTCCTTTGCCCTGAAATATCTAGTTCCCAGTATCCATGTGGATTCTTCCAGAGAATGGCTCAACTCTCCTGCCTGGGAGAAAGGAGCAGAAGGGATCATTAACAAAACAAAAGATGGAGCTGAGAGCCAGAGAGAAACTTTACCTTTAAAAAAATCGTAAAAAGGAAAAAATTACCGAAAAAAAAATGAGGAGACAGGAGCAGAGAGAGACAGAGACCTCAGAGACACAGAGACAGAGATAGAAAGCCAGAGGGGCTCCCTACCACACTAGCTTTGCTTGCTGGAGGCTGAATTATGAGTAGAAAATCTTCATTTTCTTCCCTTTGCCCTGAAATATCTAGTTCCCAGTATCCATGTGGATTCTTCCCAGAGAATGGCTCAACTCTCCTGCCACACTAGCTTTGCTTGCTGGAGGCTGAATTATGAGTAGAAAAATCTTCATTTCTCCTTTGCCCTGAAATATCTAGTTACCAGTATCCATGTGGATTCTTCCCAGAGAATGGCTCAACTCTCTGCCACACTAGCTTTGCTTGCTGGAGGCTGAATTATGAGTAGAAAATCTTCATTTCTCCTTTGCCCTGAAATATCTAGTTCCCAGTATCCATGTGGATTCTTCCCAGAGAATCTCTATTTATTTATTTTTAAGCTGCCAGGTCTGAGACTCGAACGGCAGTCAACTATATAGGGGTCCAGCAACGTACTCATTCACCATTTGCCGGTCTCCAGCAATTTTATTTTTAAACAAAATCGTAACTACCAGACTTTGGATATTAAACTATATAAAGTGATGGCTGGGTATTTTGACAATAAGATCCCCCAAACACTTTTTTTCCATAATTATTTCTATCATGTTATACATCCTTTACAGTATGTTAGAAAGTAATTAAATTAAATATTGTTACATGTGTAAATAATACCAACAGGCATAGCACTAATCTCATAACAAGACTTAACAGTCATTCCTGGAACGGGGGTGAGCACCTCATTCCTTTTTTTTGGGGGGGGGAGGTATTTTCGCTATAGGGCATGTTCGCTCACCAGAGAGAGACAGAGAGACAGAAAGAGAAAATCACCCACCCGGGGGGATGGCCATGCCGCAATCCCTTCTCCATTCTCCTCTGAGGATCTTGGGCACTCACGCACACTAGCCCAGAGTGAGTTTTAAGCCACCCGGTCCAGGACATGAACTGCAGTCGACTATGTGGGAGTCCAGTGACATAGCCATTACGCTAGCTGCTGGTCCCGTGAGCACCTCATTCTAAAACAACATTGCCATGTAGTGTGGCATTCATCTCCAGTACTAGCTTTCTTGTATTTTATACTTTACTTTCAAGTTCTCATAGAAACACCTGCAGTCCCTTTGTCTAATCTTTTGCTCACACTTTTTTTGCTAAGTAGAAAGATTTTTCCTGCTTTTTGGCTTAAGAGATCTTTGTCTATATTTTACCTCTTTAATATAAAGCCTTCTTTGTGCTTAGGTACTACTTTTTATACGCTAGCTCATGTGTCAACTTTGCTATTTATCCTCATTTTCAAGGTGAGAGCATACACTTCCTTGGATGTAGTTGACATATCAGAATCATTTTTAGATGAGTAAATAAGATGAGACAGGGTTGAGTTTTTTTTTTTTTTTTTTACAACTAGGTGTTTTTGATATCTTGTGTTTCTATTTTCTGTATAATTGTTTGAAACCAAAGGCTTTTTTACTGGATTTCTTTCCAAATAGCTATACTACTCGGCGTCTGAAGGACACAAAGAAGAATAAAAATGAGAAATGGGCCTCGATGAAATGTAGGTTTATGTGAGCGTTGAAGACTGATTCACCTTCTGATGGTCGACCAGGTGTGAATGTTGTCAACAGTCCTCATAAAATAAATCTGATAGGAGTCAGGTAAACATCAACAACTTTTTCATTTTTCTGTGACAAAAATTAGCACTGGTTACTTTTTCTCAAAACACAGCAGAATAGTGTAGTCATCGGGTGAATCGAGAACTCTCAACTGTTGATTCTATTGAAAAGTTAAGACAAATGAGAACAAGTGTCCTTGATAATGAGGAGTTTCAGTAGTAGTTTCTAGGAAAGGCTGACAGTGAGGTAAGTGTTTAAATCTCCTCTGAGAATCTTTAATAGTAAAGATAAGAGAGAACTAGGCAATAAATGAAGAACTTGGGATTCCAGGATGTTTTCTTTCTTTTTTCAATCTTAAAACAGATGATTCTCAGTTATGTTCGTATGCTGTTGGAAATGATCCTATAGACTTGTTTATTATATTTAAATTTGTTTTAAGGTATTAATATTAGAAGTCATGAAACATTATTTATATTTTTACAGTAAAATATTAATAATTGTTCTTAAAATTTGCACTCATTTAATCTTTCATGTTAAGAGGGCAGTCACTTAAAATTAGTTCAGAAATGAAATGTCACAATGTATTTCACCCTGTAAAGGATGACAAAGTTCAAATATCATACATAGATTTTTTTTTTTTTTGAGAGAAATAGAGACAGAAAGCGAGAAATCATTCACGCCGCAATCCCTTCTCCTCCAATCTTGGGCACTGAGTTGTAAGCCACAATACTACGTGGGAGTCCAGCGACAAGCCATTACGCTAACTGCTGGTTCCCTCAACATAGATAAGAAATTCATTATAAACTTACACAATTTATTTTTTTTTTTAAGTTTAGGAGCCAGCATGTGGCGTGGTGGTTAAAAGGCAATGAACTAACCTAAGGCCAACATGGTTCAAGTCCCGGCCATGGTAGCTTTCTCTCTTTCTCTCTCTCTGTCTCTGTCTCTCTCTCTCTCTATTTTCTCTCTTTCTCTCTCCTCTATCTCAACAAATTAGAATCAAATAACCATGATGATAATAAATGAACTGAAAAAGAAAAAAACAGAATTTTATTTAGTTGGATTTTTCCCTTTAACGATATGTGTACTCTCCAGAGAGAGTGGAATGTGAGCGGTGGATGTAAGAAAATATCTTTTGAGGTGATGTCCATGCCACAATTTCATCTTCTACATACTCTTCTCAGGGTTGTTGGCATGCACACACACGTCCACAACATGTTTTTCAAGGAGCCAGGGCAGGGACTTGACCTGCATACTCTGCCTTACAGCAATCCAGTCTTAACCTCCCCTCCACCTGCTGTCCCCTACATTGAATAAAATTGGGTCCTCTTGGATGATTCTCTGTTTTACAGTACCTTTGACAATGTCATTATGAATAGCTATAATATCCAGAGATTTTCTAAAATATCGGTTCTAACTCCCCAATAGTTATTTAGACTCTAGTGAAGAAAAGTGACATTGTTTCTGTGCAATATAAATGTAAACTTTAGACAAACTGTCAAAGATTATTACTTACCAGTTATCAAGTTCTCAAGTATTAAAAAAAAGACATTTCCCCTGCACCAGGAATGTCATTAACACATATTTATTTCCAAAATGACCCCATGGATAGCCTTTCTATTTGTAAATTTACTTTCTTTCTGTATTTTCTTTCTCTCTTGCTCTAAATCACATGCACTCACCAGAGAGAAACAGAAAAAAAGAAAGATAGTGAATGTGAAGACCAGTCCAGGGCAGGTGGAGAGATGGGCACACTGCAATTCTTTTTTGGCTTTGGAATTGGGGCACAAACGCACACACATGCACCTGAATGATTTTTAAACCACCTACTCTGGGGCTAAAACACAAAAAGGCCATTTGGGATCCAGGTTATATTCTCTATGTTAAGAATTTCCTACTTACTCACTGTGTATTTTTCCACTGGTATTTAGGGTGCAATGGATCAGAGAAAACACAAACTTCATTGGTATTTTTCTAAGAAAAATAAGGGTGTAGTGAATTAATGGACTGCAAAAGTTGATTTCAAAGGATTATGAAGTTTTCCGTAATTGAAATAAAAGAGAACATCGGAATTTATTTCTCTTTTACATGGAAGCAAGTGCCTGGCTTCAGGCACAGTCACTTCTAACTGAGTAGCCTGCTTATCTTGTACAGAGTTCTGGCCAGAGTGGAGATTCAAGACCAGCAGTCCTCCAGTGCTACAAGTGGGTGGACATCTTCGGTCGTGGCCTGGTTATACAGTGTGTGTTGCCCACTGGTTGGCAGTGGAATACGCGTATATCAGAGTGCATCTGTCTCGGATAGACTGTCTTTCCGAAGAAAGTCACTGAGGTGGATGGAGAACGGATAAGTAAGGCTAGTGGTCACCGACCGAGTACACGTAAAACTGAGGCAGGGTGATGGCACAGCAGTAAACTCAATGCTCTGTGAATCTAATCCTCAGGAGAAGGTGCTGGGTTTGTGTCCAGAGACCTCCCTGAGTGCCAGGCATTTGCTTGCCCATGATCTGGGATTGGGTGAGGCTAGAATTCAGTTTCAGCATCAGAACCTTATTGGGGCTGTTCTTTGTCTTTCCTTATTCAAAACAGCAATGAAAGAATAAAAATGGAAACTGTGTTCTTGGGGCTGTATGACCATGGCTGTGAGTCAGTCCATTTCGAACCTTGAGATGACTTTGACCAGATGCCTTAGACGTTTAGATGTTGCCTTGCGCCACCTGGCGGCATAGCAATTATGGTGTCTTCATCCCACCGGGTCGACTACATTGTTCAAGTTCCAGACCTCACAGCCAGAGAGACACACTGGGCACATGTGTATGGGTGTTCAAGATCCTGAGAATAGAATGAGAATGGAGGAGGGCTTGCAGTGTAGCCATTCCCTCAGGCGTTCTCTCTCTCTTCCTCTAGCTTCTTCCAAGCAGCAGCACCCAAAAGCTAATTAAAAGGGGAAAAAGACAAATTATGCGTTGCCTTCCCGAAAGCATGTTTGAAGGGAAAAGCTCTTTTGCATTCTTAAATGATAAACCTTTTCAGTTTAAAGTTTAGATCAAAAAGAAGTATGTCCTGATTTCTGTCTGAAAAATTTCCTCTCATTTCTTGATGCTTCGTCTTAACTAGAGTGTTTATCTAACTATTATTTCATACATCACTTTTACTTGTGTTTTATTTTGTTTTAGGTACTTTTATGTGCTTATACTCAACTCCTAATGTAATAAACTGTAGTGGGAAATTTCAGTCTTTTAAAATTGGTGTCGTTGTTAGAGTAGTATTGTTCTTGGGACTAGCGGGGGCTGGGGGGGTAATGGTTATTACTATGTTGGACTCTCGCAGAGCCAACTGGGTTTCAAGGTCAAGAATGGCTGCTTTAAATATATGCAAAATGATTGAGCATGTGTGCCCACGTCCTGATATGGGAATGGAGGAGAAGAGATTTTGAAATGTCCAGGCCCCCTGGGGGTTTATGTCTACCTCTGTCTTTTCCTCTCTGTGGCTAGTCCATGCCCCCATAGTAAAAATGCCCCCATAAAAGAATTATAATGGTCTTAGGTATGCTGTTTACTGCATAAAAACGTAATGACCATTCTCTATTTAGAAATAGGTATTAGTCCCAACATAAAGAAAACTGTTTCAGTCACTTAATTTTTAAATTTTTTTCAAAGAAAATCACAACGAACCAGAATATAGGTTTAGAATGATATAAAGGGACATCTGGGTATGTTAAAAATAAGTTCCCACTAACCCTCAGTATTCCCATAATGTCTTCTCTCATGCTACATGACCCTCACAGTATGTTAAAAAAAACTTCACTAAAATTAAATATCCTTCTACATGTAAATACTACCGACAATGATAGCACTAATCTGTATCGCATCCAAGTCTTCACAGTCCTTCCTGGTAGCGGGGTGAGCTTTTTATTCTCGAACAGCCTTTGCCTGTAGTGTGGCCTTTCACTCCAGTACTAGCTTTCCTGCATGTTATACTTTTCAAGTTCTTGGGGAAACACCTGCACTCCCTGTGTCTAAAATGGTGCTCACTCTTTCTCTGCTAAGTCGGAAGTTTTCTTTCCCAGTTTTTGAGTTGTGAGCTCTTCTACCTTTTAACTCTTTAAGATAAAGCCTTTTGGTGCTTAGGTATAACTTATCATAGATCAGCTCATGTGTCCGTTTGTAATATTTGTCCTCATTTTGAAGCTGAGAGTATAAACTTCCTTTGATGTAGTTGGCATATGGGATTGTTTCTAAATTAGTAAATAAATGAAGATGAGAAAGAGTTGACGTTTTTTTAAAACAGTTATTTCTTTCTGGGATTTATGGGGTGTTGTTGTTGTTGTCGTTGTTATAAATATTAGAAACCCAATGCTGTTTTAATGGATTTCTTTCCAAGTAGCAGTTCTACTCTGAGTGTGAGAGACGCAATAAAGAATGAAAAGAAGTGGAGCTCCAGAAGCTGTAGGGACATACGAGTGTTTGAGGCTGATTCACCTTCCGATGGTCAACGAGGCGTGAATGTTGTCAAGAGTTCTCATGAAACAAATCCAGAAGGAGTAAGGTAAACATCTCTAACTTCTTGATTTCCTTGTGAAGGAATAGGAAGAAGGCTGACTTTTTCTAGAAACACACCAAAATAGTGTAGTCATCAGACAAACACGAGAACACTCAACTGTTGATTCTACTGAAAGGTTGACAAAAATGAGAACAAGCGTTCTTGTAGGAAGCCATTTCATTAGATTGGAGGGGAGCCAGACTGTGAGGCAAGGATATAAATCTCCTTTGAGAATTGGTAATGGTCGAGCCAAGAGAAAACGAGGTAATAAAGGGAGAACATAGGATTCCAGGAAGTTTTCTTTCTTTTTTTAAGCATAGAACAGTTACTTCTAGATTCTCTTTGTATGCTGTTGGAAATGATCCTATAGAGAAGTTGATTATAGTTAAATTTGTTTTAAGTTCTAAGGATTAGAAGACTTGAAACATTGTCTTTTTAGAGTTTTACAATCAAATAGTAATAATTGTTCTTTAAAGTTTCAGTCATGTTGGGACCAGCAGTTGGCATAATGGCTATGTTGCTAGACTCTCATGTAGTTGACTGTGGTTCGAGTCCCAGACTCGGTGGCTTAAACTTATGGTGGGAACATGGGCGTGCGTTCCTAACATCCCCAGTGGAGAATGGAGGAGAAGGGATTGCATTGTGGCCATCCCCCCTGGAGAGTGATTTCAGGTTTTCTGTCTCTCTGTCTCTCTCTTTCTTTCTGGCAAGTGCATACATACTATAGCAACCACTTTTCAATGAAACCGAAAGTTTCATTGACGTAAACTTTCTTGTTAAGAGGACATTCATTCAATGTAAGTTTAGAAATGGAACATCATGAGAGATTTCGACATCTAAAAGATGGCCTTAATTTAAACTATCATACATGATTTTTTTATAGTAATTATAAACTTACTAAATACACACACACAAACCAGCCTGGGTAGTATTTTTTTAGTTTAGGAGCCAGGAGTTAGCCGGGTTGTTAAAAGGCACAGGACTCCCATATGGTAACTGGGTTCAAGTTACAGCCATGGCAGGTTTCTCTCACTCTCTCTCTCTCTGTCTCTCTCTCTCTCTCTCTCTCCTCTCTCTCTCTCTCTCTCTCTCTCTTTCTCATCAAATTAGTATAAAATAAACATGAAGATAGTACATAAATGAAATGAAAAAAAATAACACACATTTTTTTAGTGTTTCATCCCCTAAAATATCAGTTCTGCCTACCCAAAAGTTATGTAGACTCTGTGAAGAGAAGTGACATTGTTTACATCCAATACAAATGTAAACTATAGAAAAATGGTCATAGATGATGGCTTTCTAGTTCTTACGTTTTCAAGTGTAAAAACCCATTGACTTCCGCACCAGTCATTTCATGAAAACATACTATGCATTTAAACATGCTATGATAAATATTTGTTGAGTATATGAAACAACTCTCGAACAAAAGAATGAATCTCGTGATTCATTTCTTTATGAAAAGTAATCTCTAGATTATTGTAAACAGCTTTCCATCATGGCCCATGTATATTCTTCGAATTTCTAATTTTTCTTTCTTTTGGTTTTTCTTCTTTTTCTGCTATAAAGGCCATGCCCTCATGGCAGAGATTTTCTCTGCTGAGAGAGTTTCAGTTTGAACAAGAGACAAACAGTGAGTTTGAGGTCCAACCCAGGACAAGTGGATGGACGGCCATAGTCCAATTGTTTCTTCTTTGGGGATTTTGGGCACACACAGATACCTGCATCTGGCAGGATTTCAAAGCACCAGGTCTGGGACTGAAACTGAAGTAGGCCACTCGGGATCCAGCACTCTCACCTCCATACCACCTGCTGGCCTCTTGGCTCTTTGTAAGAGGTTATATTCTCTATATTAAGAATTTGCTACTTACTCGCCATGGTTTTTTTCCATGGGTATTTATGGTGCAATGGATCAGAGAAAACACAAACTTCATTGGTATTTTTCTAAGAAAAATAAGGGTGTAGTGAACTAATGGACTGCAAAAGTTGATTTCAAAGGATTATGAAGTTTTCCGTAATTGAAATAAAAAAGAACATCGGAATTTATTTCTCTTTTACATGGAAACAAGTGCCTGGCTTCAGGCACAGTCACTTCTACCTGAGTAGCCTGCTTATCTTATATAGCGTTCTGGCCAGAGTGGAGATTCAAGACCAGCAGTCCTCAGTGCTACAAGTGGGTGGACATCTTCGGTCGTGGCCTGGTTATACAGTGTGTGTTGCCCACTGGTTGGCAGTGGAATACGCGTATATCAGAGTGCATCTGTCACGGATAGACTGTCTTTCCGAAGAAAGTCACTGAGGTGGATGGAGAACGGATAAGTAAGGCTAGTGGTCACCGACCGAGTACACGTAAAACTGAGGCAGGGTGATGGCACAGCAGTAAACTCAATGCTCTGTGAATCTAATCCTCAGGAGAAGGTGCTGGGTTTGTGTCCAGAGACCTCCCTGAGTGCCAGGCATTTGCTTGCCCATGATCTGGGATTGGGTGAGGCTAGAATTCAGTTTCAGCATCAGAACCTTATTGGGGCTGTTCTTTGTCTTTCCTTATTCAAAACAGCAATGAAAGAATAAAAATGGAAACTGTGTTGTTGGGGCTGTATGACCATGGCTGTGAGTCAGTCCATTTCGAACCTTGAGATGACTTTGACCAGATGCCTTAGATGTTTAGATGTTGCCTTGCGCCTCCTGGCGGCATAGCAGTTATGGTGTCTTCACCCCACCGGGTCGACTACATTGTTCAAGTTCCAGACCTCACAGCCAGAGAGACACACTGGGCACATGTGTATGGGTGTTCAAGATCCTGAGAATAGAATGAGAATGGAGAAGGGCTTGCAATGTAGCCATTCCCTCAGGCGTTCTCTCTCTCTTCCTCTAGCTTCTTCCAAGCAGCAGCACCCAATAGCTAATTAAAAGGGGAAAAAGAAAAATTATGCGTTGCCTTCCCGAAAGCATGTTTGAAGGGAAAAGCTCTTTTGTATTCTTAAATGATAAACCTTTTTCAGTTTAAAGTTTAGATCAAAAAGAAGTATGTCCTGATTTCTGTCTGAAAAATTTCCTCTCATTTCTTGATGCTTCGTCTTAACTAGAGTGTTTATCTAACTATTATTTCATACATCACTTTTACTTGTGTTTTATTTTGTTTTAGGTACTTTTCTGTGCTTATACTCAACTCCTAATGTAATAAACTGTAGTGGGAAATTTCAGTATTTTAAAATTGATGTCGTTGTTAGAGTAGTATTGTTCTTGGGACTAGCGGGGGCGGGGGGTGTAATGGTTATTACTAAGTTGGACTCTCGCAGAGCCAACTGGGTTTCAAGGTCAAGAATGGCTGCTTTAAATATATGCCAAATGATTGAGCACGTGTGCCCACGTCCTGATATGGGAATGGAGGAGAAGAGATTTTGAAATGTCCAGGCCCCCAGGGGGTTTATGTCTACCTCTGTCTTTTCCTCTCTGTGGCTAGTCCATGCCCCCATAGTAAAAATGCCCCTTAAAAGAATTATAATGGTCTTAGGTATGCTGTTTACTGCATAAAAACGTAATGACCATTCTCTATTTAGAAATAGGTATTAGTCCCAACATAAAGAAAACTGTTTCAGTCACTTACTTTTTTAAATTTTTTTCAAAGAAAATCACAATGAACCAGACTATAGGTTTAGAATGATATAAAGGGACATCTGGGTATGTTAAAAATAAGTTCCCACTAACGCTCCGTATTCCCATAATGTCTTCTCTCATGCTACATGACCCTCACAGTATGTTAAAAAAAACTTCACTAAAATTAAATATCCTTTTACATGTAAATACTACCGACAATGATAGCACTAATCTGTATCGCATCCAAGTCTTCACAGTCCTTCCTGGTAGCGGGGTGAGCTTTTTATTCTCGAACAGCCTTTGCCTGTAGTGTGGCCTTTCACTCCAGTACTAGCTTTCCTGCATGTTATACTTTTCAAGTTCTTGGGGAAACACCTGCACTCCCTGTGTCTAAAATTGTGCTCACTCTTTCTTTGCTAAGTCGGAAGTTTTCTTTCCCAGTTTTTGAGTTGTGAGCTCTTCTACCTTTTAACTCTTCGAGATAAAGCCTTTTGGTGCTTAGGTATAACTTATCATAGATAAGCTCATGTGTCAGTTTGTAATATTTGTCCTCATTTTGAAGCCGAGAGTATAAACTTCCTTTGATGTAGTTGGCATATGGGATTGTTTGTAAATTAGTAAATAAATGAAGATGAGAAAGAGTTGACTTTTTTTTATTAATTTATTTATTTTTGTATATACTTTCAATCATATTGTTTGGCTTACAATGAGACCATTTCGATATGTGAACATTTCTCCCCAGACCCGTTGATCGAAATATCTTCAACAGATAACACCACACCTCCTCATCCCGTCAATGCTCTACCTCTGTATCCCTTCTCCAAATGTCTTTCGATGGGCCCCACTCCTCCACATACACCTCATCTGACATTCACACCCATCTCTTGTGTTTGTTCAACTGTTAGTCAATCAGTTTCAGACATAGAATGCAGACAAACGGTATATGTTAAGTGGGGACATACAATGTCTCTCCTTCATAGCCTGGCTTGCCTCACTCAGCAGTACATCTTCCATATTCTTCCACCTTCTGTCAAAAGCCAGGGCTCTGTTGGTTTTTATGGCTGAGTAGTATTCCATACCACAGTTTTTCAATCCATTCCTCCATACGGGGGCATCTGGGTTGGTTCCATGACTTAGCAATTGTGAATAGTGCCACAATAGACATCGATGTGCAAGCACTTTTCCAATGAAGAATTCTTCTGTCCTTTGGGTAGATACCGGGGAGTGGGATCTCTGGATCATATGGCAGATCTATCTGTAGATTTTTGAGGAATCTCCAAATTATTCTCCACAGTGGTTGGACCAATCTACATTCCCACCAGCAGTGTAAAAGAGTTCCCCTTTCACCACACCCCCGCCAACACTTATCATTTTTTGTTTTTCTAATATTTGACAATCTGACTGGGGTTAGGTGGTATCACATTGTTGTTTTTATCTGCATTTCCCTTACGATGAGGGAGGTTGAATATTTTTTCATATGCCTTTTGGCCATTCGTATGTCATCCTTAGAGAGTGTTTTCTTCATCTCCTTCTCCCATCTTTTAATAGGGTTGCTCATCTTTTTTCCAAACACCTTTTTTAGTTCCATGTGTATTCTGGTTATCAGTCCCTTATCTGATGCAACATTTACAAAAATATTTTCCTATTCTGAGGGCTGTCGATTCACACTAACTACTGTGTCTTTGGCCATGCAGAAACTTCTTAGTCTGATGTAATTTTTCCTTTTTACGATTTTTTTAAAGGTAGAATTTCTCTCTGGCTCTCAGCTCCATCTTTTGTTTTGTTAATAAGCCCTTCTGCTCCGTTCTCCCAGGCAGGAGAGTTGAGCCATTCTCTGAGAAGATTCCACATGGATACTGGGAACTAGATATTTCAGGGCACAGGCGAAATGAAGATTTTCTACTCATAATTCAGCCTCCAGCAAGCAAAGCTAGTGTGGTAGGGAGCCCCTCTGGACTTCTATCCCTGTCTCTGTGTCTCTGAGGTCTCTGTCTCTCTCTGCTCCTGTCTCCTCAATTTTTTTGGTAATTTTTCCTTTTTACGATTTTTTTAAAGTTAGAATTTCTCTCTGGCTCTCAGCTCCATCTTTTGTTTTGTTAATAAGCCCTTCTGCTCCTTTCTCCCAGGCAGGAGAGTTGAGCCATTCTCTGACAAGATTCCACATGGATACTGGGAACTAGATATTTCAGGGCACAGGCGAAATGAAGATTTTCTACTCATAATTCAGCCTCCAGCAAGCAAAGCTAGTGTGGTAGGGAGCCCCTCTGGCCTTCTATCCCTGTCTCTGTGTCTCTGAGGTCTCTGTCTCTCTCTGCTCCTGTCTCCTCATTTTTTTGGTAATTTTTCCTTTTTACGATTTTTTTAAAGGTAGAATTTCTCTCTGGCTCTCAGCTCCATCTTTTGTCTTGTTAATAAGCCCTTCTGCTCCTTTCTCCCAGGCAGGAGAGGTGAGCCATTCTCTGAGAAGATTCCACATGGATACTGGGAAATAGATATTTCAGGGCACAGGCGAAATGAAGATTTTCTACTCATAATTCAGCCTTCAGCAAGCAAAGCTAGTGTGGTAGGGAGCCCCTCTGGCCTTCTATCCCTGTCTCTGTGTCTCTGAGGTCTCTGTCTCTCTCTGCTCCTGTCTCCTTATTTTTATTGGTAATTTTTCATTTTTACGATTTTTTTAAAGGTAGAATTTCTCTCTGGCTCTCAGCTCCATCCTTTGTTTTGTTAATATCCCTTCTGCTCCTTTCTCCCAGGCAGGAGAGTTGAGCCATTCTCTGAGAAGATTCCACATGGATACTGGGAACTAGATATTTCAGGGCACAGGCGAAATGAAAATTTTATACTCATAATTCGGCCTCTAGCAAGAAAAGCTAGTGTGGTAGGGAGCCCCTCTGGACTTCTATCCCTGTCTCTGAGGTCTCTGTCTCTCTGTGCTCCTGTCTCCTCATTTTTTTTGGTAATTTTTCCTTTTTACGATATTTTTAAAGGTAGAACTTCTCTCTGGCTCTCAGCTCCATCTGTTGTTTTGTTAATAAGCCCTTCTGCTCCTTTCTCCCAGTCAGGAGAGTTGAGCCATTCTCTGAGAAGTTTCCACATGGATACAAGGAACTAGATATTTCAGGGCACAGGCGAAATGAAGATTTTCTACTCATAATTCAGCTCTCTCAGCTCCATCTTTTGTTTTGTTAATAAGCCCTTCTGCTCCTTTCTCCCAGGCAGGAGAGTTGAGCCATTCTCTGAGAAGATTCCACATGGATACTGGGAACTAGATATTTCAAGGCACAGGCGAAATGAAGATTTTCTACTCATAATTCAGCCTCCAGCAAGCAAAGCTAGTGTGGTAGGGAGCCCCTCTGGCCTTCTATCCCTGTCTCTGTGTCACTGAGGTCTCTGTCTCTCTCTGCTCCTGTCTCCTCATTTTTTTTTGGTAATTTTTCCTTTTTAAGATTTTTTTAAAGGTAGAATTTCTCTCTGGCTCTCAGCTCCATGTTTTGTTTTGTTAATAAGCCCTTCTGCTCCTTTCTCCCAGGCAGGAGAGTTGAGCCATTCTCTGAGAAGGTTCCACATGGATACTGGGAACTAGACATTTCAGGGCACAGGCGAAATGAAGATTTTCTACTCATAATTCAGCCTCCAGCAAGCAAGGCTATTGTGGTAGGGAGCCCCTCTGGCCTTGTATCCCTGTCTCTGTGTCTCTGAGGTCTCTGTCTCTCTCTGCTCCTGTCTCCTCATTTTTTATGGTAATTTTTCCTTTTTACGAATTTTTTAAAGGTAGAATTTCTCTCTGGCTCTCAGCTCCATCTTTTGTTTTGTTAATAAGCCCTTCTGCTCCTTTCTCCCAGGCAGGAGAGTTGAGCCATTCTCTGAGAAGATTCCACATGGATACTGGGAACTAGATATTTCAGGGCACAGGCGAAATGAAGATTTTCTACTCATAATTCAGACTCCAGCAAGCAAAGCTAGTGTGGTAGGGAGCCCCTCTGGCCTTCTATCACTGTCTCTGTGTCTCCGAGGTCTCTGTCTCTCTCTGCTCCTGTCTCCTCATTGTTTTCGTAATTTTTCCTTTTTACGATTTTTTTAAAGGTAGAATTTCTCTCTGGCTCTCAGCTCCAACTTTTGTTTTGTTAATAAGCCCTTCTGCTCCTTTCTCCCAGGCAGGAGAGTTGAGCCATTCTCTGAGAAGATTCCACATGGATACTGGGAACTAGATATTTCAGGGCACAGGCGAAATGAAGATTTTCTACTCATAATTCAGCCTCCAGCAAGCAAAGCTAGTGTGGTAGGGAGCCCCTCTGGCCTTCTATCTCTGTCTCTGTGTCTCTGAGGACTCTGTCTCTCTCTGCTCATGTCTCCTCATTTTTTTTGGTAATTTTTCCTTTTTACGATTTTTTTAAAGGTAGAATTTCTCTCTGGCTCTCAGCTCCATCTTTTGTTTTGTTAATAAGCCCTTCTGCTCCTTTCTCCCAGGCAGGAGAGTTGAGCCATTCTCTGAGAAGATTCAACATGGATACAGGGAATTAGATATTTCAGGGCACAGGCGAAATGAAGATTTTCTACTCATAATTCAGCCTCCAGAAAGCAAAGCTAGTGTGGTAGGGAGCCCCTCTGGCCTTCTATCCCTGTCTCTGTGTCTCTGAGGTCTCTGTCTCTCTCTGCTCCTGTCTCCTCATGTTTTGGTAATTTTTCCTTTTTACGATTTTTTTAAAGGTAGAATTTCTGTCTGGCTTTCAGCTCCATCTTTTGTTTTGTTAATAAGCCCTTCTGCTCCTTTCTCCCAGGCAGGAGAGTTGAGCCATTCTCTGAGAAGATTCCACATGGATACTGGGAACTAGATATTTCAGGGCACAGGCGAAATGAAGATTTTCTACTCATAATTCAGCCTATAGCAAGCAAAGCTAGTGTGGTAGGGAGCCCCTCTGGCCTTCTATCCCTGTCTCTGTGTCTCTGAGGTCTCTGTCTCTCTCTACTCCAGTCTCCTCATTTTTTTTTGGTAATTTTTCATTTTTTACGATTTTTTTAAAGGTAGAATTTCTCTCTGGCTCTCAGCTCCATCTTTTGTTTTGTTAATAAGTCCTTCTGATCCTTTCTCCCAGGCAGGAGAGTTGAGCCATTCTCTGAGAAGGTTCCACATGACTACTGGGAACAAGATATTTCAGGGCACAGGCGAAATGAAGAATTTCTACTCATAATTCAGCCTCCAGCAAGCAAACCTAGTGTGGTAGGGAGCCCCTCTGGCCTTCTATCCCTGTCTCTGTGTCTCTGAGGTCTCTGTCTCTCTCTGCTCCTGTCTCCTCATTTTTTTTGGTAATTTTTCCTTTTTACGACTTTTTTAAAGGTAGAATTTCTCTCTGGCTCTCAGCTTCATCTTTTGTTTTTTTAATATGCCCTTCTGCTCCTTTCTCCCAGGCAGGAGAGTTGAGCCATTCTCTGAGAAGATTCCACATGGATACTGGGAACTAGATATTTCAGGGCACAGGCGAAATGAAGATTTTCTACTCATAATTCAGCCTCCAGCAAGCAAAGCTAGTGTGGTAGGGAGACCATCTGGCCTTCTACCCTGTCGCTGTGTCTCTGAGGTCTCTGTCTCTCTCTGCTCCTGTCTCCTCAATTTTTTTGGGAATTTTTCCTTTTTACGATTTTTTTAAAGGTAGAATTTCTCTCTGGCTCTCAGCTCCATCTTTTGTTTTGTTAATAAGCCCTTCTGCTCCTTTCTCCCAGGCAGGAGAGTTGAGCCATTCTCTGGGAAGATTCCACATGGATACTGGGAACTAGGTATTTCAGGGCTCAGGCGAAATGAATATTTTCGACTCATAATTCAGCCTCCAGCAAGCAAAGCTAGTGTGGTAGGGAGCCCCTCTGGCCTTCTATTCCTGTCTCTGAGGTCTCTGTATCTCTCTGCTCCTGCCTCCTCATTTTTTTTGGTAATTTTTACTTTTTACGATTTTTTTAAAGGTAGAATTTCTCTCTGGCTCTCAGCTCCATGTTTTGTTTTGTTAATTAGCCCTTCTGCTCCTTTCTCCCAGGCAGGAGAGTTGAGCCATTCTCTGAGAAGATTCCACATGGATACTGGAAACTAGATATTTCAGGTCACAGGCGAAATGAAGATTTTCTACTCATAATTCAGACTCCAGCCAGCAAAGCTAGTGTGGTAGGGAGCCCCTCTGGCCTTCTATCCCTGTCTCTGTGTCTCTGAGGTCTCTGTCTCTCTCTGCTCCTGTCTCCTCATTTTTTTTGGCAATTTTTCCTTTTTACGATTTTTTTAAAGGTAGAATTTCTCTCTGGCTCTCAGCTCCATCTTTTGTTTTGTTAATAAGCCCTTCTGCTCCTTTCTCCCAGGCAGGAGAGTTGAGCCATTCTCTGAGAAGATTCCACATGGATACTGGGAACTAGATATTTCAGGACACAGGCGAAATGAAGATTTTCTACTCATAATTCAGCCTCCAGCAAGCAAAGCTAGTGTGGTAGGGAGCCCCTCTGGCCTTCTATCCCTGTCTCTGTGTCTCTGAGGTCTCTGTCTCTCTCTGCTCCTGTCTCCTCATTTTTTTTGGGAATTTTTCCTTTTTACGATTTTTTGAAAGGTAGAATTTCTCTCTGGCTCTCAGCTCCATCGTTTGTTTTGTTAATAAGCCCTTCTGCTCCTTTCTCCCAGGCAGGAGAGTTGAGCCATTCTCTGAGAAGATTCCACATGGATACTGGGAACTAGATATTTCAGGGCACAGGCGAAATGAAGATCTTCTACTCATAATTCAGCCTCCAGCAAGCAAAGCTAGTGTGGTAGGGAGCCCCTCTGGCCTTCTATCCCTGTCTCTGTGTCTCTGAGGACTCTGTATCTCTCTGCTCCTGTCTCCTCATTTTTTTTGGTTATTTTTCCTTTTTACGATTTTTTTAAAGGTAGAATTTCTCTCTGGCTCTCAGCTCCATCTTTTGTTTTGTTAATAAGCCCTTCTGCTCCTTTCTCCCAGGCAGGAGAGTTGAGCCATTCTCTGAGAAGATTCCACACGGATACTGGGAACTAGATATTTCAGGGCACAGGCGAAATAAAGATTTTCTACTCATAATTCAGCCTCCAGCAAGCAAAGCTAGTGTGGTTGGGAGCCCCTCTGGCCTTCTATCCCTGTCGCTGTGTCTCTGAGGTCTCTGTTTCTCTCTGCTCCTGTCTCCTCATTTTTTTTGGTAATTTTTCCTTTTTACGATTTTTTTAAAGGTAGAATTTCTCTCTGGCTCTCAGCTCCATCTTTTGTTTTGTTAATAAGCCCTTCTGCTCCTTTCTCCCAGGCAGGAGAGTTGAGCCATTCTCTCAGAAGTTTCCACACGGATACTGGGAACTAGATATTTCAGGGCACAGGCGAAATGAAGATTTTCGACTCATAATTCAGACTCCAGCAAGCAAAGCTAGTGTGGTAGGGAGCCCCTCTGGCCTTCTATCCCTGTCTCTGTGTCTCTGAGGTCTCTGTCTCTCTCTGCTCCTGTCTCCTCATTTTTTTTGGGAATTTTTCATTTTTACGATTTTTTTAAAGGTAGAATTTCTCTCTGGCTCTCAGCTCCATCTTTTGTTTTGTTAATAAGCCCTTCTGCTCCTTTCTCCCAGGCAGGAGAGTTGAGTCATTCTCTGAGAAGATTCCACATGGATACTGGGAACTAGATATTTCAGGGCACAGGCGAAAAGAAGATTTTGTACTCATAATTCAGCCTCCAGCATGCGAAGCTAGTGTGGTAGGAAGCCCCTCTGGCCTTCTATCCCTGTCTCTGTGTCTCTGAGGTCTCTGTCTCTCTCTGCTCCTGTCTCCTCATTTTTTTGGTAATTTTTCCTTTTTACGATTTTTTTAAAGGTAGAATTTCTCTCTGGCTCTCAGCTCCATCTTTTGTTTTGTTAATAAGCCCTTCTGCTCTTTCTCCCAGGCAGGAGAGTTGAGCCATTCTCTGAGAAGATTCTACACGGATACTGGGAAATAGATATCTCAGGGCACAGGCAAAATGAAGATTTTCTACTCATAATTCAGCCTCCAGCAAGCAAAGCTAGTGTGGTAGGGAGCCCCTCTGGCCTTCGATCCCTGTCTCTGTGTCTCTGAGGTCTCTGTCTCTCTCTGCTCCTGTCTCCTCATTTTTTTTGGTAATTTTTCCTTTTTACGATTTTTTTAAAGGTAGAATTTCTCTCTGGCTCTCAGCTCCATCTTTTGTTTTGTTAATAAGCCCTTCTGCTCCTTTCTCCCAGGCAGGAGAGTTGAGCCATTCTCTGAGAAGATTCCACATGGATACTGGGAACTAGATATTTCAGGGCACAGGCGAAATGAAAATTTTCTACTCATAATTCGGCCTCTAGCAAGAAAAGCTAGTGTGGTAGGGAGCCCCTCTGGACTTCTATCCCTGTCTCTGAGGTCTCTGTCTCTCTGTGCTCCTGTCTCCTCATTTTTTTTGGTAATTTTTCCTTTTTACGATATTTTTAAAGGTAGAACTTCTCTCTGGCTCTCAGCTCCATCTGTTGTTTTGTTAATAAGCCCTTCTGCTCCTTTCTCCCAGTCAGGAGAGTTGAGCCATTCTCTGAGAAGTTTCCACATGGATACAAGGAACTAGATATTTCAGGGCACAGGCGAAATGAAGATTTTCTACTCATAATTCAGCTCTCTCAGCTCCATCTTTTGTTTTGTTAATAAGCCCTTCTGCTCTTTCTCCCAGGCAGGAGAGTTGAGCCATTCTCTGAGAAGATTCCACATGGATACTGGGAACTAGATATTTCAGGGCACAGGCGAAATGAAGATTGTCTGCTCATAATTCAGCCTCCAGCAAGCAAAGCTAGTGTGGTAGTTAGCCCCTCTGGCCTTCTATCCCTGTCTCTGTGTCTCTGAGTTCTCTGTCTCTCTCTGCTCCTGTCTCCTCATTTTTTTTGGTAATTTTTCCTTTTTACGATTTTTTTAAAGGTAGAATTTCTCTCTGGCTCTCAGCTCCATCTTTTGTTTTGTTAATAAGCCCTTCTGCTCCTTTCTCCCAGGCAGGAGAGTTGAGCCTTTCTCTGAGAAGATTCCACATGGATACTGGGAACTAGATATTTCAGGGCACAGGCGAAATGAAGATCTTCTACACATAATTCAGCCTCCGGCAAGCAAAGCTAGTGTGGTAGGTAGCCCCTCTGGCCTTCTATCCCTGTCTCTGTGTCTCTGAGGTCTCTGTATCTCTCTGCTCCTGTCTCCTCATATTTTTTTGGAAATTTTTCCTTTTTACGATTTTTTTAAAGGTAGAATTTCTCTCTGGCTCTCAGCTCCATCTTTTGTTTTGTTAATAAGCCCTTCTTCTCCTTTCTCCCAGGCAGGAGAGTTGAGCCATTCTCTGAGAAGATTCCACATGGATACTGGGAACTAGATATTTCAGGGCACAGGCGAAATGAAGATTTTCTACTCATAATTCAGCCTCCAGCAAGCAAAGCTAGTGTGGTAGGGAGCCCCTCTGGCCTTCTATCCCTGTCTCTGTGTCTCTGAGGTCTCTGTCTCTCTCTGCTCCAGTCTCCTCATTTTTTTTTTTGGTAATTTTTCCTTTTTACGATTTTTTTAAAGGTAGAATTTCTCTCTGGCTCTCATCTCCATCTTTTGTTTTTTAATAAGCCCTTCTCCTTTCTCCCAGGTAGGAGAGTTGAGCCATTCTCTGAGAAGATTCCACATGCATACTGGGAACTAGATATTTCAGGGCACAGGCGAAATGAAGATTTTCTACTCATAATTCAGCCTCCAGCAAGCAAAGCTAGTGTGGTAGGGAGCCCCTCTGGCCTTCTACCCCTGTCTCTGTGTCTCTGAGGTCTCTGTCTCTCTCTGCTCCTGTCTCCTCATTTTTTTTGGTAATTTTTCCTTTTTACGATTTTTTTAAAGGTAGAATTTATCTCTGGCTCTCAGCTCCATCTTTTGTTTTGTTAATAAGCCCTTCTGCTCCTTTCTCCCAGGCAGGAGAGTTGAGCCATTCTCTGAGAAGATTCCACATGGATACTGGGAACTAGATATTTCAGGGCACAGGCGAAATGAAGATTGTCTACTCATAATTAAGCCTCCAGCAAGCAAAGCTAGTGTGGTAGGTAGCCCCTCTGGCCTTCTATCCCTGTCTCTGTGTCTCTGAGGTCTCTGTCTCTCTCTGCTCCTGTCTCCTCATTTTTTTTGGTAATTTTTCCTTTTTACGATTTTTTTAAATGTAGAATTTATCTCTGGCTCTCAGCTCCATCTTTTGTTTTGTTAATAAGCCCTTCTGCTCCTTTCTCCCAGGCAGGAGAGTTGAGCCATTCTCTGAGAAGATTCCACATGGATACTGGGAACTAGATATTTCAGGGCACAGGCGAAATGAAGATTTTCTACTCATAATTCAGCCTCCAGCAAGCAAAGCTAGTGTGGTACGTAGCCCCTCTGGCCTTCTATCCCTCTCTCTGTGTCTCCGAGGTCTCTGTCTCTCTCTGCTCCTGTCTCCTCATATTTTTTGGTAATTTTTCCTTTTTACGATTTTTTTAAAGGTAGAATTTCTGTCTGGCTCTCAGCTCCATCTTTTGTTTTGTTAATAAGCCCTTCTTCTCCTTTCTCCCAGGCAGGAGAGTTGAGCCATTTTCTGAGAAGGTTCCACATGGATACTGGGAACTAGATATTTCAGGTCACAGGCGAAATGAATATTTTCTACTCATAATTCAGCCTCCAGCAAGCAAAGCTAGTGTGGTAGGGAGCCCCTCTGGCCTTCTATCCCTGTCTCTGTGTCTCTGAGGTCTCTGTATCTCTCTGCTCCTGTCTCCTCATATTTTTTTGGAAATTTTTCCTTTTTACGATTTTTTTAAAGGTAGAATTTCTCTCTGGCTGTCAGCTCCATCATTTGTTTTGTTAATAAGCTCTTCTGCTCCATTTTGCAAGGCAGGAGAGTTGAGCCATTCTCTGAGAAGATTCCACATGGATACTGGGAACTAGATATTTCAGGGCACAGGCGACATGAAGATTTTCTACTCAAAATTCAGCCTCCAGGAAGCAAAGCTAGTGTGGTAGGGAGCCCCTCTGGCCTTCTATACCTGTCTCTGTGTCTCTGAGGTCTCTGTCTCTCTCTGCTCCTGTCTCCTCAATTTTTTTGGTAATTTTTCCTTTTTACGATTTTTTTAAAGGTAGAATTTCTCTCTGGCTTTCAGCTCCATCTTTTGTTTTGTTAATAAGCCCTTCTGCTCCTTTCTCCCAGGCAGGAGAGTTGAGCCATTCTCTGAGAAGATTCCACATAAATACTGGGAACTAGATATTTCAGGGCACAGGCGAAATGAAGATTTTCTACTCATAATTCAGCCTCCAGCAAGCAAAGCTAGTGTGGTAGGGAGCCCCTCTGGCCTTCTATCCCTGTCTCTGTGTCTCTGAGGTCTCTGTCTCTCTCTGCTCCTGTCTCCTCATTTTTTTTGGTAATTTTTTCTTTTTACGATTTTTTTAAAGGTAGAATTTATCTCTGGCTCTCAGCTCCATCTTTTGTTTTGTTAATAAGCCCTTCTGCTCCTTTCTCCCAGGCAGGAGAGTTGAGCCATTCTCTGAGAAGATTCCACATGGATACTGGGAACTAGATATTTCAGGGAACAGGCGAAATGAAGATTGTCTACTCATAATTCAGCCTCCAGCAAGCAAAGCTAGTGTGGTAGGTAGCCCCTCTGGCCTTCTATCCCTGTCTCTGTGTCTCTGAGGTCTCTGTCTCTCTCTGCTCCTGTCTCCTCATTTTTTTTTGGTAATTTTTCCTTTTTACGATTTTTTTAAAGGTAGAATTTCTCTCTGGCTCTCAGCTCCATCTTTTGTTTTGTTAATAAGCCCTTCTGCTCCTTTCTCCCAGGCAGGAGAGTTGAGCCATTCTCTGAGAAGATTCCACATGGATACTGGGAACTAGATATTTCAGGGCACAGGCGAAATGCAGATTTTCTACTCATAATTCAGACTCCAGCAAGCAAAGCTAGTGTGGTAGGGAGACCCTCTGGCCTTCTATCCCTATCTCTGTGTCTCTGAGGTCTCTGTCTCTCTCTGCTCCTGTCTCCTCATATTTTTTTGGTAATTTTTCCTTTTTACGATTTTTTTAAAGGTAGAATTTCTCTCTGGCTCTCAGCTCCATCTTTTGTTTTGTTAATTAGCCCTTCTGCTCCTTTCTCCCAGGCAGGAGAGTTGAGCCATCCTCTGAGAAGATTCCACATGGATACTGGGAACTAGATATTTCAGGGCACAGGCGAAATGAAGATTTTCTACTCATAATTCAGCCTCCAGCAAGCAAAGCTAGTGTGGTAGGGAGCCCCTCTGGCCTTCTATCCCTGTCTCTGTGTCTCTGAGGTCTCTGTCTCTCTCTGCTCCTGTCTCCTCATTTTTTATGGTAATTTTTCCTTTTTACGATTTTTTTAAAGGTAGAATTTCTCTCTAGCTCTCAGCTCCATCTTTTGTTTTGTTAATAAGCCCTTCTGCTCTTTTCTCCCAGGCCGGAGAGTTGAGCCATTCTCTGAGAAGATTCCACATGGATACTGGGAACTAGATATTTCAGGGCACAGGCGAAATGAAGATTTTCTACTCATAATTCAGCCTCCAGCAAGCAAAGCTAGTGTGGTAGGGAGCCCCTCTGGCCTTCTATCCCTGTCTCTGTGTCTCTGAGGTCTCTGTCTCTCTCTGCTCCTGTCTACTCATTTTTTTTGGTAATTTTTCCCTTTTACGATTTTTTTAAATGTAGAATTTCTCTCTGGCTCTCAGCTCCATCTTTTGTTTTGTTAATAAGCCCTTCTACTCCTTTCTCCCAGGCAGGAGAGTTGAGCCATTCTCTGAGAAGATTCCACATGGATACTGGGAACTAGATATTTCAGGGCACAGGCGAAATGAAGATTTTCTACTCATAATTCAGCCTACAGCAAGCAAAGCTAGTGTGGTAGGGAGCCCCACTGGCCTTCTATCCCTGTCTCTGTGTCTCTGAGGTCTCTGTCTCTCTCTGCACCTGTCTCATCATTTTTTTGGTAATTTTTCCTTTTTACGATTTTTTTAAAAGTAGAATTTCTCTCTGGCTCTCAGCTCCATCTTTTGTTTTGTTAATAAACCCTTCTGCTCCTTTCTCCCAGGCAGGAGAGTTGACCCATTCTCTGAGAAGATTCCACATGGATACTGGGAACTAGATATTTCAGGGCACAGGCGAAATGAAGATTTTCTACTCATAATTCAGACTCCAGCAAGCAAAGCTAGTGTGGTAGGGAGCTCCTCTGGCCTTCTATCCCTGTCTCTGTGTCTCTGAGGTCTCTGTCCATCTCTGCTCCTGTCTCCTCATTTTTTTTGGTAATTTTTCCTTTTTACGATTTTTTTAAAGGTAGAATTTCTCTCTGGCTCTCAGCTCCATCTTTTGTTTTGTTAATAAGTCCTTCTCCTTTCTCCCAGGCAGGAGAGTTGAGCCATTCTCTGAGAAGTTTCCACATGGATACTGGAACTAGATATTTCAGGGCACAGGCGAAATGAAGATTTTCTACTCATAATTCAGCCTCCAGCAAGCAAAGCTAGTGTGGTAGGGAGCCCCTCTGGCCTTCTATCCCTGTCTCTGTGTCTCTGAGGACTCTGTCTCTCTCTGCTCCTGTCTCCTCATTTTTTATGGTAATTTTTCCTTTTTACGATTTTTTTCAAAGTAGAATTTCTCTCTAGCTCTCAGCTCCATCTTTTGTTTTGTTAATAAGCCCTTCTACTCTTTTCTCCCAGGCAGGAGAGTTGAGCCATTCTCTGAGAAGATTCCACATGGATACTGGGAACTAGATATTTCAGGGCACAGGCGAAATGAAGATTTTCTACTCATAATTAAGCCTCCAGTAAGCAAAGCTAGTGTGGTAGGGAGCCCCTCTGGCCTTCTATCCCTGTCTATGTGTCTCTGAGGTCTCTGTCTCTCTCTGCTCCTGTCTCCTCAAATTTTTGGTAATTTTTTCTTTTTACGATTTTTTTAAAGGTAGAATTTCTCTCTGGCTCTCAGCTCCATCTTTTGTTTTGTTAATAAGCCCTTCTGCTCCTTTCTCCCAGGCAGGAGAGTTGAGCCATTCTCTGAGAAGATTCCACATGTATACTGTGAACTAGATATTTCAGGGCACAGGCGAAATGAAGATTTTCTACTCATAATTCAGCCTCCAGCAAGCAAAGCTAGTGTGGTAGGGAGCCCCTCTGGCCTTCTATCACTGTCTCTGTGTCTCTGAGGTCTCTGTCTCTCTCTGCTCCTGTCTCATCATTTTTTTGGTAATTTTTCCTTTTTACGATTTTTTTAAATGTAGAATTTCTCTCTGGCTCTCAGCTCCATCTTTTGTTTTGTTAATAAGTCCTTCTGCTCCTTTCTCCCAGGCAGGAGAGTTGAGCCATTCTCTGAGAAGATTCCACATGTATACTGTGAACTAGATATTTCAGGGCACAGGCGAAATGAAGATTTTCTACTCATAATTCAGCCTCCAGCAAGCAAAGCTAGTGTGGTAGGGAGCCCCTCTGGCCTTCTATCACTGTCTCTGTGTCTCTGAGGTCTCTGTCTATCTGTGCTCCTGTCTCCTCATTTTTTTTGGGAATTTTTCCTTTTTACGATTTTTTTAAAGGTAGAATTTCTCTCTGGCTCTCAGCTCCATCTTTTGTTTTGTTAATAAGCCCTTCTACTCCTTTCTCCCAGGCAGGAGAGTTGAGCCATAATCTGAGAAGATTCCACATGGATACTCGGAACTAGATATTTCAGGGCACAGGCGAAATGAAGATTTTCTACTCATAATTCAGCCTCCAGCAAGCAAAGCTAGTGTGGTAGGTAGCCCCTCTGGCCTTCTATTCCTGTCTCTGAGGTCTCTGTCTCACTGTGCTCCTGTCTCCTCATTTTTTTGGTAATTTTTCCTTTTTACGATTTTTTTAAAGGTAGAATTTCTCTCTGGCTCTCAGCTCCATCTGTTGTTTTGTTAATAAGCCCTTCTGCTCCTTTCTCCCAGGCAGGAGAGTTGAGCCATTCTCTGAGAAGATTCCACATGGATACTGGGAACTAGATATTTCAGGGCACAGGCGAAATGAAGATTTTCTACTCATAATTCAGCCTCCAGCAAGCAAAGCTAGTGTGGTAGGGAGCCCCTCTTGCCTTCTATCCCTGTCTCTGTGTCTCTGAGGACTCTGTCTCTCTCTGCTCCTGTCTCCTCAATTTTTTTGTTAATTTTTCCTTTTTACGATTTTTTTAAAGGTAGAATTTCTCTCTGGCTCTCAGCTCCATCTTTTGTTTTGTTAATAAGCCCTTCTGCTCCTTTCTCCCTGGCAGGAGAGTTGAGCCATTCTCTGAGAAGATTCCACATGGATACTGGGAATTAGATATTTCAGGGCACAGGCGAAATGAAGAAAATCTACTCATAATTCAGCCTCCAGAAAGCAAAGCTAGTGTGGTAGGGAGCCCCTCTGGCCTTCTAAACCTGTCTCTGTGTCTCTGAGGTCTCTGTCTCTCTCTGCTCCTGTCTCCTCATTTTTTGGTAATTTTTCCTTTTTACAATTTTTTTAAAGGTAGAATTTCTGTCTGGCTTTCAGCTCCATCTTTTGTTTTGTTAATAAGCCCTTCTGCTCCTTTCTCCCAGGCAGGAGAGTTGAGCCGTTCTCTGAGAAGATTCCACATGGATACTGGGAACTAGATATTGCAGGGCACAGGCGAAATGAAGATCTTCTACTCATAATTCAGCCTCCAGCAAGCAAATCTAGTGTGGTAGGGAGCACCTCTGGCCTTCTATCTCTGTCTCTGTGTCTCTGAGGTCTCTGTCTCTCTCTGCTCCTGTCTCCTCATTTTTTTTGGTAATTTTTCCTTTTTACGATTTTTTTAAAGGTAGAATTTCTCTCTGGCTCTCAGCTCCATCTTTTGTATTGTTAATAAGCCCTTCTGCTCCTTTCTCCCAGGCAGGAGAGTTGAGCCATTCTCTGAGAAGATTCCACACGGATACTGGGAACTAGATATTTCAGGGCACAGGCGAAATGAAGATTTTCTACTCATAATTCAGACTCCAGCAAGCAAAGCTAGTGTCGTAGGGAGCCTCTCTGGCCTTCAATCCCTGTCTCTGTGTCTCTGAGGTCTCTGTCTCTCTCTGCTCCTGTCTCCTCAATTTTTTTGGTAATTTTTCCTTTTTACGATTTTTTTAAAGGTAGAATTTCTTTCTGGCTCTCAGCTCCATCTTTTGTTTTGTTAATATCCCTTCTGCTCCTTTCTCCCAGGCAGGAGAGTTGAGCCATTCTCTGAGAAGATTCCACATGGATACTGGGAACTAGATATTTCAGGGCACAGGCGAAATGAAGATTTTCTACTCATAATTCAGCCTCCAGCAAGCAAAGCTAGTGTGGTAGGGAGCCCCTCTGGCCTTCTATCCCTTTCTCTGTGTCTCTGAGGTCTCTGTCTCTCTCTGCTCCTGTCTCTTCATTTTTTTTGGTAATTTTTCCCTTTTACGATTTTTTTAAATGTAGAATTTCTCTCTGGCTCTCAGCTCCATCTTTTGTTTTGTTAATAAGCCCTTCTACTCCTTTCTCCCAGGCAGGAGAGTTGAGCCATTCTCTGAGAAGTTTCCACATGGATACTGGGAACTAGATATTTCAGGGCACAGGCGAAATGAAGATTTTCTACTCATAATTCAGCCTCCAGCAAGCAAAGCTAGTGTGGTAGGGAGCCCCACTGGCCTTCTATCCCTGTCTCTGTGTCTCTGAGGTCTCTGTCTCTCTCTGCACCTGTCTCATCATTTTTTTGGTAATTTTTCCTTTTTACGATTTTTTTAAAAGTAGAATTTCTCTCTGGCTCTCAGCTCCATCTTTTGTTTTGTTAATAAACCCTTCTGCTCCTTTCTCCCAGGCAGGAGAGTTGACCCATTCTCTGAGAAGATTCCACATGGATACTGGGAACTAGATATTTCAGGGCACAGGCGAAATGAAGATTTTCTACTCATAATTCAGACTCCAGCAAGCAAAGCTAGTGTGGTAGGGAGCTCCTCTGGCCTTCTATCCCTGTCTCTGTGTCTCTGAGGTCTCTGTCCATCTCTGCTCCTGTCTCCTCATTTTTTTTGGTAATTTTTCCTTTTTACGATTTTTTTAAAGGTAGAATTTCTCTCTGGCTCTCAGCTCCATCTTTTGTTTTGTTAATAAGTCCTTCTCCTTTCTCCCAGGCAGGAGAGTTGAGCCATTCTCTGAGAAGTTTCCACATGGATACTGGAACTAGATATTTCAGGGCACAGGCGAAATGAAGATTTTCTACTCATAATTCAGCCTCCAGCAAGCAAAGCTAGTGTGGTAGGGAGCCCCTCTGGCCTTCTATCCCTGTCTCTGTGTCTCTGAGGACTCTGTCTCTCTCTGCTCCTTTCTCCTCATTTTTTATGGTAATTTTTCCTTTTTACGATTTTTTTAAAAGTAGAATTTCTCTCTAGCTCTCAGCTCCATCTTTTGTTTTGTTAATAAGCCCTTCTACTCTTTTCTCCCAGGCAGGAGAGTTGAGCCATTCTCTGAGAAGAATCCACATGGATACTGGGAACTAGATATTTCAGGGCACAGGCGAAATGAAGATTTTCTACTCATAATTAAGCCTCCAGTAAGCAAAGCTAGTGTGGTAGGGAGCCCCTCTGGCCTTCTATCCCTGTCTCTGTGTCTCTGAGGTCTCTGTCTCTCTCTGCTCCTGTCTCCTCAAATTTTTGGTAATTTTTTCTTTTTACGATTTTTTTAAAGGTAGAATTTCTCTCTGGCTCTCAGCTCCATCTTTTGTTTTGTTAATAAGCCCTTCTACTCCTTTCTCCCAGGAAGGAGAGTTGAGCCATTCTCTGAGAAGATTCCACATGGATACTGGGAACTAGATATTTCAGGGCACAGGCGAAATGAAGATTTTCTACTCATAATTCAGCCTCCAGCAAGCAAAGCTAGTGTGGTAGGGAGCCCCTCTGGCCTTCTATCCCTGTCTCTGTGTCTCTGAGGTCTCTGTCTCTCTCTGCTCCTGTCTCATCATTTTTTTGGTAATTTTTCCTTTTTACGATTTTTTTAAATGTAGAATTTCTCTCTGGCTCTCAGCTCCATCTTTTGTTTTGTTAATAAGTCCTTCTGCTCCTTTCTCCCAGGCAGGAGAGTTGAGCCATTCTCTGAGAAGATTCCACATGTATACTGTGAACTAGATATTTCAGGGCACAGGCGAAATGAAGATTTTCTACTCATAATTCAGTCTCCAGCAAGCAAAGCTAGTGTGGTAGGGAGCCCCTCTGGCCTTCTATCACTGTCTCTGTGTCTCTGAGGTCTCTGTCTATCTGTGCTCCTGTCTCCTCATTTTTTTTGGGAATTTTTCCTTTTTACGATTTTTTTAAAGGTAGAATTTCTCTCTGGCTCTCAGCTCCATCTTTTGTTTTGTTAATAAGCCCTTCTACTCCTTTCTCCCAGGCAGGAGAGTTGAGCCATAATCTGAGAAGATTCCACATGGATACTCGGAACTAGATATTTCAGGGCACAGGCGAAATGAAGATTTTCTACTCATAATTCAGCCTCCAGCAAGCAAAGCTAGTGTGGTAGGTAGCCCCTCTGGCCTTCTATTCCTGTCTCTGTGTCTCTGAGGTCTCTGTCTCTCTCTGCTCCTGTCTCATCATTTTTTTGGTAATTTTTCCTTTTTACGATTTTTTTAAAGGTAGAATTTCTGTCTGGCTCTCAGCTCCATCTTTTGTTTTGTTAATAAGCCCTTCTGCTCCTTTCTCCCAGGCAGGAGAGTTGAGCCATTCTCTGAGAAGTTTCCACATGGACACTGGGAACTAGATATTTCAGGGCACAGGCGAAATGAAGATTTTCTACTCATAATTCAGACTCCAGCAAGCAAAGCTAGTGTGGTAGGGAGCCCCTCTGGCCTTCTATCCCTGTCTCTGTGTCTCTGAGGTCTCTGTCTCTCTCTGCTCCTGTCTCCTCATTTTTTTTGGTAATTTTTCCTTTTTACGATTTTTTTAAAGGTAGAATTTCTCTCTGGCTCTCAGCTCCATCTTTTGTTTTGTTAATAAGTCCTTCTGCTCCTTTCTCCCAGGCAGGAGAGTTGAGCCATTCTCTGAGAAGATTCCACATGTATACTGGGAACTAGATATTTCAGGGCACAGGCGAAATGAAGATTTTCTACTCATAATTCAGCCTCCAGCAAGCAAAGCTAGTGTGGTAGGGAGCCCCTTTGGCCTTCTATCCCTGTCTCTGTGTCTCTGAGGTCTCTGTCTCTCTGTGCTCCTGTCTCCTCATTTTTTTTGGGAATTTTTCCTTTTTACGATTTTTTTAAAGGTAGAATTTCTCTCTGGCTCTCAGCTCCATCTTTTGTTTTGTTAATAAGCCCTTCTACTCCTTTCTCCCAGGCAGGAGAGTTGAGCCATAATCTGAGAACATTCCACATGGATACTCGGAACTAGATATTTCAGGGCACAGGCGAAATGAAGATTTTCTACTCATAATTCAGCCTCCAGCAAGCAAAGCTAGTGTGGTAGGTAGCCCCTCTGGCCTTCTATTCCTGTCTCTGTGTCTCTGAGGTCTCTGTCTCTCTCTGCTCCTGTCTCATCATTTTTTTGGTAATTTTTCCTTTTTACGATTTTTTTAAAGGTAGAATTTCTCTCTGGCTCTCAGCTCCATCTTTTGTTTTGTTAATAAGCCCTTCTGCTCCTTTCTCCCAGGCAGGAGAGTTGAGCCATTCTCTGGGAAGTTTCCACATGGATACTGGGAACTAGATATTTCAGGGCACAGGCGAAATGAAGATTTTCTACTCATAATTCAGACTCCAGCAAGCAAAGCTAGTGTGGTAGGGAGCCCCTCTGGCCTTCTATCCCTGTCTCTGTGTCTCTGAGGTCTCTGTCTCTCTCTGCTCCTGTCTCCTCATTTTTTTTGGTAATTTTTCCTTTTTACGATTTTTTTAAAGGTAGAATTTCTCTCTGGCTCTCAGCTCCATCTTTTGTTTTGTTAATAAGTCCTTCTGCTCCTTTCTCCCAGGCAGGAGAGTTGAGCCATTCTCTGAGAAGATTCCACATGTATACTGGGAACTAGATATTTCAGGGCACAGGCGAAATGAAGATTTTCTACTCATAATTCAGCCACCAGCAAGCAAAGCTAGTGTGGTAGGGCGCCCCTGTGGCCTTCTATCCCTGTCTCTGTGTCTCTGAGGTCTCTGTCTCTCTGTGCTCCTGTCTCCTCATTTTTTTTGGGAATTTTTCCTTTTTACGATTTTTTTAAAGGTAGAATTTCTCTCTGGCTCTCAGCTCCATCTTTTGTTTTGTTAATAAGCCCTTCTACTCCTTTCTCCCAGGCAGGAGAGTTGAGCCATAATCTGAGAAGATTCCACATGGATACTCGGAACTAGATATTTCAGGGCACAGGCGAAATGAAGATTTTCTACTCATAATTCAGCATCCAGCAAGCAAAGCTAGTGTGGTAGGGAGCCCCTCTGGCCTTCTATCCCTGTCTCTGTGTCTCTGAGGTCTCTGTATCTCTCTGATCCTGTCTCCTCATTTTTTTTGGTAATTTTTCCTTTTTAGGATTTTTTTAATGGTAGAATTTCTCTCTGGCTCTCAGCTCCGTCTTTTGTTTTGTTAATAAGCCCTTCTGCTCCTTTTTCCCAGGCAGGAGAGTTGAGCCATTCTCTGAGAAGATTCCACACGGATACTTGGAACTAGATATTTCAGGGCACAGGCAAAATGAAGATTTTCTACTCATAATTCAGCCTCCAGCAAGCAAAGCTAGTGTGGTAGGGAGCCCCTCTGGCCTTCTATCCCTGTCTCTGTGTCTCTGAGGTCTCTGTCTCTCTCTGCTCCTGTCTCCTCTTTTTTTTTGGTAATTTTTCCTTTTTACGATTTTTTTAAAGGTAGAATTTCTCTCTGGCTCTCAGCTCCATCTTTTGTTTTGTTAATAAGACCTTCTGCTCCTTTCTCCCAGGCAGGAGAGTTGAGCCATTCTCTGAGAGGATTTCACATGGATACTGAGAACTAGATATTTCAGGGCACAGGCGAAATGAAGATTTTCTACTCATAATTCAGCCTCCAGCAAGCAAAGCTAGTGTGGTAGGGAGCCCCTCTGGCCTTCTATCCCTGTCTCTGTGTCTCTGAGGTCTCTGTCTGTCTCTGCTCCTGTCTCCTCAATTTTTTGGTAATTTTTCCTTTTTACGATTTTTTTAATGGTAGAATTTCTCTCTGGCTCTCAGCTCCATCTTTTGTTTTGTTAATAAGCCCTTCTGCTCCTTTCTCCCAGGCAGGAGAGTTGAGCCATTCTCTGAGAAGACTCCACACGGATACTGGGAACTGGATATTTCAGGGCACAGGCGAAATGAAGATTTTCTACTCATAATTCAGCCTCCAGCAAGCAAAGCTAGTGTGGTAGGGTGCCCCTCTGGCCTTCTATCCCTGTCTCTGTGTCTCTGAGGTCTCTGTCTCTCTCTGCTCCTGTCTCCTCATTTTTTTTTGGTAATTTTTCCTTTTTACGACTTTTTTAAAGGTAGAATTTCTCTCTGGCTCTCAGCTCCATCTTTTGTTTTGTTAATAAGCCCTTCTGCTCCTTTCTCCCAGGCAGGAGAGTTGAGCCATTCTCGGAGAAGATTCCACATGGATACTGGGAACTAGATATTTCAGGGCACAGGCGAAATGAAGATTTTGTACTCATAATTCAGCCTCCAGCAAGCAAAGCCAGTGTGGTAGGGAGCCCCTCTGGCCTTCTATCCCTGTCTCTGTGTCTCTGAGGTCTCTGTCTCTCTCTGCTCCTGTCTCCTCATTTTTTTTTTGGAAATTTTTCCTTTTTATGATTTTTTTAAAGGTAGAATTTCTCTCTGGCTCTCAGCTCCATCTTTTGTTTTGTTAATAAGCCCTTCTGCTCCTTTCTCCCAGGCAGGAGAGTTGAGCCATTCTCTGAGAAGATTCCACATGGATACTGGGAACAAGATATTTCAGGGCACAGGCGAAATGAAGATTTTCTACTCATAATTCAGCCTCCAGCAAGCAAAGCTAGTGTGGTAGGGAGCCCCTCTGGCCTTCTATCCCTGTCTCGGTGTCTCTGAGGTCTCTGTCTCTCTCTGCTCCTGTCTCCTCAGTTTTTGGTAATTTTTCCTTTTTACGATTTTTTTAATGGTAGAATTTCTCTCTGGCTCTCAGCTCCATCTTTTGTTTTGTTAATAAGCCCTTCTGCTCCTTTCTCCCAGGCAGGAGAGTTGAGCCATTCTCTGAGAAGATTCCACATGGATACTGGGAACTAGATATTTCAGGGCACAGGCGAAATGAAGATCTTCTACTCATAATTCAGCATCCAGCAAGCAAAGCTAGTGTGGTAGGGAGCCCCTCTGGCCTTCTATCCCTGTCTCTGTGTCTCTGAGGTCTCTGTATCTCTTTGATCCTGTCTTCTCATTTTTTTTGGTAATTTTTCCTTTTTAGGATTTTTTTAATGGTAGAATTTCTCTCTGGCTCTCAGCTCCGTCTTTTGTTTTGTTAATAAGCCCTTCTGCTCCTTTCTCCCAGGCAGGAGAGTTGAGCCATTCTCTGAGAAGATTCCACACGGATACTGGGAACTAGATATTTCAGGGCACAGGCGAAATGAAGATTTTGTACTCATAATTAAGCCTCCAGCAAGCAAAGCTAGTGTGGTAGGGAGCCCCTCTGGCCTTCTATCCCTGTCTCTGTGTCTCTGAGGTCTCTGTCTCTCTCTGCTCCAGTCTCCTCATTTTTTTGGGGGATTTTTCTTTTTTACGATTTTTTTAAAGGTAGAATTTCTCTCTGGCTCTCAGCTCCATCTTTTGTTTTGTTAATAAGCCCTTCTGATCCGTTCTCCCAGGCAGGAGAGTTGAGCCATTCTCTGAGAAGATTCCACATGGATACTGGGAACTAGATATTTCAGGGCACAGGCGAAATGAAGATTTTGTACTCATAATTCAGCCTCCAGCAAGCAAAGCTAGTGTGGTAGGGAGCCCCTCTGGCCTTCTATCCCTGTCTCTGTGTCTCTGAGGTCTCTGTCTCTCTCTGCTCATGTCTCCTAATTTTTTTTTAGTAATTTTTCCTTTTTATGATTTTTTGAAAGGTAGAATTTCTTTCTGGCTCTCAGCTCCATCTTTTGTTTTGTTAATAAGCCCTTCTGATCCTTTCTCCCAGGCAGTAGAGTTGAGCCATTCTCTGAGAAGTTTCCACATGGATACTGGGAACTAGATATTTCAGGGCACAGGCGAAATGAAGATTTTCTACTCATAATTCAGCCTCCAGCAAGCAAAGCTAGTGTGGTAGGGAGCCCCTCTGGCCTCTATCCCGGTCTCTGTGTCTCTGAAGTCTCTGTCTCTCTCTGCTCCTGTCTCCTCATTTTTTTTGGTAATTTTTCCTTTTTACGATTTTTTTAAAGGTAGAATTTCTCTCTGGCTCTCAGCTCCATCTTTTGTTTTGTTAATAAGGCCTTCTGCTCCTTTCTCCCAGGCAGGAGAGTTGAGCCATTCTCTGAGAAGATTCCACACGGATACTGGGAACTAGATATTTCAGGGCACATGGGAAATGAAGATTTTCTACTCATAATTCAGCCTCCAGCAAGCAAAGCTAGTGTGGTAGGGAGCCCCTCTGGCCTTCTATCCCTGTCTCTGTGTCTCTGAGGTCTCTGTCTGTCTCTGTTCATGTCTCCTCAATTTTTTGGTAATTTTTCCTTTTTACGATTTTTTTAAAGGTAGAATTTCTCTCTGGCCCTCAGCTCCATCTTTTGTTTTGTTAATAAGCCCTTCTGCTCCTTTCTCCCAGGCAGGAGAGTTGAGCCATTCTCTGAGAAGTTTCCACATGGATACTGGGAACTAGATATTTCAGGGCACAGGCGAAATGAAGATCACCTACTCATAATTCAGCATCCAGCAAGCAAAGCTAGTGTGGTAGGGAGCCCCTCTGGCCTTCTATCCCTGTCTCTGTGTCTCTGATGTCTCTGTATCTCTCTGATACTGTCTCCTCATTTTTTTTGGTAATTTTTCCTTTTTAGGATTTTTTTAATGGTAGAATTTCTCTCTGGCTCTCAGCTCCATCTTTTGTTTTGTTAATAAGCCCTTCTGCTCCTTTCTCCCAGGCAGGAGAGTTGAGCCATTCTCTGAGAAGATTCCACATGGATACTGGGAACTAGATATTTCAGGGCACAGGCGAAATGAAGATTTTCTACTCATAATTCAGCCTCCAGCAAGCAAAGCTAGTGTGGTAGGGAGCCCCTCTGGCCTTCTATCCATGTCTCTGTGTCTCTGAGGTCTCTGTCTCTCTCTGCTCCTGTCTCCTCATTTTTTTTTGGAAATTTTTCCTTTTTATGATTTTTTTAAAGGTAGAATTTCTCTCTGGCTCTCAGCTCCATCTTTTGTTTTGTTAATAAGCCCTTCTGCTCCTTTCTCCCAGGCAGGAGAGTTGAGCCATTCTCTGAGAAGATTCCACATGGATACTGGGAACTAGATATTTCAGGGCACAGGCGAAATGAAGATTTTGTACTCATAATTCAGCCTCCAGCAAGCAAAGCTAGTGTGGTAGGGAGCCCCTCTGGCCTTCTATCCCTGTCTCGGTGTCTCTGAGGTCTCTGTCTCTCTCTGCTCCTGTCTCCTCAATTTTTGGTAATTTTTCCTTTTTACGATTTTTTTAATGGTAGAATTTCTCTCTGGCTCTCAGCTCCATCTTTTGTTTTGTTAATAAGCCCTTCTGCTCCTTTCTCCCAGGCAGGAGAGTTGAGCCATTCTCTGAGAAGACTCCACACGGATACTGGGAACTGGATATTTCAGGGCACAGGCGAAATGAAGATTTTCTACTCATAATTCAGCCTCCAGCAAGCAAAGCTAGTGTGGTAGGGAGCCCCTCTGGCCTTCTATCCCTGTCTCTGTGTCTCTGAGGTCTCTGTCTCTCTCTGCTCCTGTCTCCTCATTTTTTTGGGTAATTTTTCCTTTTTACGATTTTTTTAAAGGTAGAATTTCTCTCTGGCTCTCAGCTCCATCTTTTGTTTTGTTAATAAGCCCTTCTGCTCTTTCTCCCAGGCAGGAGAGTTGAGCCATTCTCTGAGAAGATTCCACACGGATACTTGGAACTAGATATTTCAGGGCACAGGCAAAATGAAGATTTTCTACTCATAATTCAGCCTCCAGCAAGCAAAGCTAGTGTGGTAGGGAGCCTCTCTGGCCTTCTATCCCTGTCTCTGTGTCTCTGAGGTCTCTGTCTCTCTCTGCTCCTGTCTCCTCTTTTTTTTTGGTAATTTTTCCTTTTTACGATTTTTTTAAAGGTAGAATTTCTCTCTGGCTCTCAGCTCCATCTTTTGTTTTGTTAATAAGGCCTTCTGCTCCTTTCTCCCAGGCAGGAGAGTTGAGCCATTCTCTGAGAAGATTCCACACGGATACTGGGAACTAGATATTTCAGGGCACATGGGAAATGAAGATTTTCTACTCATAATTCAGCCTCCAGCAAGCAAAGCTAGTGTGGTAGGGAGCCCCTCTGGCCTTCTATCCCTGTCTCTGTGTCTCTGAGGTCTCTGTCTGTCTCTGTTCCTGTCTCCTCAATTTTTTGGTAATTTTTCCTTTTTACGATTTTTTTAAAGGTAGAATTTCTCTCTGGCCCTCAGCTCCATCTTTTGTTTTGTTAATAAGCCCTTCTGCTCCTTTCTCCCAGGCAGGAGAGTTGAACCATTCTCTGAGAAGATTCCACATGGATACTGGGAACTAGATATTTCAGGGCACAGGCGAAATGAAGATCACCTACTCATAATTCAGCATCCAGCAAGCAAAGCTAGTGTGATAGGGAGCCCCTCTGGCCTTCTATCCCTGTCTCTGTGTCTCTGAGGTCTCTGTATCTCTCTGATCCTGTCTCCTCATTTTTTTTGGTAATTTTTCCTTTTTAGGATTTTTTTAATGGTAGAATTTCTCTCTGGCTCTCAGCTCCGTCTTTTGTTTTGTTAATAAGCCCTTCTGCTCCTTTCTCCCAGGCAGGAGAGTTGAGCCATTCTCTGAGAAGATTCCACATGGATACTGGGAACTAGATATTTCAGGGCACAGGCGAAATGAAGATTTTCTACTCATAATTCAGCCTCCAGCAAGCAAAGCTAGTGTGGTAGGGAGCCCCTCTGGCCTTCTATCCATGTCTCTGTGTCTCTGAGGTCTCTGTCTCTCTCTGCTCCTGTCTCCTCATTTTTTTTTGGAAATTTTTCCTTTTTATGATTTTTTTAAAGGTAGAATTTCTCTCTGGCTCTCAGCTCCATCTTTTGTTTTGTTAATAAGCCCTTCTGCTCCTTTCTCCCAGGCAGGAGAGTTGAGCCATTCTCTGAGAAGATTCCACATGGATACTGGGAACTAGATATTTCAGGGCACAGGCGAAATGAAGATTTTGTACTCATAATTCAGCCTCCAGCAAGCAAAGCTAGTGTGGTAGGGAGCCCCTCTGGCCTTCTATCCCTGTCTCGGTGTCTCTGAGGTCTCTGTCTCTCTCTGCTCCTGTCTCCTCAATTTTTGGTAATTTTTCCTTTTTACGATTTTTTTAATGGTAGAATTTCTCTCTGGCTCTCAGCTCCATCTTTTGTTTTGTTAATAAGCCCTTCTGCTCCTTTCTCCCAGGCAGGAGAGTTGAGCCATTCTCTGAGAAGTCTCCACACGGATACTGGGAACTGGATATTTCAGGGCACAGGCGAAATGAAGATTTTCTACTCATAATTCAGCCTCCAGCAAGCAAAGCTAGTGTGGTAGGGAGCCCCTCTGGCCTTCTATCCCTGTCTCTGTGTCTCTGAGGTCTCTGTCTCTCTCTGCTCCTGTCTCCTCATTTTTTTGGGTAATTTTTCCTTTTTACGATTTTTTTAAAGGTAGAATTTCTCTCTGGCTCTCAGCTCCATCTTTTCTTTTGTTAATAAGCCCTTCTGCTCTTTCTCCCAGGCAGGAGAGTTGAGCCATTCTCTGAGAAGATTCCACACGGATACTTGGAACTAGATATTTCAGGGCACAGGCAAAATGAAGATTTTCTACTCATAATTCAGCCTCCAGCAAGCAAAGCTAGTGTGGTAGGGAGCCCCTCTGGCCTTCTATCCCTGTCTCTGTGTCTCTGAGGTCTCTGTCTCTCTCTGCTCCTGTCTCCTCTTTTTTTTTGGTAATTTTTCCTTTTTACGATTTTTTTAAAGGTAGAATTTCTCTCTGGCTCTCAGCTCCATCTTTTGTTTTGTTAATAAGACCTTCTGCTCCTTTCTCCCAGGCAGGAGAGTTGAGCCATTCTCTGAGAGGATTCCACATGGATACTGAGAACTAGATATTTCAGGGCACAGGCGAAATGAAGATTTTCTACTCATAATTCAGCCTCCAGCAAGCAAAGCTAGTGTGGTAGGGAGCCCCTCTGGCCTTCTATCCCTGTCTCTGTGTCTCTGAGGTCTCTGTCTGTCTCTGCTCCTGTCTCCTCAATTTTTTTGGTAATTTTTCCTTTTTACGATTTTTTTAATGGTAGAATTTCTCTCTGGCTCTCAGCTCCATCTTTTGTTTTGTTAATAAGCCCTTCTGCTCCTTTCTCCCAGGCAGGAGAGTTGAGCCATTCTCTGAGAAGATTCCACATGGATACTGGGAACTAGATATTTCAGGGCACAGGCGAAATGAAGATCACCTACTCATAATTCAGCATCCAGCAAGCAAAGCTAGTGTGGTAGGGAGCCCCTCTGGCCTTCTATCCCTGTCTCTGTGTCTCTGAGGTCTCTGTATCTCTCTGATCCTGTCTCCTCATTTTTTTTGGTAATTTTTCCTTTTTAGGATTTTTTTAATGGTAGAATTTCTCTCTGGCTCTCAGCTCCGTCTTTTGTTTTGTTAATAAGCCCTTCTGCTCCTTTCTCCCAGGCAGGAGAGTTGAGCCATTCTCTGAGAAGATTCCACATGGATACTGGGAACTAGATATTTCAGGGCACAGGCGAAATGAAGATTTTCTACTCATAATTCAGCCTCCAGCAAGCAAAGCTAGTGTGGTAGGGAGCCCCTCTGGCCTTCTATCCATGTCTCTGTGTCTCTGAGGTCTCTGTCTCTCTCTGCTCCTGTCTCCTCATTTTTTTTTGGAAATTTTTCCTTTTTATGATTTTTTTAAAGGTAGAATTTCTCTCTGGCTCTCAGCTCCATCTTTTGTTTTGTTAATAAGCCCTTCTGCTCCTTTCTCCCAGGCAGGAGAGTTGAGCCATTCTCTGAGAAGATTCCACATGGATACTGGGAACTAGATATTTCAGGGCACAGGCGAAATGAAGATTTTGTACTCATAATTCAGCCTCCAGCAAGCAAAGCTAGTGTGGTAGGGAGCCCCTCTGGCCTTCTATCCCTGTCTCGGTGTCTCTGAGGTCTCTGTCTCTCTCTGCTCCTGTCTCCTCAATTTTTGGTAATTTTTCCTTTTTACGATTTTTTTAATGGTAGAATTTCTCTCTGGCTCTCAGCTCCATCTTTTGTTTTGTTAATAAGCCCTTCTGCTCCTTTCTCCCAGGCAGGAGAGTTGAGCCATTCTCTGAGTAGACTCCACACGGATACTGGGAACTGGATATTTCAGGGCACAGGCGAAATGAAGATTTTCTACTCATAATTCAGCCTCCAGCAAGCAAAGCTAGTGTGGTAGGGAGCCCCTCTGGCCTTCTATCCCTGTCTCTGTGTCTCTGAGGTCTCTGTCTCTCTCTGCTCCTGTCTCCTCATTTTTTTGGGTAATTTTTCCTTTTTACGATTTTTTTAAAGGTAGAATTTCTCTCTGGCTCTCAGCTCCATCTTTTGTTTTGTTAATAAGCCCTTCTGCTCTTTCTCCCAGGCAGGAGAGTTGAGCCATTCTCTGAGAAGATTCCACACTGATACTTGGAACTAGATATTTCAGGGCACAGGCAAAATGAAGATTTTCTACTCATAATTCAGCCTCCAGCAAGCAAAGCTAGTGTGGTAGGGAGCCCCTCTGGCCTTCTATCCCTGTCTCTGTGTCTCTGAGGTCTCTGTCTCTCTCTGCTCCTGTCTCCTCATTTTTTTTGGTAATTTTTCCTTTTTACGATTTTTTTAAAGGTAGAATTTCTCTCTGGCTCTCAGCTCCATCTTTTGTTTTGTTAATAAGACCTTCTGCTCCTTTCTCCCAGGCAGGAGAGTTGAGCCATTCTCTGAGAGGATTCCACATGGATACTGAGAACTAGATATTTCAGGGCACAGGCGAAATGAAGATTTTCTACTCATAATTCAGCCTCCAGCAAGCAAAGCTAGTGTGGTAGGGAGCCCCTCTGGCCTTCTATCCCTGTCTCTGTGTCTCTGAGGTCTCTGTCTGTCTCTGCTCCTGTCTCCTCAATTTTTTGGTAATTTTTCCTTTTTACGATTTTTTTAATGGTAGAATTTCTCTCTGGCTCTCAGCTCCATCTTTTGTTTTGTTAATAAGCCCTTCTGCTCCTTTCTCCCAGGCAGGAGAGTTGAGCCATTCTCTGAGAAGATTCCACATGGATACTGGGAACTAGATATTTCAGGGCACAGGCGAAATGAAGATCATCTACTCATAATTCAGCATCCAGCAAGCAAAGCTAGTGTGGTAGGGAGCCCCTCTGGCCTTCTATCCCTGTCTCTGTGTCTCTGAGGTCTCTGTATCTCTCTGATCCTGTCTCCTCATTTTTTTTGGTAATTTTTCCTTTTTAGGATTTTTTTAATGGTAGAATTTCTCTCTGGCTCTCAGCTCCGTCTTTTGTTTTGTTAATAAGCCCTTCTGCTCCTTTCTCCCAGGCAGGAGAGTTGAGCCATTCTCTGAGAAGATTCCACATGGATACTGGGAACTAGATATTTCAGGGCACAGGCGAAATGAAGATTTTCTACTCATAATTCAGCCTCCAGCAAGCAAAGCTAGTGTGGTAGGGAGCCCCTCTGGCCTTCTATCCATGTCTCTGTGTCTCTGAGGTCTCTGTCTCTCTCTGCTCCTGTCTCCTCATTTTTTTTTTGGAAATTTTTCCTTTTTATGATTTTTTTAAAGGTAGAATTTCTCTCTGGCTCTCAGCTCCATCTTTTGTTTTGTTAATAAGCCCTTCTGCTCCTTTCTCCCAGGCAGGAGAGTTGAGCCATTCTCTGAGAAGATTCCACATGGATACTGGGAACAAGATATTTCAGGGCACAGGCGAAATGAAGATTTTCTACTCATAATTCAGCCTCCAGCAAGCAAAGCTAGTGTGGTAGGGAGCCCCTCTGGCCTTCTATCCCTGTCTCGGTGTCTCTGAGGTCTCTGTCTCTCTCTGCTCCTGTCTCCTCAATTTTTGGTAATTTTTCCTTTTTACGATTTTTTTAATGGTAGAATTTCTCTCTGGCTCTCAGCTCCATCTTTTGTTTTGTTAATAAGCCCTTCTGCTCCTTTCTCCCAGGCAGGAGAGTTGAGCCATTCTCTGAGAAGACTCCACACGGATACTGGGAACTAGATATTTCAGGGCACAGGCGAAATGAAGATTTTCTACTCATAATTCAGCCTCCAGCAAGCAAAGCTAGTGTGGTAGGGAGCCCCTCTGGCCTTCTATCCCTGTCTCTGTGTCTCTGAGGTCTCTGTCTCTCTCTGCTCCTGTCTCCTAATTTTTTTTTAGTAATTTTTCCTTTTTACGATTTTTTTAATGATAGAATTTCTCTGTGGCTCTCAGCTCCATCTTTTGTTTTGTTAATAAGCGCTTCTGCTCCTTTCTCCCAGGCAGGAGAGTTGAGCCATTCTCTGAGAAGGTTCCACACGGATACCGGGAACTAGATATTTCAGGGCACAGGCGAAATGAAGATTTTCTACTCATAAGTCAGCCTCCAGCAAGCAAAGCTAGTGTGCTAGGGATCCCCTCTGGCCTTCTATCCCTGTCTCTGTGTCTCTGAGGTCTCTGTATCTCTCTGCTCCTGTCTCCTAATATTTTTTTAGTAATTTTTCCTTTTTATGATTTTTTGAAAGGTAGAATTTCTTTCTGGCTCTCAGCTCCATCTTTTGTTTTGTTAATAAGCCCTTCTGATCCTTTCTCCCAGGCAGTAGAGTTGAGCCATTCTCTGAGAAGATTCCACATGGATACTGGGAACTAGATATTTCAGGGCACAGGCGAAATGAAGATTTTCTACTCATAATTCAGCCTCCAGCAAGCAAAGCTAGTGTGGTAGGGAGCCCCTCTGGCCTCTATCCCGGTCTCTGTGTCTCTGAAGTCTCTGTCTCTCTCTGCTCCTGTCTCCTCATTTTTTTGGGTAATTTTTCCTTTTTACGATTTTTTGAAAGGTAGAATTTCTCTCTGGCTCTCAGCTCCATCTTTTGTTTTGTTAATAAGCCCTTCTGCTCTTTCTCCCAGGCAGGAGAGTTGAGCCATTCTCTGAGAAGATTCCACACGGATACTTGGAACTAGATATTTCAGGGCACAGGCAAAATGAAGACTTTCTACTCATAATTCAGCCTCCAGCAAGCAAAGCTAGTGTGGTAGGGAGCCCCTCTGGCCTTCTATCCCTGTCTCTGTGTCTCTGAGGTCTCTGTCTCTCTCTGCTCCTGTCTCCTCTTTTTTTTTGGTAATTTTTCCTTTTTACGATTTTTTTAAAGGTAGAATTTCTCTCTGGCTCTCAGCTCCATCTTTTGTTTTGTTAATATGACCTTCTGCTCCTTTCTCCCAGGCAGGAGAGTTGAGCCATTCTCTGAGAGGATTCCACATGGATACTGAGAACTAGATATTTCAGGGCACAGGCGAAATGAAGATTTTCTACTCATAATTCAGCCTCCAGCAAGCAAAGCTAGTGTGGTAGGGAGCCCCTCTGGCCTTCTATCCCTGTCTCTGTGTCTCTGAGGTCTCTCTCTGTCTCTGCTCCTGTCTCCTCAATTTTTTGGTAATTTTTCCTTTTTACGATTTTTTTAAAGGTAGAATTTCTCTCTGGCTCTCAGCTCCATCTTTTGTTTTGTTAATAAGCCCTTCTGCTCCTTTCTCCCAGGCAGGAGAGTTGAGCCATTCTCTGAGAAGACTCCACATGGATACTGGGAACTAGATATTTCAGGGCACAGGCGAAATGAAGATCATCTACTCATAATTCAGCATCCAGCAAGCAAAGCTAGTGTGGTAGGGAGCCCCTCTGGCCTTCTATCCCTGTCTCTGTGTCTCTGAGGTCTCTGTATCTCTCTGATCCTGTCTCCTCATTTTTTTTGGTAATTTTTCCTTTTTAGGATTTTTTTAATGGTAGAATTTCTCTCTGGCTCTCAGCTCCGTCTTTTGTTTTGTTAATAAGCCCTTCTGCTCCTTTCTCCCAGGCAGGAGAGTTGAGCCATTCTCTGAGAAGATTCCACATGGATACTGGGTACTAGATATTTCAGGGCACAGGCGAAATGAAGATTTTCTACTCATAATTCAGCCTCCAGCAAGCAAAGCTAGTGTGGTAGGGAGCCCCTCTGGCCTTCTATCCATGTCTCTGTGTCTCTGAGGTCTCTGTCTCTCTCTGCTCCTGTCTCCTCATTTTTTTTTTGGAAATTTTTCCTTTTTATGATTTTTTTAAACTTAGAATTTCTCTGTGGCTCTCAGCTCCATCTTTTGTTTTGTTAATAAGCGCTTCTGCTCCTTTCTCCCAGGCAGGAGAGTTGAGCCATTCTCTGAGAAGGTTCCACACGGATACCGGGAACTAGATATTTCAGGGCACAGGCGAAATGAAGATTTTCTACTCATAAGTCAGCCTCCAGCAAGCAAAGCTAGTGTGCTAGGGAGCCCCTCTGGCCTTCTATCCCTGTCTCTGTGTCTCTGAGGTCTCTGTATCTCTCTGCTCCTGTCTCCTAATTTTTTTTTTAGTAATTTTTCCTTTTTATGATTTTTTGAAAGGTAGAATTTCTTTCTGGCTCTCAGCTCCATCTTTTGTTTTGTTAATAAGCCCTTCTGATCCTTTCTCCCAGGCAGTAGAGTTGAGCCATTCTCTGAGAAGATTCCACATGGATACTGGGAACTAGATATTTCAGGGCACAGGCGAAATGAAGATTTTCTACTCATAATTCAGCCTCCAGCAAGCAAAGCTAGTGTGGTAGGGAGCCCCTCTGGCCTTCTATCCCTGTCTCTGTGTCTCTGAGGTCTCTGTCAATCTCTGCTCCTGTCTCCACATTTTTTTGGAAATTTTTCCTTTTTACGATTTTTTTAAAGGTAGAATTTCTCTCTGGCTCTCAGCTCCATCTTTTGTTTTGTTAATAAGCCCTTCTGCTCCCTTTCTCCCAGTCAGGAGAGTTGAGCTATTCTCTGAGAAGATTCCACATGGATACTGGGAACTAGATATTTCAGGGCAGAGACGAAATGAAGATTTTCTACTCATAATTCAGCCTCCAGCAAGCAAAGCTAGTGTGGTAGGGAGCCCCCTCTTGCCTTCTATCCCTGTCTCTGTGTCTCTGAGGTCTCTGTCTCTCTCTGCTCCTGTCTCCTCATTTTTTTTTGTAATTTTTCCTTTTTACGCCTTTTTTAAAGGTAGAATTTCTCTCTGGCTCTCAGCTCCATCTTTTGTTTTGTTAATAAGCCCTTCTGCTCCTTTCTCCCAGGCAGGACAGTTGAGCCATTCTCTGAGAAGATTCCACATGGATACTGGGAACTAGATCTTTCAGGGCACAGGCGAAATGAAGATTTTCTACTCATAATTCAGCCTCCAGCAAGCAAAAGCTAGTGTGGTAGGGCGCCCCTCTGGCCTTCTATCCCTGTCTCTGTGTCTCTGAGGTCTCTGTCTCTCTCTGCTCCTGTCTCCTCATATTTTTGGTAATTTTTCCTTTTTATGATTTTTTTAAAGGTAGAATTTCTCTCTGGCTCTCAGCTCCATCTTTTGTTTTGTTAATAAGCCCTTCTGCTCCTTTCTTCAGGCAGGAGAGTTGAGCCATTCTCTGAGAAGATTCCACACGAATACTGGGAACTAAATATTTCAGGGCACAGGCGAAATCAAGATTTTCTACTCATAATTCAGCCTCCAGCAAGCAAAGCTAGTGTGGTAGGGAGCCCCTCTGGCCTTCTATCCCTGTCTCTGTGTCTCTGAGGTCTCTGTCTCTCTCTGCTCCCTGTCTCCTCATTTTTTTTGGGAATTTTTCCTTCTTACGATTTTTTTAAAGGTAGAATTTCTCTCTGGCTCTCAGCTCCATCTTTTGTTTTGTTAATAAGCCCTTCTGCTCCTTTCTCCCAGGCAGGAGAGTTGAGCCATTCTCTGAGAAGGTTCCACATGGATACTGGGAACTAGATATTTCAGGGCACAGGCGAAAATGAAGATTTTCTACTCATAATTCAGCCTCCAGCAAGCAAAGCTAGTGTGGTAGGGAGCCCCTCTGGCCTTCTATCCCTGTCTCTGTGTCTCTGAGGGTCTCTGTCAATCTCTGCTCCTGTCTCCACATTTTTTTGGAAATTTTTCCTTTTTACGATTTTTTTAAAGGTAGAATTTCTCTCTGGCTCTCAGCTCCATCTTTTGTTTTGTTAATAAGCCCTTCTGCTCCTTTCTCCCAGTCAGGAGAGTTTGAGCTATTCTCTGAGAAGATTCCACATGGATACTGGGAACTAGATATTTCAGGGCAGAGACGAAATGAAGATTTTCTACTCATAATTCAGCCTCCAGCAAGCAAAGCTAGTGTGGTAGGGAGCCCCTCTTGCCTTCTATCCCTGTCTCTGTGTCTCTGAGGTCTCTGTCTCTCTCTGCTCCTGTCTCCTCATTTTTTTTTGTAATTTTTCCTTTTTACGCCTTTTTTAAGGTAGAATTTCTCTCTGGCTCTCAGCTCCATCTTTTGTTTTGTTAATAAGCCCTTCTGCTCCTTTTTCCCAGGCAGGAGAGTTGAGCCATTCTCTGAGAAGTTTCCACATGGATACTGGGAACTAGATATTTCAGGGCACAGGGGAAATGAAGATTTTCTACTCATATTTCAGCCTCCAGCAAGCAAAGCTAGTGTGGTAGGGAACCCCTCTGGCCTTCTATCCCGGTCTCTGTGTCTCTGAATTCTCTGTCTCTCTCTGCTCCTGTCTCCTCATTTTTTTTGGTAATTTTTCCTTTTTACGATTTTTTTAAATGTAGAATTTCTCTCTGGCTCCTCAGCTCCATCTTTTGTTTTGTTAATAAGGCCTTCTACTCCTTTCTCCCAGGCAGGAGAGTTGAGCCATTCTCTGAGTAGATTCCACACGGATACTGGGAACTTGATATTTCAGGGCACAGGCAAAATGAAGATTTTCTACTCATAATTCAGCCTCCATCAAGCAAAGCTAGTGTGGTTGGGAGCCCCTCTGGCCTTCTATCCCTGTCTCGGTGTCTCTGAGGTCTCTGTCTCTCTCTGCTCCTGTCTCCTCATTTTTTTTGGTAATTTTTCCTTTTTACGATTTTTTGAAAGGTAGAATTTCTCTCTGGCTCTCAGCTCCATCTTTTGTTTTGTTAATAAGCCCTTCTGCTCCTTTCTCCCAGGCAGGAGAGTTGAGCCATTCTCTGAGAAGATTCCACATGGATACTGGGAACTAGATATTTCAGGGCACAGGCGAAATGAAGATTTTCTACTCATAATTCAGCCTCCAGCAAGCAAAGCTAGTGTGGTAGGGAGCCCCTCTGGCCTTCTATCCCTGTCTCTGTGTCTCTGAGGTCTCTGTCTCTCTCTGCTCCTGTCTCCTCATTTTTTAGGTAATTTTTCCTTTTTACGATTTTTTTAATGGTAGAATTTCTCTCTGGCTCTCAGCTCCATCTTTTGTTTTGTTAATAAGCCCTTCTGCTCCTTTCTCCCAGGCCAGGAGAGTTGAGCCATTCTCTGAGAAGATTCCACATGGATACTGGGAACTAGATCTTTCAGGGCACAGGCGAAATGACGATTTTCTACTCATAATTCAGCCTCCAGCAAGCAAAGCTAGTGTGGTAGGGCGCCCCTCTGGCCTTCTATCCCTGTCTCTGTGTCTCTGAGGTCTCTGTCTCTCTCTGCTCCTGTCTCCTCATATTTTTGGTAATTTTTTCCTTTTTATGATTTTTTTAAAGGTAGGAATTTCTCTCTGGCTCTCAGCTCCATCTTTTGTTTTGTTAATAAGCCCTTCTGCTCCTTTCTCCCAGGCAGGAGAGTTTGAGCCATTCTCTGAGAAGATTCCACACGAATACTGGGAACTAAATATTTCAGGGCACAGGCGAAATCAAGATTTTCTACTCATAATTCAGCCTCCAGCAAGCAAAGCTAGTGTGGTAGGGAGCCCCTCTGGCCTTCTATCCCTGTCTCTGTGTCTCTGAGGTCTCTGTCTCTCTCTGCTCCTGTCTCCTCATTTTTTTTGGGAATTTTTCCTTCTTACGATTTTTTTAAAGGTAGAATTTCTCTCTGGCTCTCAGCTCCATCTTTTGTGTTTGTTAATAAGCCCTTCTGCTCCGTTTCTCCCAGGTAGGAGAGTTGAGCCATTCTCTGAGAAGATTCCACATGGATACTGGGAACTAGATATTTCAGGGCACAGGCGAAATGAAGATTTTGTACTCATAATTCAGCCTCCAGCAAGCAAAGCTAGTGTGGTAGGGAGCCCCTCTGGCCCTCTATCCATGTCTCTGTGTCTCTGAGGTCTCTGTCTCTCTCTGCTCCTGTCTCCTCATTTTTTTTTTGGAAATTTTTCCTTTTTATGATTTTCTTAAAGGTAGAATTTCTCTCTGGCTCTCAGCTCCATCTTTTGTTTTGTTAATAAGCCCTTCTGCTCCTTTCTCCCAGGCAGGAGAGTTGAGCCATTCTCTGAGAAGATTCCACATGGATTACTTGGAACAAGATATTTCAGGGCACAGGCGAAATGAAGATTTTCTACTCATAATTCAGCCTCCAGCAAGCAAAGCTAGTGTGGTAGGGAGCCCCTCTGGCCTTCTATCCCTGTCTCGGTGTCTCTGAGGTCTCTGTCTCTCTCTGCTCCTGTCTCCTCAATTTTTGGTAATTTTTCCTTTTTACGATTTTTTTTAATGGTAGAATTTCTCTCTGGCTCTCAGCTCCATCTTTTGTTTTGTTAATAAGCCCTTCTGCTCCTTTCTCCCAGGCAGGAGAGTTGAGACATTCTCTGAGAAGACTCCACACGGATACTGGGAACTAGATATTTCAGGGCACAGGAGAAATGAAGATTTTCTACTCATAATTCAGCCTCCAGCAAGCAAAGCTAGTGTGGTAGGGAGCCCCTCTGGCCTTCTATCCCTGTCTCTGTGTCTCTGAGGTCTCTGTCGCTCTCTGCTCCTGTCTCCTAATTTTTTTTTAGTAATTTTTCCTTTTTACGATTTTTTTAATGGTAGAATTTCTCTGTGGCTCTCAGCTCCATCTTTTGTTTTGTTAATAAGCGCTTCTGCTCCTTTTCTCCCAGGCAGGAGAGTTGAGCCATTCTCTGAGAAGGTTCCACACGGATACCGGGAACTAGATATTTCAGGGCACAGGCGAAATGAAGATTTTTCTACTCATAAGTCAGCCTCCAGCAAGCAAAGCTAGTGTGCTAGGGAGCCCCTCTGGCCTTCTATCCCTGTCTCTGTGTCTCTGAGGTCTCTGTATCTCTCTGCTCCTGTCTCCTAATTTTTTTTTAGTAATTTTTCCTTTTTATGATTTTTTGAAAGGTAGAATTTCTTTCTGGCTCTCAGCTCCATCTTTTGTTTTGTTAATAAGCCCTTCTGATCCTTTCTCCCAGGCAGTAGAGTTGAGCCATTCTCCTGAGAAGATTCCACATGGGATACTGGGAACTAGATATTTCAGTGCACAGGCGAAAATGAAGATTTTCTACTCATAATTCAGCCTCCAGCAAGCAAAGCTAGTGTGGTAGGGAGCCCCTCTGGCCTTCTATCCCTGTCTCTGTGTCTCTGAGGTCTCTGTCAATCTCTGCTCCTGTCTCCACAATTTTTTGGAAATTTTTCCTTTTTACGATTTTTTTAAAGGTAGAATTTCTCTCTGGCTCTCAGCTCCATCTTTTGTTTTGTTAATAAGCCCTTCTGCTCCTTTCTCCCAGGCAGGAGAGTTGAGCCATTCTCTGAGAAGTTTCCACATGGATACTGGGAACTAGATATTTCAGGGCACAGGGGAAATGAAGATTTTCTACTCATAATTCAGCCTCCAGCAAGCAAAGCTAGTGTGGTAGGGAGCCCCTCTGGCCTTCTATCCCGGTCTCTGTGTCTCTGAAGTCTCTGTCTCTCTCTGCTCCTGTCTCCTCATTTTTTTTGGTAATTTTTCCTTTTTACGATTTTTTTAAATGTAGAATTTCTCTCTGGCTCTCAGCTCCATCTTTTGTTTTGTTAATAAGGCCTTCTGCTCCTTTTCTCCCAGGCAGGAGAGTTGAGCCATTCTCTGAGAAGATTCCACACGGATACTGGGAACTAGATATTTCAGGGCACAGGCGAAAATGAAGATTTTCTACTCATAATTCAGCCTCCAGCAAGCAAAGCTAGTGTGGTTGGGAGCCCCTCTGGCCTTCTATCCCTGTCTCGGTGTCTCTGAGGTCTCTGTCTCTCTCTGCTCCTGTCCTCCTCATTTTTTTGGTAATTTTTCCTTTTTACGATTTTTTTAAAGGTAGAATTTCTCTCTGGCTCTCAGCTCCATCTTTTGTTTTGTTAATAAGCCCTTCTGCTCCTTTCTCCCAGGCAGGAGAGTTGAGCCATTCTCTGAGAAGATTCCACATGGATACTGGGAAGTAGATATTTCAGGGCACAGGCGAAATGAAGATCTTCTACTCATAATTCAGCCTCCAGCAAGCAAAGCTAGTGTGGTAGGGAGCCCCTCTGGCCTTCTATCCCTGTCTCTGTGTCTCTGAGGTCTCTGTCTCTCTCTGCTCCTGTCTCCTCATTTTTTTTTGGTAATTTTTCCTTTTTACGACTTTTTTAAAGGTAGAATTTCTCTCTGGCTCTCAGCTCCATCTTTTGTTTTGTTAATAAGGCCCTTCTGCTCCTTTCTCCCAGGCAGGAGAGTTGAGCCATTCTCTGAGAAGATTCCACATGGATACTGGGAAGTAGATATTTCAGGGCACAGGCGAAATGAAGATCTTCTACTCATAATTCAGCCTCCAGCAAGCAAAGCTAGTGAGGTAGGGAGCCCCTCTGGCCTTCTATCCCTGTCTCTGTGTCCTCTGAGGTCTCTGTCTCTCTCTGCTCCTGTCTCCTCATTTTTTTTGGTAATTTTTCCTTTTTACGATTTTTATAAAGGTAGAATTTCTCTCTGGCTCTCAGCTCCGTCTTTTGTTTTGTTAATAAGCCCTTCTGCTCCTTTCTCCCAGGCAGGAGAGTTGAGCCATTTTCTGAGAAGATTCCACACGGATACTGGGAACTAGATATTTCAGGGCACAGGCGAAATGAAGATTTTCTACTCATAATTCAGCCTCCAGTAAGCAAAGCTAGTGTGGTAGGGACCCCCTCTGGCCTTCTATCCATGTCTCTGTGTCTCTGAGGTCTCTGTCTCTCTCTGCTCCTGTCTCCTCATTTTTTTTGGTAATTTTTCCTTTTTACGATTTTTTTAAAGGTAGAATTTCTCTCTGGCTCTCAGCTCCTATCTTTTGTTTTGTTAATAAGCCATCCTGCTCCTTTCTCCCAGGCAGGAGAGTTGAGCCATTCTCTGAGAAGATTCCACATGGATACTGGGAAGTAGATATTTCAGGGCACAGGCGAAATGAAGATTTTCTACTCATAAGTCAGCCTCCAGCAAGCAAAGCTAGTGTGTAGGGAGCCCCTCTGGCCTTCTATCCCTGTCTCTGTGTCTCTGAGGTCTCTGTCTCTCTCTGCTCCTGTCTCCTAATTTTTTTTTAGTAATTTTTCCTTTTTATGATTTTTTGAAAGGTAGAATTTCTTTCTGGCTCTCAGCTCCATCTTTTGTTTTGTTAATAAGCCCTTCTGATCCTTTCTCCCAGGCAGTAGAGTTGAGCCATTCTCTGAGAAGATTCCACATGGATACTGGGAACTAGATATTTCAGGGCACAGGCGAAATGAAGATTTTCTACTCATAATTCAGCCTCCAGCAAGCAAAGCTATTGTGGTAGGGCGCCCCTCTGGCCTTCTATCCCTGTCTCTGTGTCTCTGAGGTCTCTGTCAATCTCTGCTCCTGTCTCCACATTTTTTTGGAAATTTTTTCCTTTTTACGATTTTTTTAAAGGTAGAATTTCTCTCTGGCTCTCAGCTCCATCTTTTGTTTTGTTAATAAGCCCTTCTGCTCCTTTCTCCCAGGCAGGAGAGTTGAGCCATTCTCTGAGAAGATTCCACATGGATACTGGGAACTAGATATTTCAGGGCACAGACGAAATGAAGATTTTCTACTCATAATTCAGCCTCCAGCAAGCAAAGCTAGTGTGGTAGGGAGCCCCTCTTGCCTTCTATCCCTGTCTCTCTGTCTCTGAGGTCTCTGTCTCTCTCTGTTCCTGTCTCCTCATTTTTTTTGGGAATTTTTCCTTTTTACGATTTTTTTAAAGGTAGAATTTCTCTCTGGCTTCTCAGCTCCATCTTTTGTTTTGTTAATAAGCCCTTCTGCTCCGTTCTCCCAGGCAGGAGAGTTGAGCCATTCTCTGAGAAGATTCCACATGGATACTGGGAACTAGATATTTCAGGGCACAGGCGAAATGAAGATTTTCTACTCATAATTCAGCCTCCAGCAAGCAAAGCTAGTGTGGTAGGGTGCCCCTCTGGCCTTCTATCCCTGTCTCTGTGTCTCTGAGGTCTCTGTCTCTCTCTGCTCCTGTCTCCTAATTTTTTTTTTGGTAATTTTTCCTTTATGACTTTTTTAAAGGTAGAATTTCTCTCTGGCTCTCAGCTCCATCTTTTGTTTTGTTAATAAGCCCTTCTGCTCCTTTCTCCCAGGCAGGAGAGTTGAGCCATTCTCTGAGAAGATTCCACATGGATACTGGGAAGTAGATATTTCAGGGCACAGGCGAAATGAAGATCTTCTACTCATAATTCAGCCTCCAGCAAGCAAAGCTAGTGTGGTAGGGAGCCCCTCTGGCCTTCTATCCCTGTCTCTGTGTCTCTGAGGTCTCTGTCTATGTCTGCTCCTGTCTCCTCATTTTTTTTGGTAATTTTTCCTTTTTAGGATTTTTTTAATGGTAGAATTTGTCTCTGGCTCTCAGCTCCGTCTTTTGTTTTGTTAATGAGCCCTTCTGCTCCTTTCTCCCAGGCAGGAGAGTTGAGCCATTCTCTGAGAAGATTCCACACGGATACTGGGAACTAGATATTTCAGGGCACAGGCGAAATGAAGATTTTTCTACTCATAATTCAGCCTCCAGCAAGCAAAGCTAGTGTGGTAGGGACCCCCTCTGGCCTTCTATCCATGTCTCTGTGTCTCTGAGGTCTCTGTCTCTCTCTGCTCCTGTCTCCTCATATTTTTTTGGTAATTTTTCCTTTTTACGATTTTTTTAAAGGTAGGAATTTCTCTCTGGCTCTCAGCTCCATCTTTTGTTTTGTAAATAAGCCCTTCTGCTCCTTTCTCCCAGTCAGGAGAGTTGAGCCATTCTCTGAGAAGATTCCACATGGATACTGGGAACTAGATATTTCAGGGCAGAGACGAAATGAAGATTTTCTACTCATAATTTCAGCCTCCAGCAAGCAAAGCTAGTGTGGTAGGGAGCCCTCTTGCCTTCTATCCCTGTCTCTGTGTCTCTGAGGTCTCTGTCTCTCTCTGCTCCTTTCTCCTCATTTTTTTTTGGTAATTTTTCTTTTTACGCCTTTTTTAAAGGTTAGAATTTCTCTCTGGCTCTCAGCTCCATCTTTTGTTTTGTTAATAAGCCCTTCTGCTCCTATTTCCCAGGCAGGAGAGTTGAGCCATTCTCTGAGAAGTTTCCACATGGATACTGGGAACTAGATATTTCAGGGCACAGGGGAAATGAAGATTTTCTACTCATAATTCAGCCTCCAGCAAGCAAAGCTAGTGTGGTAGGGAGCCCCTCTGGCCTTCTATCCCGGTCTGTGTGTCTCTGAAGTCTCTGTCTCTCTCTGCTCCTGTCTCCTCATTTTTTTTGGTAATTTTTCTTTTTATGATTTTTTTAAATGTAGAATTTCTCTCTGGCTCTCAGCTCCATCTTTTGTTTTGTTAATAAGGCCTTCTGCTCCTTTCTCCCAGGCAGGAGAGTTGAGCCATTCTCTGAGAAGATTCCACATGGATACTGGGAACAAGATATTTCAGGGCACAGGCGAAAATGAAGATTTTCTACTCATAATTCAGCCTCCAGCAAGCAAAGCTAGTGTGGTAGGGAGCCCCTCTGGCCTTCTATCCCTGTCTCGGTGTCTCTGAGGTCTCTGTCTCTCTCTGCTCCTTTCTCCTCAATTTTTGGTAATTTTTTCCTTTTTACGATTTTTTTAATGGTAGAATTTCTCTCTGGCTCTCAGCTCCATCTTTTGTTTTGTTAATAAGCCCTTCTGCTCCTTTCTCCCAGGCAGGAGAGTTGAGCCATTCTCTGAGAAGACTCCACACGGATACTGGGAACTAGATATTTCAGGGCACAGGCGAAATGAAGATTTTCTACTTCATAATTCAGCCTCCAGCAAGCAAAGCTAGTGTGGTAGGGAGCCCCTCTGGCCTTCTATCCCTGTCTCTGTGTCTCTGAGGTCTCTGTCTCTCTCTGCTCCTGTCTCCTAATTTTTTTTTTAGTAATTTTTCCTTTTTACGATTTTTTTAATGATAGAATTTCTCTGTGGCTCTCAGCTCCATCTTTTGTTTTGTTAATAAGCGCTTCTGCTCCTTTCTCCCAGGCAGGAGAGTTGAAGCATTCTCTGAGAAGGTTCCACACGGATACCGGGAAACTAGATATTTCAGGGCACAGGCGAAATGAAGATTTTCTACTCATAAGTCAGCCTCCAGCAAGCAAAGCTAGTGTGCTAGGGAGCCCCTCTGGCCTTCTATCCCTGTCTCTGTGTCTCTGAGGTCTCTGTATCTCTCTGCTCCTGTCTCCTAAATTTTTTTTAGTAATTTTTCCTTTTTATGATTTTTTGAAAGGTAGAATTTCTTTCTGGCTCTCAGCTCCATCTTTTGTTTTGTTTAATAAGCCCTTCTGATCCTTTCTCCCAGGCAGTAGAGTTGAGCCATTCTCTGAGAAGATTCCACATGGATACTGGGAACTAGATATTTCAGGGCACAGGCGAAATGAAGATTTTCTACTCATAATTCAGCCTCCAGCAAGCAAAGCTAGTGTGGTAGGGAGCCCCTCTGGCCTCTATCCCGGTCTCTGTGTCTCTGAAGTCTCTGTCTCTCTCTGCTCCTGTCTCCTCATTTTTTTTGGTAATTTTTCCTTTTTACGATTTTTTTAAAGGTAGAATTTCTCTCTGGCTCTCAGCTCCATCTTTTGTTTGTTAATAAGGCCTTCTGCTCCTTTCTCCCAGGCAGGAGAGTTGAGCCATTCTCTGAGAAGATTCCACACGGATACTGGGAACTAGATATTTCAGGGCACAGGCGAAATGAAGATTTTCTACTCATAATTCAGCCTCCAGCAAGCAAAGCTAGTGTGGTTGGGAGCCCCTCTGGCCTTCTATCCCTGTCTCTGTGTCTCTGAGGTCTCTGTCTCTCTCTGCTCCTGTCTCCTCATATTTTTGGTAATTTTTCCTTTTTATGATTTTTTTAAAGGTAGAATTTCTCTCTGGCTCTCAGCTCCATCTTTTGTTTTGTTAATAAGCCCTTCTGCTCCTTTCTCCCAGGCAGGAGAGTTGAGCCATTCTCTGAGAAGATTCCACACGAATACTGGGAACTAAATATTTCAGGGCACAGGCGAAATCAAGATTTTCTACTCATAATTCAGCCTCCAGCAAGCAAAGCTAGTGTGGTAGGGAGCCCTCTGGCCTTCTATCCCTGTCTCTGTGTCTCTGAGGTCTCTGTCTCTCTCTGCTCCTGTCTCCTCATTTTTTTTGGGAATTTTTCCTTCTTACGATTTTTTTTAAAGGTAGAATTTCTCTCTGGCTCTCAGCTCCATCTTTTGTTTTGTTAATAAGCCCTTCTGCTCCTTTCTCCCAGGCAGGAGAGTTGAGCCATTCTCTGAGAAGGTTCCACATGGATACTGGGAACTAGATATTTCAGGGCACAGGCGAAATGAAGATTTTCTACTCATAATTCAGCCTCCAGCAAGCAAAGCTAGTGTGGTAGGGAGCCCCTCTGGCCTTCTATCCCTGTCTCTGTGTCTCTGAGGTCTCTGTCAATCTCTGCTCCTGTCTCCACATTTTTTTGGAAATTTTTCCTTTTTACGATTTTTTTAAAGGTAGAATTTCTCTCTGGCTCTCAGCTCCATCTTTTGTTTTGTTAATAAGCCCTCTGCTCCTTTCTCCCAGTCAGGAGAGTTGAGCTATTCTCTGAGAAGATTCCACATAGATACTGGGAACTAGATATTTCAGGGCCAGAGACGAAATGAAGATTTTCTACTCATAATTCAGCCTCCAGCAAGCAAAGCTAGTGTGGTAGGGAGCCCCTCTTGCCTTCTATCCCTGTCTCTGTGTCTCTGAGGTCTCTGTCCTCTCTCTGCTCCTGTCTCCTCATTTTTTTTTGTAATTTTTCCTTTTTACGCCTTTTTTAAAGGTAGAATTTTCTCTCTGGCTCTCAGCTCCATCTTTTGTTTTGTTAATAAGCCCTTCTGCTCCTTTTTCCCAGGCAGGAGAGTTGAGCCATTCTCTGAGAAGTTTCCACATGGATACTGGGAACTAGATATTTCAGGGCACAGGGGAAATGAAGATTTTCTACTCATAATTCAGCCTCCAGCAAGCAAAGCTAGTGTGGTAGGGAGCCCCTCTGGCCTTCTATCCCGGTCTCTGTGTCTCTGAATTCTCTGTCTCTCTCTGCTCCTGTCTCCTCATTTTTTTTGGTAATTTTTCCTTTTTACGATTTTTTTTAAATGTAGAATTTCTCTCTGGCTCTCAGCTCCATCTTTTGTTTTGTTAATAAGGCCTTCTACTCCTTTCTCCCAGGCAGGAGAGTTGAGCCATTCTCTGAGAAGATTCCACACGGATACTGGGAACTTGATATTTCAGGGCACAGGCAAAATGAAGATTTTCTACTCATAATTCAGCCTCCAGCAAGCAAAGCTAGTGTGGTAGGGAGCCCCTCTGGCCTTCTATCCCTGTCTCGGTGTCTCTGAGGTCTCTGTCTCTCTCTGCTCCTGTCTCCTCAATTTTTGGTAATTTTTTCCTTTTACGATTTTTTTTAATGGTAGAATTTCTCTCTGGCTCTCAGCTCCATCTTTTGTTTTGTTAATAAGCCCCTTCTGCTCCTTTCTCCCAGGCAGGAGAGTTGAGCCATTCTCTGAGAAGTCTCCACACGGATACTGGGAACTGGATATTTCAGGGCACAGGCGAAATGAAGATTTTTCTACTCATAATTCAGCCTCCAGCAAGCAAAGCTAGTGTGGTAGGGAGCCCCTCTGGCCTTCTATCCCTGTCTCTGTGTCTCTGAGGTCTCTGTCTCTCTCTGCTCCTGTCTCCTCATTTTTTTGGTAATTTTTCCTTTTTTACGATTTTTTTTAAAGGTAGAATTTCTCTCTGGCTCTCAGCTCCATCTTTTGTTTTGTTAATAAGCCCTTCTGCTCTTTCTCCCAGGCAGGAGAGTTGAGCCATTCTCTGAGAAGATTCCACACGGATACTTGGAACTAGATATTTCAGGGCACAGGCAAAATGAAGATTTTCTACTCATAATTCAGCCTCCAGCAAGCAAAGCTAGTGTGGTAGGGAGCCCCTCTGGCCTTCTATCCCTGTCTCTGTGTCTCTGAGGTCTCTGTCTCTCTCTGCTCCTGTCTCCTCTTTTTTTTTGGTAATTTTTCCTTTTTACGATTTTTTTAAAGGTAGAATTTCTCTCTGGCTCTCAGCTCCATCTTTTGTTTTGTTAATAAGACCTTCTGCTCCTTTCTCCCAGGCAGGAGAGTTGAGCCATTCTCTGAGAGGATTCCACATGGATACTGAGAACTAGATATTTCAGGGCACAGGCGAAATGAAGATTTTCTACTCATAATTCAGCCTCCAGCAAGCAAAGCTAGTGTGGTAGGGAGCCCCTCTGGCCTTCTATCCCTGTCTCTGTGTCTCTGAGGTCTCTGTCTGTCTCTGCTCCTGTCTCCTCAATTTTTTTGGTAATTTTTCCTTTTTACGATTTTTTTAATGGTAGAATTTCTCTCTGGCTCTCAGCTCCATCTTTTGTTTTGTTAATAAGCCCTTCTGCTCCTTTCTCCCAGGCAGGAGAGTTGAGCCATTCTCTGAGAAGATTCCACATGGATACTGGGAACTAGATATTTCAGGGCACAGGCGAAATGAAGATCACCTACTCATAATTCAGCATCCAGCAAGCAAAGCTAGTGTGGTAGGGAGCCCCTCTGGCCTTCTATCCCTGTCTCTGTGTCTCTGAGGTCTCTGTATCTCTCTGATCCTGTCTCCTCATTTTTTTTGGTAATTTTTCCTTTTTAGGATTTTTTTAATGGTAGAATTTCTCTCTGGCTCTCAGCTCCGTCTTTTGTTTTGTTAATAAGCCCTTCTGCTCCTTTCTCCCAGGCAGGAGAGTTGAGCCATTCTCTGAGAAGATTCCACATGGATACTGGGAACTAGATATTTCAGGGCAAGGCGAAATGAAGATTTTCTACTCATAATTCAGCCTCCAGCAAGCAAAGCTAGTGTGGTAGGGAGCCCCTCTGGCCTTCTATCCATGTCTCTGAGTCTCTGAGGTCTCTGTCTCTCTCTGCTCCTGTCTCCTCATTTTTTTTTGGAAATTTTTCCTTTTTATGATTTTTTTAAAGGTAGAATTTCTCTCTGGCTCTCAGCTCCATCTTTTGTTTTGTTAATAAGCCCTTCTGCTCCTTTCTCCCAGGCAGGAGAGTTGAGCCATTCTCTGAGAAGATTCCACATGGATACTGGGAACTAGATATTTCAGGGCACAGGCGAAATGAAGATTTTGTACTCATAATTCAGCCTCCAGCAAGCAAAGCTAGTGTGGTAGGGAGCCCCTCTGGCCTTCTATCCCTGTCTCGGTGTCTCTGAGGTCTCTGTCTCTCTCTGCTCCTGTCTCCTCAATTTTTGGTAATTTTTCCTTTTTACGATTTTTTTAATGGTAGAATTTCTCTCTGGCTCTCAGCTCCATCTTTTGTTTTGTTAATAAGCCCTTCTGCTCCTTTCTCCCAGGCAGGAGAGTTGAGCCATTCTCTGAGAAGACTCCACACGGATACTGGGGAACTGGATATTTCAGGGCACAGGCGAAATGAAGATTTTCTACTCATAATTCAGCCTCCAGCAAGCAAAGCTAGTGTGGTAGGGAGCCCCTCTGGCCTTCTATCCCTGTCTCTGTGTCTCTGAGGTCTCTGTCTCTCTCTGCTCCTGTCTCCTCATTTTTTTGGGTAATTTTTCCTTTTTACGATTTTTTTAAAGGTAGAATTTCTCTCTGGCTCTCAGCTCCATCTTTTGTTTTGTTAATAAGCCCTTCTGCTCTTTCTCCCAGGCAGGAGAGTTGAGCCATTCTCTGAGAAGATTCCACACTGATACTTGGAACTAGATATTTCAGGGCACAGGCAAAATGAAGATTTTCTACTCATAATTCAGCCTCCAGCAAGCAAAGCTAGTGTGGTAGGGAGCCCCTCTGGCCTTCTATCCCTGTCTCTGTGTCTCTGAGGTCTCTGTCTCTCTCTGCTCCTGTCTCCTCATTTTTTTTGGTAATTTTTCCTTTTTACGATTTTTTTAAAGGTAGAATTTCTCTCTGGCTCTCAGCTCCATCTTTTGTTTTGTTAATAAGACCTTCTGCTCCTTTCTCCCAGGCAGGAGAGTTGAGCCATTCTCTGAGAGGATTCCACATGGATACTGAGAACTAGATATTTCAGGGCACAGGCGAAATGAAGATTTTCTACTCATAATTCAGCCTCCAGCAAGCAAAGCTAGTGTGGTAGGGAGCCCCTCTGGCCTTCTATCCCTGTCTCTGTGTCTCTGAGGTCTCTGTCTGTCTCTGCTCCTGTCTCCTCAATTTTTTGGTAATTTTTTCCTTTTATACGATTTTTTTAATGGTAGAATTTCTCTCTGGCTCTCAGCTCCATCTTTTGTTTTGTTAATAAGCCCTTCTGCTCCTTTCTCCCAGGCAGGAGAGTTGAGCCATTCTCTGAGAAGATTCCACATGGATACTGGGAACTAGATATTTCAGGGCACAGGCGAAATGAAGATCATCTACTCATAATTCAGCATCCAGCAAGCAAAGCTAGTGTGGTAGGGAGCCCCTCTGGCCTTCTATCCCTGTCTCTGTGTCTCTGAGGTCTCTGTATCTCTCTGATCCTGTCTCCTCATTTTTTTTTGGTAATTTTTCCTTTTTAGGATTTTTTTAATGGTAGAATTTCTCTCTGGCTCTCAGCTCCGTCTTTTGTTTTGTTAATAAGCCCTTCTGCTCCTTTCTCCCAGGCAGGAGAGTTGAGCCATTCTCTGAGAAGATTCCACATGGATACTGGGAACTAGATATTTCAGGGCACAGGCGAAATGAAGATTTTCTACTCATAATTCAGCCTCCAGCAAGCAAAGCTAGTGTGGTAGGGAGCCCCTCTGGCCTTCTATCCATGTCTCTGTGTCTCTGAGGTCTCTGTCTCTCTCTGCTCCTGTCTCCTCATTTTTTTTTTGGAAATTTTTCCTTTTTATGATTTTTTTAAAGGTAGAATTTCTCTCTGGCTCTCAGCTCCATCTTTTGTTTTGTTAATAAGCCCTTCTGCTCCTTTCTCCCAGGCAGGAGAGTTGAGCCATTCTCTGAGAAGATTCCACATGGATACTGGGAACAAGATATTTCAGGGCACAGGCGAAATGAAGATTTTCTACTCATAATTCAGCCTCCAGCAAGCAAAGCTAGTGTGGTAGGGAGCCCCTCTGGCCTTCTATCCCTGTCTCGGTGTCTCTGAGGTCTCTGTCTCTCTCTGCTCCTGTCTCCTCAATTTTTGGTAATTTTTCCTTTTTACGATTTTTTTAATGGTAGAATTTCTCTCTGGCTCTCAGCTCCATCTTTTGTTTTGTTAATAAGCCCTTCTGCTCCTTTCTCCCCAGGCAGGAGAGTTGAGCCATTCTCTGAGAAGACTCCACACGGATACTGGGAACTAGATATTTCAGGGCACAGGCGAAATGAAGATTTTCTACTCATAATTCAGCCTCCAGCAAGCAAAGCTAGTGTGGTAGGGAGCCCCTCTGGCCTTCTATCCCTGTCTCTGTGTCTCTGAGGTCTCTGTCTCTCTCTGCTCCTGTCTCCTAATTTTTTTTTAGTAATTTTTCCTTTTTACGATTTTTTTAATGATAGAATTTCTCTGTGGCTCTCAGCTCCATCTTTTGTTTTGTTAATAAGCGCTTCTGCTCCTTTCTCCCAGGCAGGAGAGTTGAGCCATTCTCTGAGAAGGTTCCACACGGATACCGGGAACTAGATATTTCAGGGCACAGGCGAAATGAAGATTTTCTACTCATAAGTCAGCCTCCAGCAAGCAAAGCTAGTGTGCTAGGGATCCCCTCTGGCCTTCTATCCCTGTCTCTGTGTCTCTGAGGTCTCTGTATCTCTCTGCTCCTGTCTCCTAATATTTTTTTAGTAATTTTTCCTTTTTATGATTTTTTGAAAGGTAGAATTTCTTTCTGGCTCTCAGCTCCATCTTTTGTTTTGTTAATAAGCCCTTCTGATCCTTTCTCCCAGGCAGTAGAGTTGAGCCATTCTCTGAGAAGATTCCACATGGATACTGGGAACTAGATATTTCAGGGCACAGGCGAAATGAAGATTTTCTACTCATAATTCAGCCTCCAGCAAGCAAAGCTAGTGTGGTAGGGAGCCCCTCTGGCCTCTATCCCGGTCTCTGTGTCTCTGAAGTCTCTGTCTCTCTCTGCTCCTGTCTCCTCATTTTTTTGGGTAATTTTTCCTTTTTACGATTTTTTGAAAGGTAGAATTTCTCTCTGGCTCTCAGCTCCATCTTTTGTTTTGTTAATAAGCCCTTCTGCTCTTTCTCCCAGGCAGGAGAGTTGAGCCATTCTCTGAGAAGATTCCACACGGATACTTGGAACTAGATATTTCAGGGCACAGGCAAAATGAAGACTTTCTACTCATAATTCAGCCTCCAGCAAGCAAAGCTAGTGTGGTAGGGAGCCCCTCTGGCCTTCTATCCCTGTCTCTGTGTCTCTGAGGTCTCTGTCTCTCTCTGCTCCTGTCTCCTCTTTTTTTTTGGTAATTTTTCCTTTTTACGATTTTTTTAAAGGTAGAATTTCTCTCTGGCTCTCAGCTCCATCTTTTGTTTTGTTAATATGACCTTCTGCTCCTTTCTCCCAGGCAGGAGAGTTGAGCCATTCTCTGAGAGGATTCCACATGGATACTGAGAACTAGATATTTCAGGGCACAGGCGAAATGAAGATTTTCTACTCATAATTCAGCCTCCAGCAAGCAAAGCTAGTGTGGTAGGGAGCCCCTCTGGCCTTCTATCCCTGTCTCTGTGTCTCTGAGGTCTCTCTCTGTCTCTGCTCCTGTCTCCTCAATTTTTTGGTAATTTTTCCTTTTTACGATTTTTTTAAAGGTAGAATTTCTCTCTGGCTCTCAGCTCCATCTTTTGTTTTGTTAATAAGCCCTTCTGCTCCTTTCTCCCAGGCAGGAGAGTTGAGCCATTCTCTGAGAAGACTCCACATGGATACTGGGAACTAGATATTTCAGGGCACAGGCGAAATGAAGATCATCTACTCATAATTCAGCATCCAGCAAGCAAAGCTAGTGTGGTAGGGAGCCCCTCTGCCTTCTATCCCTGTCTCTGTGTCTCTGAGGTCTCTGTATCTCTCTGATCCTGTCTCCTCATTTTTTTTGGTAATTTTTCCTTTTTAGGATTTTTTTAATGGTAGAATTTCTCTCTGGCTCTCAGCTCCGTCTTTTGTTTTGTTAATAAGCCCTTCTGCTCCTTTCTCCCAGGCAGGAGAGTTGAGCCATTCTCTGAGAAGATTCCACATGGATACTGGGTACTAGATATTTCAGGGCACAGGCGAAATGAAGATTTTCTACTCATAATTCAGCCTCCAGCAAGCAAAGCTAGTGTGGTAGGGAGCCCCTCTGGCCTTCTATCCATGTCTCTGTGTCTCTGAGGTCTCTGTCTCTCTCTGCTCCTGTCTCCTCATTTTTTTTTTGGAAATTTTTCCTTTTTATGATTTTTTTAAACTTAGAATTTCTCTGTGGCTCTCAGCTCCATCTTTTGTTTTGTTAATAAGCGCTTCTGCTCCTTTCTCCCAGGCAGGAGAGTTGAGCCATTCTCTGAGAAGGTTCCACACGGATACCGGGAACTAGATATTTCAGGGCACAGGCGAAATGAAGATTTTCTACTCATAAGTCAGCCTCCAGCAAGCAAAGCTAGTGTGCTAGGGAGCCCCTCTGGCCTTCTATCCCTGTCTCTGTGTCTCTGAGGTCTCTGTATCTCTCTGCTCCTGTCTCCTAATTTTTTTTTAGTAATTTTTCCTTTTTATGATTTTTTGAAAGGTAGAATTTCTTTCTGGCTCTCAGCTCCATCTTTTGTTTTGTTAATAAGCCCTTCTGATCCTTTCTCCCAGGCAGTAGAGTTGAGCCATTCTCTGAGAAGATTCCACATGGATACTGGGAACTAGATATTTCAGGGCACAGGCGAAATGAAGATTTTCTACTCATAATTCAGCCTCCAGCAAGCAAAGCTAGTGTGGTAGGGAGCCCCTCTGGCCTTCTATCCCTGTCTCTGTGTCTCTGAGGTCTCTGTCAATCTCTGCTCCTGTCTCCACATTTTTTTGGAAATTTTTCCTTTTTACGATTTTTTTAAAGGTAGAATTTCTCTCTGGCTCTCAGCTCCATCTTTTGTTTTGTTAATAAGCCCTTCTGCTCCTTTCTCCCCAGTCAGGAGAGTTGAGCTATTCTCTGAGAAGATTCCACATGGATACTGGGAACTAGATATTTCAGGGCAGAGACGAAATGAAGATTTTCTACTCATAATTCAGCCTCCAGCAAGCAAAGCTAGTGTGGTAGGGAGCCCCTCTTGCCTTCTATCCCTGTCTCTGTGTCTCTGAGGTCTCTGTCTCTCTCTGCTCCTGTCTCCTCATTTTTTTTTGTAATTTTTCCTTTTTTACGCCTTTTTTAAAGGTAGAATTTCTCTCTGGCTCTCAGCTCCATCTTTTGTTTTGTTAATAAGCCCTTCTGCTCCTTTCTCCCAGGCAGGACAGTTGAGCCATTCTCTGAGAAGATTCCACATGGATACTGGGAACTAGATCTTTCAGGGCACAGGCGAAATGAAGATTTTCTACTCATAATTCAGCCTCCAGCAAGCAAAGCTAGTGTGGTAGGGCGCCCTCTGGCCTTCTATCCCTGTCTCTGTGTCTCTGAGGTCTCTGTCTCTCTCTGCTCCTGTCTCCTCATATTTTTGGTAATTTTTCCTTTTTATGATTTTTTTAAAGGTAGAATTTCTCTCTGGCTCTCAGCTCCATCTTTTGTTTTGTTAATAAGCCCTTCTGCTCCTTTCTTCCAGGCAGGAGAGTTGAGCCATTCTCTGAGAAGATTCCACACGAATACTGGGAACTAAATATTTCAGGGCACAGGCGAAATCAAGATTTTCTACTCATAATTCAGCCTCCAGCAAGCAAAGCTAGTGTGGTAGGGAGCCCCTCTGGCCTTCTATCCCTGTCTCTGTGTCTCTGAGGTCTCTGTCTCTCTCTGCTCCTGTCTCCTCATTTTTTTTTGGGAATTTTTCCTTCTTACGATTTTTTTAAAGGTAGAATTTCTCTCTGGCTCTCAGCTCCATCTTTTGTTTTGTTAATAAGCCCTTCTGCTCCTTTCTCCCAGGCAGGAGAGTTGAGCCATTCTCTGAGAAGGTTCCACATGGATACTGGGAACTAGATATTTCAGGGCACAGGCGAAATGAAGATTTTCTACTCATAATTCAGCCTCCAGCAAGCAAAGCTAGTGTGGTAGGGAGCCCCTCTGGCCTTCTATCCCTGTCTCTGTGTCTCTGAGGTCTCTGTCAATCTCTGCTCCTGTCTCCACATTTTTTTGGAAATTTTTCCTTTTTACGATTTTTTTAAAGGTAGAATTTCTCTCTGGCTCTCAGCTCCATCTTTTGTTTTGTTAATAAGCCCTTCTGCTCCTTTCTCCCAGTCAGGAGAGTTGAGCTATTCTCTGAGAAGATTCCACATGGATACTGGGAACTAGATATTTCAGGGCAGAGACGAAATGAAGATTTTCTACTCATAATTCAGCCTCCAGCAAGCAAAGCTAGTGTGGTAGGGAGCCCCTCTTGCCTTCTATCCCTGTCTCTGTGTCTCTGAGGTCTCTGTCTCTCTCTGCTCCTGTCTCCTCATTTTTTTTTGTAATTTTTCCTTTTTACGCCTTTTTTTAAAGGTAGAATTTCTCTCTGGCTCTCAGCTCCATCTTTTGTTTTGTTAATAAGCCCTTCTGCTCCTTTTTCCCCAGGCAGGAGAGTTGAGCCATTCTCTGAGAAGTTTCCACATGGATACTGGAACTAGATATTTCAGGGCACAGGGGAAATGAAGATTTTCTACTCATATTTCAGCCTCCAGCAAGCAAAGCTAGTGTGGTAGGGAACCCCTCTGGCCTTCTATCCCGGTCTCTGTGTCTCTGAATTCTCTGTCTCTCTCTGCTCCTGTCTCCTCATTTTTTTTTGGTAATTTTTCCTTTTTACGATTTTTTTAAATGTAGAATTTCTCTCTGGCTCTCAGCTCCATCTTTTGTTTTGTTAATAAGGCCTTCTACTCCTTTCTCCCAGGCAGGAGAGTTGAGCCATTCTCTGAGTAGATTCCACACGGATACTGGGAACTTGATATTTCAGGGCACAGGCAAAATGAAGATTTTCTACTCATAATTCAGCCTCCATCAAGCAAAGCTAGTGTGGTTGGGAGCCCCTCTGGCCTTCTATCCCTGTCTCGGTGTCTCTGAGGTCTCTGTCTCTCTCTGCTCCTGTCTCCTCATTTTTTTTGGTAATTTTTCCTTTTTACGATTTTTTGAAAGGTAGAATTTCTCTCTGGCTCTCAGCTCCATCTTTTGTTTTGTTAATAAGCCCTTCTGCTCCTTTCTCCCAGGCAGGAGAGTTGAGCCATTCTCTGAGAAGATTCCACATGGATACTGGGAACTAGATATTTCAGGGCACAGGCGAAATGAAGATTTTCTACTCATAATTCAGCCTCCAGCAAGCAAAGCTAGTGTGGTAGGGAGCCCCTCTGGCCTTCTATCCCTGTCTCTGTGTCTCTGAGGTCTCTGTCTCTCTCTGCTCCTGTCTCCTCATTTTTTAGGTAATTTTTCCTTTTTACGATTTTTTTAATGGTAGAATTTCTCTCTGGCTCTCAGCTCCATCTTTTGTTTTGTTAATAAGCCCTTCTGCTCCTTTCTCCCAGGCAGGAGAGTTGAGCCATTCTCTGAGAAGATTCCACATGGATACTGGGAACTAGATCTTTCAGGGCACAGGCGAAATGAAGATTTTCTACTCATAATTCAGCCTCCAGCAAGCAAAGCTAGTGTGGTAGGGCGCCCCTCTGGCCTTCTATCCCTGTCTCTGTGTCTCTGAGGTCTCTGTCTCTCTCTGCTCCTGTCTCCTCATATTTTTGGTAATTTTTCCTTTTTATGATTTTTTTAAAGGTAGAATTTCTCTCTGGCTCTCAGCTCCATCTTTTGTTTTGTTAATAAGCCCTTCTGCTCCTTTCTCCCAGGCAGGAGAGTTGAGCCATTCTCTGAGAAGATTCCACACGAATACTGGGAACTAAATATTTCAGGGCACAGGCGAAATCAAGATTTTCTACTCATAATTCAGCCTCCAGCAAGCAAAGCTAGTGTGGTAGGGAGCCCCTCTGGCCTTCTATCCCTGTCTCTGTGTCTCTGAGGTCTCTGTCTCTCTCTGCTCCTGTCTCCTCATTTTTTTTGGGAATTTTTCCTTCTTACGATTTTTTTAAAGGTAGAATTTCTCTCTGGCTCTCAGCTCCATCTTTTGTTTTGTTAATAAGCCCTTCTGCTCCGTTCTCCCAGGTAGGAGAGTTGAGCCATTCTCTGAGAAGATTCCACATGGATACTGGGAACTAGATATTTCAGGGCACAGGCGAAATGAAGATTTTGTACTCATAATTCAGCCTCCAGCAAGCAAAGCTAGTGTGGTAGGGAGCCCCTCTGGCCTTCTATCCATGTCTCTGTGTCTCTGAGGTCTCTGTCTCTCTCTGCTCCTGTCTCCTCATTTTTTTTTTTGGAAATTTTTCCTTTTTATGATTTTCTTAAAGGTAGAATTTCTCTCTGGCTCTCAGCTCCATCTTTTGTTTTGTTAATAAGCCCTTCTGCTCCTTTCTCCCAGGCAGGAGAGTTGAGCCATTCTCTGAGAAGATTCCACATGGATACTTGGAACAAGATATTTCAGGGCACAGGCGAAATGAAGATTTTCTACTCATAATTCAGCCTCCAGCAAGCAAAGCTAGTGTGGTAGGGAGCCCCTCTGGCCTTCTATCCCTGTCTCGGTGTCTCTGAGGTCTCTGTCTCTCTCTGCTCCTGTCTCCTCAATTTTTGGTAATTTTTCCTTTTTACGATTTTTTTAATGGTAGAATTTCTCTCTGGCTCTCAGCTCCATCTTTTGTTTTGTTAATAAGCCCTTCTGCTCCTTTCTCCCAGGCAGGAGAGTTGAGACATTCTCTGAGAAGACTCCACACGGATACTGGGAACTAGATATTTCAGGGCACAGGAGAAATGAAGATTTTCTACTCATAATTCAGCCTCCAGCAAGCAAAGCTAGTGTGGTAGGGAGCCCCTCTGGCCTTCTATCCCTGTCTCTGTGTCTCTGAGGTCTCTGTCGCTCTCTGCTCCTGTCTCCTAATTTTTTTTTAGTAATTTTTCCTTTTTACGATTTTTTTAATGGTAGAATTTCTCTGTGGCTCTCAGCTCCATCTTTTGTTTTGTTAATAAGCGCTTCTGCTCCTTTCTCCCAGGCAGGAGAGTTGAGCCATTCTCTGAGAAGGTTCCACACGGATACCGGGAACTAGATATTTCAGGGCACAGGCGAAATGAAGATTTTCTACTCATAAGTCAGCCTCCAGCAAGCAAAGCTAGTGTGCTAGGGAGCCCCTCTGGCCTTCTATCCCTGTCTCTGTGTCTCTGAGGTCTCTGTATCTCTCTGCTCCTGTCTCCTAATTTTTTTTTAGTAATTTTTCCTTTTTATGATTTTTTGAAAGGTAGAATTTCTTTCTGGCTCTCAGCTCCATCTTTTGTTTTGTTAATAAGCCCTTCTGATCCTTTCTCCCAGGCAGTAGAGTTGAGCCATTCTCTGAGAAGATTCCACATGGATACTGGGAACTAGATATTTCAGTGCACAGGCGAAATGAAGATTTTCTACTCATAATTCAGCCTCCAGCAAGCAAAGCTAGTGTGGTAGGGAGCCCCTCTGGCCTTCTATCCCTGTCTCTGTGTCTCTGAGGTCTCTGTCAATCTCTGCTCCTGTCTCCACAATTTTTTGGAAATTTTTCCTTTTTACGATTTTTTTAAAGGTAGAATTTCTCTCTGGCTCTCAGCTCCATCTTTTGTTTTGTTAATAAGCCCTTCTGCTCCTTTCTCCCAGGCAGGAGAGTTGAGCCATTCTCTGAGAAGTTTCCACATGGATACTGGGAACTAGATATTTCAGGGCACAGGGGAAATGAAGATTTTCTACTCATAATTCAGCCTCCAGCAAGCAAAGCTAGTGTGGTAGGGAGCCCCTCTGGCCTTCTATCCCGGTCTCTGTGTCTCTGAAGTCTCTGTCTCTCTCTGCTCCTGTCTCCTCATTTTTTTTGGTAATTTTTCCTTTTTACGATTTTTTTAAATGTAGAATTTCTCTCTGGCTCTCAGCTCCATCTTTTGTTTTGTTAATAAGGCCTTCTGCTCCTTTCTCCCAGGCAGGAGAGTTGAGCCATTCTCTGAGAAGATTCCACACGGATACTGGGAACTAGATATTTCAGGGCACAGGCGAAATGAAGATTTTCTACTCATAATTCAGCCTCCAGCAAGCAAAGCTAAGTGTGGTTGGGAGCCCCTCTGGCCTTCTATCCCTGTCTCGGTGTCTCTGAGGTCTCTGTCTCTCTCTGCTCCTGTCTCCTCATTTTTTTGGTAATTTTTCCTTTTTACGATTTTTTTAAAGGTAGAATTTCTCTCTGGCTCTCAGCTCCATCTTTTGTTTTGTTAATAAGCCCTTCTGCTCCTTTCTCCCAGGCAGGAGAGTTGAGCCATTCTCTGAGAAGATTCCACATGGATACTGGGAAGTAGATATTTCAGGGCACAGGCGAAATGAAGATCTTCTACTCATAATTCAGCCTCCAGCAAGCAAAGCTAGTGTGGTAGGGAGCCCCTCTGGCCTTCTATCCCTGTCTCTGTGTCTCTGAGGTCTCTGTCTCTCTCTGCTCCTGTCTCCTCATTTTTTTTTGGTAATTTTTCCTTTTTACGACTTTTTTAAAGGTAGAATTTCTCTCTGGCTCTCAGCTCCATCTTTTGTTTTGTTAATAAGCCCTTCTGCTCCTTTCTCCCAGGCAGGAGAGTTGAGCCATTCTCTGAGAAGATTCCACATGGATACTGGGAAGTAGATATTTCAGGGCACAGGCGAAATGAAGATCTTCTACTCATAATTCAGCCTCCAGCAAGCAAAGCTAGTGAGGTAGGGAGCCCCTCTGGCCTTCTATCCCTGTCTCTGTGTCTCTGAGGTCTCTGTCTCTCTCTGCTCCTGTCTCCTCATTTTTTTTGGTAATTTTTCCTTTTTACGATTTTTATAAAGGTAGAATTTCTCTCTGGCTCTCAGCTCCGTCTTTTGTTTTGTTAATAAGCCCTTCTGCTCCTTTCTCCCAGGCAGGAGAGTTGAGCCATTTTCTGAGAAGATTCCACACGGATACTGGGAACTAGATATTTCAGGGCACAGGCGAAATGAAGATTTTCTACTCATAATTCAGCCTCCAGTAAGCAAAGCTAGTGTGGTAGGGACCCCCTCTGGCCTTCTATCCATGTCTCTGTGTCTCTGAGGTCTCTGTCTCTCTCTGCTCCTGTCTCCTCATTTTTTTTGGTAATTTTTCCTTTTTACGATTTTTTTAAAGGTAGAATTTCTCTCTGGCTCTCAGCTCCATCTTTTGTTTTGTTAATAAGCCATCCTGCTCCTTTCTCCCAGGCAGGAGAGTTGAGCCATTCTCTGAGAAGATTCCACATGGATACTGGGAAGTAGATATTTCAGGGCACAGGCGAAATGAAGATTTTCTACTCATAAGTCAGCCTCCAGCAAGCAAAGCTAGTGTGGTAGGGAGCCCCTCTGGCCTTCTATCCCTGTCTCTGTGTCTCTGAGGTCTCTGTCTCTCTCTGCTCCTGTCTCCTAATTTTTTTTTAGTAATTTTTCCTTTTTATGATTTTTTTGAAAGGTAGAATTTCTTTCTGGCTCTCAGCTCCATCTTTTGTTTTGTTAATAAGCCCTTCTGATCCTTTTCTCCCAGGCAGTAGAGTTGAGCCATTCTCTGAGAAGATTCCACATGGATACTGGGAACTAGATATTTCAGGGCACAGGCGAAATGAAGATTTTCTACTCATAATTCAGCCTCCAGCAAGCAAAGCTATTGTGGTAGGGCGCCCCTCTGGCCTTCTATCTCCCTGTCTCTGTGTCTCTGAGGTCTCTGTCAATCTCTGCTCCTGTCTCCACATTTTTTTGGAAATTTTTCCTTTTTATACGATTTTTTTAAAGGTAGAATTTCTCTCTGGCTCTCAGCTCCATCTTTTGTTTTGTTAATAAGCCCTTCTGCTCCTTTCTCCCAGGCAGGAGAGTTGAGCCATTCTCTGAGAAGATTCCACATGGATACTGGGAACTAGATATTTCAGGGCACAGACGAAATGAAGATTTTCTACTCATAATTCAGCCTCCAGCAAGCAAAGCTAGTGTGGTAGGGAGCCCCTCTTGCCTTCTATCCCTGTCTCTCTGTCTCTGAGGTCTCTGTCTCTCTCTGTTCCTGTCTCCTCATTTTTTTTGGGAATTTTTCCTTTTTACGATTTTTTTAAAGGTAGAATTTCTCTCTGGCTCTCAGCTCCATCTTTTGTTTTGTTAATAAGCCCTTCTGCTCCGTTCTCCCAGGCAGGAGAGTTTGAGCCATTCTCTGAGAAGATTCCACATGGATACTGGGAACTAGATATTTCAGGGCACAGGCGAAATGAAGATTTTCTACTCATAATTCAGCCTCCAGCAAGCAAAGCTAGTGTGGTAGGGTGCCCCTCTGGCCTTCTATCCCTGTCTCTGTGTCTCTGAGGTCTCTGTCTCTCTCTGCTCCTGTCTCCTAATTTTTTTTTGGTAATTTTTTCCTTTATGACTTTTTTAAAGGTAGAATTTCTCTCTGGCTCTCAGCTCCATCTTTTGTTTTGTTAATAAGCCCTTCTGCTCCTTTCTCCCAGGCAGGAGAGTTGAGCCATTCTCTGAGAAGATTCCACATGGATACTGGGAAGTAGATATTTCAGGGCACAGGCGAAATGAAGATCTTCTACTCATAATTCAGCCTCCAGCAAGCAAAGCTAGTGTGGTAGGGAGCCCCTCTGGCCTTCTATCCCTGTCTCTGTGTCTCTGAGGTCTCTGTCTATGTCTGCTCCTGTCTCCTCATTTTTTTTGGTAATTTTTTCCTTTTTAGGATTTTTTTTAATGGTAGAATTTGTCTCTGGCTCTCAGCTCCGTCTTTTGTTTTGTTAATGAGCCCTTCTGCTCCTTTCTCCCAGGCAGGAGAGTTGAGCCATTCTCTGAGAAGATTCCACACGGATACTGGGAACTAGATATTTCAGGGCACAGGCGAAATGAAGATTTTCTACTCATAATTCAGCCTCCAGCAAGCAAAGCTAGTGTGGTAGGGACCCCCTCTGGCCTTCTATCCATGTCTCTGTGTCTCTGAGGTCTCTGTCTCTCTCTGCTCCTGTCTCCTCATATTTTTTTTGGTAATTTTTCCTTTTTACGATTTTTTTAAAGGTAGAATTTCTCTCTGGCTCTCAGCTCCATCTTTTGTTTTGTAAATAAGCCCTTCTGCTCCTTTCTCTCCCAGTCAGGAGAGTTGAGCCATTCTCTGAGAAGATTCCACATGGATACTGGGAACTAGATATTTCAGGGCAGAGACGAAATGAAGATTTTCTACTCATAATTCAGCCTCCAGCAAGCAAAGCTAGTGTGGTAGGGAGCCCCTCTTGCCTTCTATCCCTGTCTCTGTGTCTCTGAGGTCTCTGTCTCTCTCTGCTCCTTTCTCCTCATTTTTTTTTTGGTAATTTTTCTTTTTTACGCCTTTTTTAAAGGTAGAATTTCTCTCTGGCTCTCAGCTCCATCTTTTGTTTTGTTAATAAGCCCTTCTGCTCCTATTTCCCAGGCAGGAGAGTTGAGCCATTCTCTGAGAAGTTTCCACATGGATACTGGGAACTAGATATTTCAGGGCACAGGGGAAATGAAGATTTTCTACTCATAATTCAGCCTCCAGCAAGCAAAGCTAGTGTGGTAGGGAGCCCCTCTGGCCTTCTATCCCGGTCTGTGTGTCTCTGAAGTCTCTGTCTCTCTCTGCTCCTGTCTCCTCATTTTTTTTTGGTAATTTTTCTTTTTATGATTTTTTTAAATGTAGAATTTCTCTCTGGCTCTCAGCTCCATCTTTTGTTTTTGTTAATAAGGCCTTCTGCTCCTTTCTCCCAGGCAGGAGAGTTGAGCCATTCTCTGAGAAGATTCCACATGGATACTGGGAACAAGATATTTCAGGGCACAGGCGAAATGAAGATTTTCTACTCATAATTCAGCCTCCAGCAAGCAAAGCTAGTGTGGTAGGGAGCCCCCTCTGGCCTTCTATCCCTGTCTCGGTGTCTCTGAGGTCTCTGTCTCTCTCTGCTCCTTTCTCCTCAATTTTTGGTAATTTTTCCTTTTTACGATTTTTTTAATGGTAGAATTTCTCTCTGGCTCTCAGCTCCATCTTTTGTTTTGTTAATAAGCCCTTCTGCTCCTTTCTCCCAGGCAGGAGAGTTGAGCCATTCTCTGAGAAGACTCCACACGGATACTGGGAACTAGATATTTCAGGGCACAGGCGAAATGAAGATTTTCTACTCATAATTCAGCCTCCAGCAAGCAAAGCTAGTGTGGTAGGGAGCCCCTCTGGCCTTCTATCCCTGTCTCTGTGTCTCTGAGGTCTCTGTCTCTCTCTGCTCCTGTCTCCTAATTTTTTTTTTAGTAATTTTTTCCTTTTTACGATTTTTTTAATGATAGAATTTCTCTGTGGCTCTCAGCTCCATCTTTTGTTTTGTTAATAAGCGCTTCTGCTCCTTTCTCCCAGGCAGGAGAGTTGAGCCATTCTCTGAGAAGGTTCCACACGGATACCGGGAACTAGATATTTCAGGGCACAGGCGAAATGAAGATTTTCTACTCATAAGTCAGCCTCCAGCAAGCAAAGCTAGTGTGCTAGGGAGCCCCTCTGGCCTTCTATCCCTGTCTCTCTGTGTCTCTGAGGTCTCTGTATCTCTCTGCTCCTGTCTCCTAAATTTTTTTTTAGTAATTTTTTCCTTTTTATGATTTTTTGAAAGGTAGAATTTCTTTCTGGCTCTCAGCTCCATCTTTTGTTTTGTTAATAAGCCCTTCTGATCCTTTCTCCCAGGCAGTAGAGTTGAGCCATTCTCTGAGAAGATTCCACATGGATACTGGGAACTAGATATTTCAGGGCACAGGCGAAATGAAGATTTTCTACTCATAATTCAGCCTCCAGCAAGCAAAGCTAGTGTGGTAGGGAGCCCCTCTGGCCTCTATCCCGGTCTCTGTGTCTCTGAAGTCTCTGTCTCTCTCTGCTCCTGTCTCCTCATTTTTTTTGGTAATTTTTCCTTTTTTACGATTTTTTTAAAGGTAGAATTTCTCTCTGGCTCTCAGCTCCATCTTTTGTTTTGTTAATAAGGCCTTCTGCTCCTTTCTCCCAGGCAGGAGAGTTGAGCCATTCTCTGAGAAGATTCCACACGGATACTGGGAACTAGATATTTCAGGGCACAGGCGAAATGAAGATTTTCTACTCATAATTCAGCCTCCAGCAAGCAAAGCTAGTGTGGTTGGGAGCCCCTCTGGCCTTCTATCCCTGTCTCTGTGTCTCTGAGGTCTCTGTCTCTCTCTGCTCCTGTCTCCTCATATTTTTGGTAATTTTTTCCTTTTTATGATTTTTTTAAAGGTAGAATTTCTCTCTGGCTCTCAGCTCCATCTTTTGTTTTGTTAATAAGCCCTTCTGCTCCTTTCTCCCAGGCAGGAGAGTTGAGCCATTCTCTGAGAAGATTCCACACGAATACTGGGAACTAAATATTTCAGGGCACAGGCGAAATCAAGATTTTTCTACTCATAATTCAGCCTCCAGCAAGCAAAGCTAGTGTGGTAGGGAGCCCCTCTGGCCTTCTATCCCTGTCTCTGTGTCTCTGAGGTCTCTGTCTCTCTCTGCTCCTGTCTCCCTCATTTTTTTTTGGGAATTTTTTCCTTCTTACGATTTTTTTAAAGGTAGAATTTCTCTCTGGCTCTCAGCTCCATCTTTTGTTTTGTTAATAAGCCCTTCTGCTCCTTTCTCCCAGGCAGGAGAGTTGAGCCCATTCTCTGAGAAGGTTCCACATGGATACTGGGAACTAGATATTTCAGGGCACAGGCGAAATGAAGATTTTCTACTCATAATTCAGCCTCCAGCAAGCAAAGCTAGTGTGGTAGGGAGCCCCTCTGGCCTTCTATCCCTGTCTCTGTGTCTCTGAGGTCTCTGTCAATCTCTGCTCCTGTCTCCACATTTTTTTGGAAATTTTTTCCTTTTTACGATTTTTTTTAAAGGTAGAATTTCTCTCTGGCTCTCAGCTCCATCTTTTGTTTTGTTAATAAGCCCTTCTGCTCCTTTCTCCCCAGTCAGGAGAGTTGAGCTATTCTCTGAGAAGATTCCACATAGATACTGGGAACTAGATATTTCAGGGGCAGAGACGAAATGAAGATTTTCTACTCATAATTCAGCCTCCAGCAAGCAAAGCTAGTGTGGTAGGGGAGCCCCTCTTGCCTTCTATCCCTGTCTCTGTGTCTCTGAGGTCTCTGTCTCTCTCTGCTCCTGTCTCCTCATTTTTTTTTGTAATTTTTCCTTTTTACGCCCTTTTTTAAAGGTAGAATTTCTCTCTGGCTCTCAGCTCCATCTTTTGTTTTGTTAATAAGCCCTTCTGCTCCTTTTTCCCAGGCAGGAGAGTTGAGCCATTCTCTGAGAAGTTTCCACATGGATACTGGGAACTAGATATTTCAGGGCACAGGGGAAATGAAGATTTTCTACTCATAATTCAGCCTCCAGCAAGCAAAGCTAGTGTGGTAGGGAGCCCCTCTGGCCTTCTATCCCGGTCTCTGTGTCTCTGAATTCTCTGTCTCTCTCTGCTCCTGTCTCCTCATTTTTTTTGGTAATTTTTTCCTTTTTTACGATTTTTTTAAATGTAGAATTTCTCTCTGGCTCTCAGCTCCATCTTTTGTTTTGTTAATAAGGCCTTCTACTCCTTTCTCCCAGGCAGGAGAGTTGAGCCATTCTCTGAGAAGATTCCACACGGATACTGGGAACTTGATATTTCAGGGCACAGGCAAAATGAAGATTTTCTACTCATAATTCAGCCCTCCAGCAAGCAAAGCTAGTGTGGTAGGGAGCCCCTCTGGCCTTCTATCCCCTGTCTCTCGGTGTCTCTGAGGTCTCTGTCTCTCTCTGCTCCTGTCTCCTCAATTTTTGGTAATTTTTCCTTTTTACGATTTTTTTAATGGTAGAAATTTCTCTCTGGCTCTCAGCTCCATCTTTTGTTTTGTTAATAAGCCCTTCTGCTCCTTTCTCCCAGGCAGGAGAGTTGAGCCATTCTCTGAGAAGTCTCCACACGGATACTGGGAACTGGATATTTCAGGGCACAGGCGAAATGAAGATTTTCTACTCATAATTCAGGCCTCCAGCAAGCAAAGCTAGTGTGGTAGGGAGCCCCTCTGGCCTTCTATCCCTGTCTCTGTGTCTCTGAGGTCTCTGTCTCTCTCTGCTCCTGTCTCCTCATTTTTTTTGGGTAATTTTTCCTTTTTTACGATTTTTTTAAAGGTAGAATTTCTCTCTGGCTCTCAGCTCCATCTTTTGTTTTGTTAATAAGCCCTTCTGCTCTTTCTCCCAGGCAGGAGAGTTGAGCCATTCTCTGAGAAGATTCCACACGGATACTTGGAACTAGATATTTCAGGGCACAGGCAAAATGAAGATTTTCTACTCATAATTCAGCCTCCAGCAAGCAAAGCTAGTGTGGTAGGGAGCCCCTCTGGCCTTCTATCCCTGTCTCTGTGTCTCTGAGGTCTCTGTCTCTCTCTGCTCCTGTCTCCTCTTTTTTTTTGGTAATTTTTCCTTTTTACGATTTTTTTAAAGGTAGAATTTCTCTCTGGCTCTCAGCTCCATCTTTTGTTTTGTTAATAAGACCTTCTGCTCCTTTCTCCCAGGCAGGAGAGTTGAGCCATTCTCTGAGAGGATTCCACATGGATACTGAGAACTAGATATTTCAGGGCACAGGCGAAATGAAGATTTTCTACTCATAATTCAGCCTCCAGCAAGCAAAGCTAGTGTGGTAGGGAGCCCCTCTGGCCTTCTATCCCTGTCTCTGTGTCTCTGAGGTCTCTGTCTGTCTCTGCTCCTGTCTCCTCAATTTTTTGGTAATTTTTCCTTTTTACGATTTTTTTAATGGTAGAATTTCTCTCTGGCTCTCAGCTCCATCTTTTGTTTTGTTAATAAGCCCTTCTGCTCCTTTCTCCCAGGCAGGAGAGTTGAGCCATTCTCTGAGAAGATTCCACATGGATACTGGGAACTAGATATTTCAGGGCACAGGCGAAATGAAGATCACCTACTCATAATTCAGCATCCAGCAAGCAAAGCTAGTGTGGTAGGGAGCCCCTCTGGCCTTCTATCCCTGTCTCTGTGTCTCTGAGGTCTCTGTATCTCTCTGATCCTGTCTCCTCATTTTTTTTTGGTAATTTTTCCTTTTTAGGATTTTTTTTAATGGTAGAATTTCTCTCTGGCTCTCAGCTCCGTCTTTTGTTTTGTTAATAAGCCCTTCTGCTCCTTTCTCCCAGGCAGGAGAGTTGAGCCATTCTCTGAGAAGATTCCACATGGATACTGGGAACTAGATATTTCAGGGGCAAGGCGAAATGAAGATTTTCTACTCATAATTCAGCCTCCAGCAAGCAAAGCTAGTGTGGTAGGGAGCCCCTCTGGCCTTCTATCCATGTCTCTGAGTCTCTGAGGTCTCTGTCTCTCTCTGCTCCTGTCTCCTCATTTTTTTTGGAAATTTTTCCTTTTTATGATTTTTTTAAAGGTAGAATTTCTCTCTGGCTCTCAGCTCCATCTTTTGTTTTGTTAATAAGCCCTTCTGCTCCTTTCTCCCAGGCAGGAGAGTTGAGCCATTCTCTGAGAAGATTCCACATGGATACTGGGAACTAGATATTTCAGGGCACAGGCGAAATGAAGATTTTGTACTCATAATTCAGCCTCCAGCAAGCAAAGCTAGTGTGGTAGGGAGCCCCTCTGGCCTTCTATCCCTGTCTCGGTGTCTCTGAGGTCTCTGTCTCTCTCTGCTCCTGTCTCCTCAATTTTTGGTAATTTTTCCTTTTTACGATTTTTTTAATGGTAGAATTTCTCTCTGGCTCTCAGCTCCATCTTTTGTTTTGTTAATAAGCCCTTCTGCTCCTTTCTCCCAGGCAGGAGAGTTGAGCCATTCTCTGAGAAGACTCCACACGGATACTGGGAACTGGATATTTCAGGGCACAGGCGAAATGAAGATTTTCTACTCATAATTCAGCCTCCAGCAAGCAAAGCTAGTGTGGTAGGGAGCCCCTCTGGCCTTCTATCCCTGTCTCTGTGTCTCTGAGGTCTCTGTCTCTCTCTGCTCCTGTCTCCTCATTTTTTTGGGTAATTTTTCCTTTTTACGATTTTTTTAAAGGTAGAATTTCTCTCTGGCTCTCAGCTCCATCTTTTGTTTTGTTAATAAGCCCTTCTGCTCTTTCTCCCAGGCAGGAGAGTTGAGCCATTCTCTGAGAAGATTCCACACGGATACTTGGAACTAGATATTTCAGGGCACAGGCAAAATGAAGATTTTCTACTCATAATTCAGCCTCCAGCAAGCAAAGCTAGTGTGGTAGGGAGCCCCTCTGGCCTTCTATCCCTGTCTCTGTGTCTCTGAGGTCTCTGTCTCTCTCTGCTCCTGTCTCCTCATTTTTTTGGTAATTTTTCCTTTTTACGATTTTTTTAAAGGTAGAATTTCTCTCTGGCTCTCAGCTCCATCTTTTGTTTTGTTAATAAGACCTTCTGCTCCTTTCTCCCAGGCAGGAGAGTTGAGCCATTCTCTGAGAGGATTCCACATGGATACTGAGAACTAGATATTTCAGGGCACAGGCGAAATGAAGATTTTCTACTCATAATTCAGCCTCCAGCAAGCAAAGCTAGTGTGGTAGGGAGCCCCTCTGGCCTTCTATCCCTGTCTCTGTGTCTCTGAGGTCTCTGTCTGTCTCTGCTCCTGTCTCCTCAATTTTTTGGTAATTTTTCCTTTTTACGATTTTTTTAATGGTAGAATTTTCTCTCTGGCTCTCAGCTCCATCTTTTGTTTTGTTAATAAGCCCTTCTGCTCCTTTCTCCCAGGCAGGAGAGTTGAGCCATTCTCTGAGAAGATTCCACATGGATACTGGGAACTAGATATTTCAGGGCACAGGCGAAATGAAGATCATCTACTCATAATTCAGCATCCAGCAAGCAAAGCTAGTGTGGTAGGGAGCCCCTCTGGCCTTCTATCCCTGTCTCTGTGTCTCTGAGGTCTCTGTATCTCTCTGATCCTGTCTCCTCATTTTTTTTGGTAATTTTTCCTTTTTAGGATTTTTTTAATGGTAGAATTTCTCTCTGGCTCTCAGCTCCGTCTTTTGTTTTGTTAATAAGCCCTTCTGCTCCTTTCTCCCAGGCAGGAGAGTTGAGCCATTCTCTGAGAAGATTCCACATGGATACTGGGAACTAGATATTTCAGGGCACAGGCGAAATGAAGATTTTCTACTCATAATTCAGCCTCCAGCAAGCAAAGCTAGTGTGGTAGGGAGCCCCTCTGGCCTTCTATCCATGTCTCTGTGTCTCTGAGGTCTCTGTCTCTCTCTGCTCCTGTCTCCTCATTTTTTTTTTTGGAAATTTTTCCTTTTATGATTTTTTTAAAGGTAGAATTTCTCTCTGGCTCTCAGCTCCATCTTTTGTTTTGTTAATAAGCCCTTCTGCTCCTTTCTCCCAGGCAGGAGAGTTGAGCCATTCTCTGAGAAGATTCCACATGGATACTGGGAACAAGATATTTCAGGGCACAGGCGAAATGAAGATTTTCTACTCATAATTCAGCCTCCAGCAAGCAAAGCTAGTGTGGTAGGGAGCCCCTCTGGCCTTCTATCCCTGTCTCGGTGTCTCTGAGGTCTCTGTCTCTCTCTGCTCCTGTCTCCTCAATTTTTGGTAATTTTTCTTTTTTACGATTTTTTTAATGGTAGAATTTCTCTCTGGCTCTCAGCTCCATCTTTTGTTTTGTTAATAAGCCCTTCTGCTCCTTTCTCCCAGTCAGGAGAGTTGAGCCATTCTCTGAGAAGACTCCACACGGATACTGGGAACTAGATATTTCAGGGCACAGGCGAAATGAAGATTTTCTACTCATAATTCAGCCTCCAGCAAGCAAAGCTAGTGTGGTAGGGAGCCCCTCTGGCCTTCTATCCCTGTCTCTGTGTCTCTGAGGTCTCTGTCTCTCTCTGCTCCTGTCTCCTAATTTTTTTTTAGTAATTTTTCCTTTTTACGATTTTTTTAATGATAGAATTTCTCTGTGGCTCTCAGCTCCATCTTTTGTTTTGTTAATAAGCGCTTCTGCTCCTTTCTCCCAGGCAGGAGAGTTGAGCCATTCTCTGAGAAGGTTCCACACGGATACCGGGAACTAGATATTTCAGGGCACAGGCGAAATGAAGATTTTCTACTCATAAGTCAGCCTCCAGCAAGCAAAGCTAGTGTGCTAGGGAGCCCCTCTGGCCTTCTATCCCTGTCTCTGTGTCTCTGAGGTCTCTGTATCTCTCTGCTCCTGTCTCCTAATTTTTTTTTAGTAATTTTTCCTTTTTATGATTTTTTGAAAGGTAGAATTTCTTTCTGGCTCTCAGCTCCATCTTTTGTTTTGTTAATAAGCCCTTCTGATCCTTTCTCCCAGGCAGTAGAGTTGAGCCATTCTCTGAGAAGATTCCACATGGATACTGGGAACTAGATATTTCAGGGCACAGGCGAAATGAAGATTTTCTACTCATAATTCAGCCTCCAGCAAGCAAAGCTAGTGTGGTAGGGAGCCCCTCTGGCCTCTATCCCAGTCTCTGTGTCTCTGAAGTCTCTGTCTCTCTCTGCTCCTGTCTCCTCCTTTTTTTGGGTAATTTTTCCTTTTTACGATTTTTTGAAAGGTAGAATTTCTCTCTGGCTCTCAGCTCCATCTTTTGTTTTGTTAATAAGCCCTTCTGCTCTTTCTCCCAGGCAGGAGAGTTGAGCCATTCTCTGAGAAGATTCCACACGGATACTTGGAACTAGATATTTCAGGGCACAGGCAAAATGAAGACTTTCTACTCATAATTCAGCCTCCAGCAAGCAAAGCTAGTGTGGTAGGGAGCCCCTCTGGCCTTCTATCCCTGTCTCTGTGTCTCTGAGGTCTCTGTCTCTCTCTGCTCCTGTCTCCTCTTTTTTTTTGGTAATTTTTCCTTTTTACGATTTTTTTAAAGGTAGAATTTCTCTCTGGCTCTCAGCTCCATCTTTTGTTTTGTTAATATGATCTTCTGCTCCTTTCTCCCAGGCAGGAGAGTTGAGCCATTCTCTGAGAGGATTCCACATGGATACTGAGAACTAGATATTTCAGGGCACAGGCGAAATGAAGATTTTCTACTCATAATTCAGCCTCCAGCAAGCAAAGCTAGTGTGGTAGGGAGCCCCTCTGGCCTTCTATCCCTGTCTCTGTGTCTCTGAGGTCTCTCTCTGTCTCTGCTCCTGTCTCCTCAATTTTTTTGGTAATTTTTCCTTTTTACGATTTTTTTAAAGGTAGAATTTCTCTCTGGCTCTCAGCTCCATCTTTTGTTTTGTTAATAAGCCCTTCTGCTCCTTTCTCCCAGGCAGGAGAGTTGAGCCATTCTCTGAGAAGACTCCACATGGATACTGGGAACTAGATATTTCAGGGCACAGGCGAAATGAAGATCATCTACTCATAATTCAGCATCCAGCAAGCAAAGCTAGTGTGGTAGGGAGCCCCTCTGGCCTTCTATCCCTGTCTCTGTGTCTCTGAGGTCTCTGTATCTCTCTGATCCTGTCTCCTCATTTTTTTTGGTAATTTTTCCTTTTTAGGATTTTTTTAATGGTAGAATTTCTCTCTGGCTCTCAGCTCCCGTCTTTTGTTTTGTTAATAAGCCCTTCTGCTCCTTTCTCCCAGGCAGGAGAGTTGAGCCATTCTCTGAGAAGATTCCACATGGATACTGGGTACTAGATATTTCAGGGCACAGGCGAAATGAAGATTTTCTACTCATAATTCAGCCTCCAGCAAGCAAAGCTAGTGTGGTAGGGAGCCCCTCTGGCCTTCTATCCATGTCTCTGTGTCTCTGAGGTCTCTGTCTCTCTCTGCTCCTGTCTCCTCATTTTTTTTTTTGGAAATTTTTCCTTTTTATGATTTTTTTAAACTTAGAATTTCTCTCTGGCTCTCAGCTCCATCTTTTGTTTTGTTAATAAGCCCTTCTGCTCCTTTCTCCCAGGCAGGAGAGTTGAGCCATTCTCTGAGAAGATTCCACATGGATACTGGGAACAAGATATTTCAGGGCACAGGCGAAATGAAGATTTTCTACTCATAATTCAGCCTCCAGCAAGCAAAGCTAGTGTGGTAGGGAGCCCCTCTGGCCTTCTATCCCTGTCTCGGTGTCTCTGAGGTCTCTGTCTCTCTCTGCTCCTGTCTCCTCAATTTTTGGTAATTTTTCCTTTTTACGATTTTTTTAATGGTAGAATTTCTCTCTGGCTCTCAGCTCCATCTTTTGTTTTGTTAATAAGCCCTTCTGCTCCTTTCTCCCAGGCAGGAGAGTTGAGCCATTCTCTGAGAAGACTCCACACGGATACTGGGAACTAGATATTTCAGGGCACAGGCGAAATGAAGATTTTCTACTCATAATTCAGCCTCCAGCAAGCAAAGCTAGTGTGGTAGGGAGCCCCTCTGGCCTTCTATCCCTGTCTCTGTGTCTCTGAGGTCTCTGTCTCTCTCTGCTCCTGTCTCCTAATTTTTTTTTTAGTAATTTTTCCTTTTTACGATATTTTTAATGGTAGAATTTCTCTGTGGCTCTCAGCTCCATCTTTTGTTTTGTTAATAAGCGCTTCTGCTCCTTTCTCCCAGGCAGGAGAGTTGAGCCATTCTCTGAGAAGGTTCCACACGGATACCGGGAACTAGATATTTCAGGGCACAGGCGAAATGAAGATTTTCTACTCATAAGTCAGCCTCCAGCAAGCAAAGCTAGTGTGCTAGGGAGCCCCTCTGGCCTTCTATCCCTGTCTCTGTGTCTCTGAGGTCTCTGTATCTCTCTGCTCCTGTCTCCTAATTTTTTTTTAGTAATTTTTCCTTTTTATGATTTTTTGTAAGGTAGAATTTCTTTCTGGCTCTCAGCTCCATCTTTTGTTTTGTTAATAAGCCCTTCTGATCCTTTCTCCCAGGCAGTAGAGTTGAGCCATTCTCTGAGAAGATTCCACATGGATACTGGGAACTAGATATTTCAGGGCACAGGCGAAATGAAGATTTTCTACTCATAATTCAGCCTCCAGCAAGCAAAGCTAGTGTGGTAGGGAGCCCCTCTGGCCTTCTATCCCTGTCTCTGTGTCTCTGAGGTCTCTGTCAATCTCTGCTCCTGTCTCCACATTTTTTTGGAAATTTTTCCTTTTTTACGATTTTTTTAAAGGTAGAATTTCTCTCTGGCTCTCAGCTCCATCTTTTGTTTTGTTAATAAGCCCTTCTGCTCCTTTCTCCCAGTCAGGAGAGTTGAGCTATTCTCTGAGAAGATTCCACATGGATACTGGGAACTAGATATTTCAGGGCAGAGACGAAATGAAGATTTTCTACTCATAATTCAGCCTCCAGCAAGCAAAGCTAGTGTGGTAGGGAGCCCCTCTTGCCTTCTATCCCTGTCTCTGTGTCTCTGAGGTCTCTGTCTCTCTCTGCTCCTGTCTCCTCATTTTTTTTTGTAATTTTTCCTTTTTACGCCTTTTTTAAAGGTAGAATTTCTCTCTGGCTCTCAGCTCCATCTTTTGTTTTGTTAATAAGCCCTTCTGCTCCTTTTTCCCAGGCAGGAGAGTTGAGCCATTCTCTGAGAAGTTTCCACATGGATACTGGGAACTAGATATTTCAGGGCACAGGGGAAATGAAGATTTTCTACTCATAATTCAGCCTCCAGCAAGCAAAGCTAGTGTGGTAGGGAGCCCCTCTGGCCTTCTATCCCGGTCTCTGTGTCTCTGAATTCTCTGTCTCTCTCTGCTCCTGTCTCCTCATTTTTTTTGGTAATTTTTCCTTTTTACGATTTTTTTAAATGTAGAATTTCTCTCTGGCTCTCAGCTCCATCTTTTGTTTTGTTAATAAGGCCTTCTACTCCTTTCTCCCAGGCAGGAGAGTTGAGCCATTCTCTGAGAAGATTCCACACGGATACTGGGAACTTGATATTTCAGGGCACAGGCAAAATGAAGATTTTCTACTCATAATTCAGCCTCCAGCAAGCAAAGCTAGTGTGGTTGGGAGCCCCTCTGGCCTTCTATCCCTGTCTCGGTGTCTCTGAGGTCTCTGTCTCTCTCTGCTCCTGTCTCTTCATTTTTTTTGGTAATTTTTCCTTTTTACGATTTTTTGAAAGGTAGAATTTCTCTCTGGCTCTCAGCTCCATCTTTTGTTTTGTTAATAAGCCCTTCTGCTCCTTTCTCCCAGGCAGGAGAGTTGAGCCATTCTCTGAGAAGATTCCACATGGATACTGGGAACTAGATATTTCAGGGCACAGGCGAAATGAAGATTTTCTACTCATAATTCAGCCTCCAGCAAGCAAAGCTAGTGTGGTAGGGAGCCCCTCTGGCCTTCTATCCCTGTCTCTGTGTCTCTGAGGTCTCTGTCTCTCTCTGCTCCTGTCTCCTCATTTTTTAGGTAATTTTTTCCTTTTTACGATTTTTTTAATGGTAGAATTTCTCTCTGGCTCTCAGCTCCATCTTTTGTTTTGTTAATAAGCGCTTCTGCTCCTTTCTCCCAGGCAGGAGAGTTGAGCCATTCTCTGAGAAGGTTCCACACGGATACCGGGAACTAGATATTTCAGGGCACAGGCGAAATGAAGATTTTCTACTCATAAGTCAGCCTCCAGCAAGCAAAGCTAGTGTGCTAGGGAGCCCCTCTGGCCTTCTATCCCTGTCTCTGTGTCTCTGAGGTCTCTGTATCTCTCTGCTCCTGTCTCCTAATATTTTTTAGTAATTTTTCCTTTTTATGATTTTTTGAAAGGTAGAATTTCTTTCTGGCTCTCAGCTCCATCTTTTGTTTTGTTAATAAGCCCTTCTGATCCTTTCTCCCAGGCAGTAGAGTTGAGCCATTCTCTGAGAAGATTCCACATGGATACTGGGAACTAGATATTTCAGTGCACAGGCGAAATGAAGATTTTCTACTCATAATTCAGCCTCCAGCAAGCAAAGCTAGTGTGGTAGGGAGCCCCTCTGGCCTTCTATCCCTGTCTCTGTGTCTCTGAGGTCTCTGTCAATCTCTGCTCCTGTCTCCACAATTTTTTGGAAATTTTTCCTTTTTACGATTTTTTTAAAGGTAGAATTTCTCTCTGGCTCTCAGCTCCATCTTTTGTTTTGTTTAATAAGCCCTTCTGCTCCTTTCTCCCAGGCAGGAGAGTTGAGCCATTCTCTGAGAAGTTTCCACATGGATACTGGGAACTAGATATTTCAGGGCACAGGGGAAATGAAGATTTTCTACTCATAATTCAGCCTCCAGCAAGCAAAGCTAGTGTGGTAGGGAGCCCCTCTGGCCTTCTATCCCGGTCTCTGTGTCTCTGAAGTCTCTGTCTCTCTCTGCTCCTGTCTCCTCATTTTTTTTGGTAATTTTTCCTTTTTACGATTTTTTTAAATGTAGAATTTCTCTCTGGCTCTCAGCTCCATCTTTTGTTTTGTTAATAAGGCCTTCTGCTCCTTTCTCCCAGGCAGGAGAGTTGAGCCATTCTCTGAGAAGATTCCACACGGATACTGGGAACTAGATATTTCAGGGCACAGGCGAAATGAAGATTTTCTACTCATAATTCAGCCTCCAGCAAGCAAAGCTAGTGTGGTAGGGAGCCCCTCTTGCCTTCTATCCCTGTCTCTGTGTCTCTGAGGTCTCTGTCTCTCTCTGCTCCTGTCTCCTCATTTTTTTTTGTAATTTTTCCTTTTTACGCCTTTTTTAAAGGTAGAATTTCTCTCTGGCTCTCAGCTCCATCTTTTGTTTTGTTAATAAGCCCTTCTGCTCCTTTTTCCCCAGGCAGGAGAGTTGAGCCATTCTCTGAGAAGTTTCCACATGGATACTGGGAACTAGATATTTCAGGGCACAGGGGAAATGAAGATTTTCTACTCATAATTCAGCCTCCAGCAAGCAAAGCTAGTGTGGTAGGGAGCCCCTCTGGCCTTCTATCCCGGTCTCTGTGTCTCTGAATTCTCTGTCTCTCTCTGCTCCTGTCTCCTCATTTTTTTTGGTAATTTTTCCTTTTTACGATTTTTTTAAATGTAGAATTTCTCTCTGGCTCTCAGCTCCATCTTTTGTTTTGTTAATAAGGCCTTCTACTCCTTTCTCCCAGGCAGGAGAGTTGAGCCATTCTCTGAGAAGATTCCACACGGATACTGGGAACTTGATATTTCAGGGCACAGGCAAAATGAAGATTTTCTACTCATAATTCAGCCTCCAGCAAGCAAAGCTAGTGTGGTTGGGAGCCCCTCTGGCCTTCTATCCCTGTCTCGGTGTCTCTGAGGTCTCTGTCTCTCTCTGCTCCTGTCTCTTCATTTTTTTTGGTAATTTTTCCTTTTTACGATTTTTTGAAAGGTAGAATTTCTCTCTGGCTCTCAGCTCCATCTTTTGTTTTGTTAATAAGCCCTTCTGCTCCTTTCTCCCAGGCAGGAGAGTTGAGCCATTCTCTGAGAAGATTCCACATGGATACTGGGAACTAGATATTTCAGGGCACAGGCGAAATGAAGATTTTCTACTCATAATTCAGCCTCCAGCAAGCAAAGCTAGTGTGGTAGGGAGCCCCTCTGGCCTTCTATCCCTGTCTCTGTGTCTCTGAGGTCTCTGTCTCTCTCTGCTCCTGTCTCCTCATTTTTTAGGTAATTTTTCCTTTTTACGATTTTTTTAATGGTAGAATTTCTCTCTGGCTCTCAGCTCCATCTTTTGTTTTGTTAATAAGCCCTTCTGCTCCTTTCTCCCAGGCAGGAGAGTTGAGCCATTCTCTGAGAAGATTCCACATGGATACTGGGAACTAGATCTTTCAGGGCACAGGCGAAATGAAGATTTTCTACTCATAATTCAGCCTCCAGCAAGCAAAGCTAGTGTGGTAGGGCGCCCCTCTGGCCTTCTATCCCTGTCTCTGTGTCTCTGAGGTCTCTGTCTCTCTCTGCTCCTGTCTCCTCATATTTTTGGTAATTTTTCCTTTTTATGATTTTTTTAAAGGTAGAATTTCTCTCTGGCTCTCAGCTCCATCTTTTGTTTTGTTAATAAGCCCTTCTGCTCCTTTCTCCCAGGCAGGAGAGTTGAGCCATTCTCTGAGAAGATTCCACACGAATACTGGGAACTAAATATTTCAGGGCACAGGCGAAATCAAGATTTTCTACTCATAATTCAGCCTCCAGCAAGCAAAGCTAGTGTGGTAGGGAGCCCCTCTGGCCTTCTATCCCTGTCTCTGTGTCTCTGAGGTCTCTGTCTCTCTCTGCTCCTGTCTCCTCATTTTTTTTTGGGAATTTTTCCTTCTTACGATTTTTTTAAAGGTAGAATTTCTCTCTGGCTCTCAGCTCCATCTTTTGTTTTGTTAATAAGCCCTTCTGCTCCTTTCTCCCAGGCAGGAGAGTTGAGCCATTCTCTGAGAAGGTTCCACATGGATACTGGGAACTAGATATTTCAGGGCACAGGCGAAATGAAGATTTTCTACTCATAATTCAGCCTCCAGCAAGCAAAGCTAGTGTGGTAGGGAGCCCCTCTGGCCTTCTATCCCTGTCTCTGTGTCTCTGAGGTCTCTGTCAATCTCTGCTCCTGTCTCCACATTTTTTTGGAAATTTTTCCTTTTTACGATTTTTTTAAAGGTAGAATTTCTCTCTGGCTCTCAGCTCCATCTTTTGTTTTGTTAATAAGCCCTTCTGCTCCTTTCTCCCAGTCAGGAGAGTTGAGCTATTCTCTGAGAAGATTCCACATGGATACTGGGAACTAGATATTTCAGGGCAGAGACGAAATGAAGATTTTCTACTCATAATTCAGCCTCCAGCAAGCAAAGCTAGTGTGGTAGGGAGCCCCTCTTGCCTTCTATCCCTGTCTCTGTGTCTCTGAGGTCTCTGTCTCTCTCTGCTCCTGTCTCCTCATTTTTTTTTGTAATTTTTCCTTTTTACGCCTTTTTTAAAGGTAGAATTTCTCTCTGGCTCTCAGCTCCATCTTTTGTTTTGTTAATAAGCCCTTCTGCTCCTTTTTCCCAGGCAGGAGAGTTGAGCCATTCTCTGAGAAGTTTCCACATGGATACTGGGAACTAGATATTTCAGGGCACAGGGGAAATGAAGATTTTCTACTCATATTTCAGCCTCCAGCAAGCAAAGCTAGTGTGGTAGGGAGCCCCTCTGGCCTTCTATCCCGGTCTCTGTGTCTCTGAATTCTCTGTCTCTCTCTGCTCCTGTCTCCTCATTTTTTTTGGTAATTTTTCCTTTTTACGATTTTTTTAAATGTAGAATTTCTCTCTGGCTCTCAGCTCCATCTTTTGTTTTGTTAATAAGGCCTTCTACTCCTTTCTCCCAGGCAGGAGAGTTGAGCCATTCTCTGAGAAGATTCCACACGGATACTGGGAACTTGATATTTCAGGGCACAGGCAAAATGAAGATTTTCTACTCATAATTCAGCCTCCAGCAAGCAAAGCTAGTGTGGTTGGGAGCCCCTCTGGCCTTCTATCCCTGTCTCGGTGTCTCTGAGGTCTCTGTCTCTCTCTGCTCCTGTCTCCTCATTTTTTTTGGTAATTTTTCCTTTTTACGATTTTTTGAAAGGTAGAATTTCTCTCTGGCTCTCAGCTCCATCTTTTGTTTTGTTAATAAGCCCTTCTGCTCCTTTCTCCCAGGCAGGAGAGTTGAGCCATTCTCTGAGAAGATTCCACATGGATACTGGGAACTAGATATTTCAGGGCACAGGCGAAATGAAGATTTTCTACTCATAATTCAGCCTCCAGCAAGCAAAGCTAGTGTGGTAGGGAGCCCCTCTGGCCTTCTATCCCTGTCTCTGTGTCTCTGAGGTCTCTGTCTCTCTCTGCTCCTGTCTCCTCATTTTTTAGGTAATTTTTCCTTTTTACGATTTTTTTAATGGTAGAATTTCTCTCTGGCTCTCAGCTCCATCTTTTGTTTTGTTAATAAGCCCTTCTGCTCCTTTCTCCAGGCAGGAGAGTTGAGCCATTCTCTGAGAAGATTCCACATGGATACTGGGAACTAGATCTTTCAGGGCACAGGCGAAATGAAGATTTTCTACTCATAATTCAGCCTCCAGCAAGCAAAGCTAGTGTGGTAGGGCGCCCCTCTGGCCTTCTATCCCTGTCTCTGTGTCTCTGAGGTCTCTGTCTCTCTCTGCTCCTGTCTCCTCATATTTTTGGTAATTTTTCCTTTTTATGATTTTTTTAAAGGTAGAATTTCTCTCTGGCTCTCAGCTCCATCTTTTGTTTTGTTAATAAGCCCTTCTGCTCCTTTCTCCAGGCAGGAGAGTTGAGCCATTCTCTGAGAAGATTCCACACGAATACTGGGAACTAAATATTTCAGGGCACAGGCGAAATCAAGATTTTCTACTCATAATTCAGCCTCCAGCAAGCAAAGCTAGTGTGGTAGGGAGCCCCTCTGGCCTTCTATCCCTGTCTCTGTGTCTCTGAGGTCTCTGTCTCTCTCTGCTCCTGTCTCCTCATTTTTTTTGGGAATTTTTCCTTCTTACGATTTTTTTAAAGGTAGAATTTCTCTCTGGCTCTCAGCTCCATCTTTTGTTTTGTTAATAAGCCCCTTCTGCTCCGTTCTCCCAGGTAGGAGAGTTGAGCCATTCTCTGAGAAGATTCCACATGGATACTGGGAACTAGATATTTCAGGGCACAGGCGAAATGAAGATTTTGTACTCATAATTCAGCCTCCAGCAAGCAAAGCTAGTGTGGTAGGGAGCCCCTCTGGCCTTCTATCCATGTCTCTGTGTCTCTGAGGTCTCTGTCTCTCTCTGCTCCTGTCTCCTCATTTTTTTTTTGGAAATTTTTCCTTTTTATGATTTTTTTAAAGGTAGAATTTCTCTCTGGCTCTCAGCTCCATCTTTTGTTTTGTTAATAAGCCCTTCTGCTCCTTTCTCCCAGGCAGGAGAGTTGAGCCATTCTCTGAGAAGATTCCACATGGATACTTGGAACAAGATATTTCAGGGCACAGGCGAAATGAAGATTTTCTACTCATAATTCAGCCTCCAGCAAGCAAAGCTAGTGTGGTAGGGAGCCCCTCTGGCCTTCTATCCCTGTCTCGGTGTCTCTGAGGTCTCTGTCTCTCTCTGCTCCTGTCTCCTCAATTTTTGGTAATTTTTCCTTTTTACGATTTTTTTAATGGTAGAATTTCTCTCTGGCTCTCAGCTCCATCTTTTGTTTTGTTAATAAGCCCTTCTGCTCCTTTCTCCCAGGCAGGAGAGTTGAGACATTCTCTGAGAAGACTCCACACGGATACTGGGAACTAGATATTTCAGGGCACAGGAGAAATGAAGATTTTCTACTCATAATTCAGCCTCCAGCAAGCAAAGCTAGTGTGGTAGGGAGCCCCTCTGGCCTTCTATCCCTGTCTCTGTGTCTCTGAGGTCTCTGTCTCTCTCTGCTCCTGTCTCCTAATTTTTTTTTAGTAATTTTTCCTTTTTACGATTTTTTTAATGGTAGAATTTCTCTGTGGCTCTCAGCTCCATCTTTTGTTTTGTTAATAAGCGCTTCTGCTCCTTTCTCCCAGGCAGGAGAGTTGAGCCATTCTCTGAGAAGGTTCCACACGGATACCGGGAACTAGATATTTCAGGGCACAGGCGAAATGAAGATTTTCTACTCATAAGTCAGCCTCCAGCAAGCAAAGCTAGTGTGCTAGGGAGCCCCTCTGGCCTTCTATCCCTGTCTCTGTGTCTCTGAGGGTCTCTGTATCTCTCTGCTCCTGTCTCCTAATATTTTTTAGTAATTTTTCCTTTTTATGATTTTTTGAAAGGTAGAATTTCTTTCTGGCTCTCAGCTCCATCTTTTGTTTTGTTAATAAGCCCTTCTGATCCTTTCTCCCAGGCAGTAGAGTTGAGCCATTCTCTGAGAAGATTCCACATGGATACTGGGAACTAGATATTTCAGTGCACAGGCGAAATGAAGATTTTCTACTCATAATTCAGCCTCCAGCAAGCAAAGCTAGTGTGGTAGGGAGCCCCTCTGGCCTTCTATCCCTGTCTCTGTGTCTCTGAGGTCTCTGTCAATCTCTGCTCCTGTCTCCACAATTTTTTGGAAATTTTTCCTTTTTACGATTTTTTTTAAAGGTAGAATTTCTCTCTGGCTCTCAGCTCCATCTTTTGTTTTGTTAATAAGCCCTTCTGCTCCTTTCTCCCAGGCAGGAGAGTTGAGCCATTCTCTGAGAAGTTTCCACATGGATACTGGGAACTAGATATTTCAGGGCACAGGGGAAATGAAGATTTTCTACTCATAATTCAGCCTCCAGCAAGCAAAGCTAGTGTGGTAGGGAGCCCCTCTGGCCTTCTATCCCGGTCTCTGTGTCTCTGAAGTCTCTGTCTCTCTCTGCTCCTGTCTCCCTCATTTTTTTTGGTAATTTTTCCTTTTTACGATTTTTTTAAATGTAGAATTTCTCTCTGGCTCTCAGCTCCATCTTTTGTTTTGTTAATAAGGCCTTCTGCTCCTTTCTCCCAGGCAGGAGAGTTGAGCCATTCTCTGAGAAGATTCCACACGGATACTGGGAACTAGATATTTCAGGGCACAGGCGAAATGAAGATTTTCTACTCATAATTCAGCCTCCAGCAAGCAAAGCTAGTGTGGTTGGGAGCCCCTCTGGCCTTCTATCCCTGTCTCGGTGTCTCTGAGGTCTCTGTCTCTCTCTGCTCCTGTCTCCTCATTTTTTTGGTAATTTTTCCTTTTTACGATTTTTTTAAAGGTAGAATTTCTCTCTGGCTCTCAGCTCCATCTTTTGTTTTGTTAATAAGCCCTTCTGCTCCTTTCTCCCAGGCAGGAGAGTTGAGCCATTCTCTGAGAAGATTCCACATGGATACTGGGAACTAGATATTTCAGGGCACAGGCGAAATGAAGATTTTCTACTCATAATTCAGCCTCCAGCAAGCAAAGCTAGTGTGGTAGGGAGCCCCTCTGGCCTTCTATCCCTGTCTCTGTGTCTCTGAGGTCTCTGTCTCTCTCTGCTCCTGTCTCCTCATTTTTTAGGTAATTTTTCCTTTTTACGATTTTTTTAATGGTAGAATTTCTCTGTGGCTCTCAGCTCCATCTTTTGTTTTGTTAATAAGCCCTTCTGCTCCTTTCTCCCAGGCAGGAGAGTTGAGCCATTCTCTGAGAAGGTTCCACACGGATACTGGGAACTAGATATTTCAGGGCACAGGCGAAATGAAGATTTTCTACTCATAAGTCAGCCTCCAGCAAGCAAAGCTAGTGTGGTAGGGAGCCCCTCTGGCCTTCTATCCCTGTCTCTGTGTCTCTGAGGTCTCTGTCTCTCTCTGCTCCTGTCTCCTCATTTTTTTTTGGTAATTTTTCCTTTTTACGAATTTTTTAAAGGTAGAATTTCTCTCTGGCTCTCAGCTCCATCTTTTGTTTTGTTAATAAGCCCTTCTGCTCCTTTCTCCCAGGCAGGAGAGTTGAGCCATTCTCTGAGAAGATTCCACATGGATACTGGGAAGTAGATATTTCAGGGCACAGGCGAAATGAAGATCTTCTACTCATAATTCAGCCTCCAGCAAGCAAAGCTAGTGTGGTAGGGAGCCCCTCTGGCCTTCTATCCCTGTCTCTGTGTCTCTGAGGTCTCTGTCTCTCTCTGCTCCTGTCTCCTCATTTTTTTTTGGTAATTTTTCCTTTTTACGACTTTTTTAAAGGTAGAATTTCTCTCTGGCTCTCAGCTCCATCTTTTGTTTTGTTAATAAGCCCTTCTGCTCCTTTCTCCCAGGCAGGAGAGTTGAGCCATTCTCTGAGAAGATTCCACATGGATACTGGGAAGTAGATATTTCAGGGCACAGGCGAAATGAAGATCTTCTACTCATAATTCAGCCTCCAGCAAGCAAAGCTAGTGTGGTAGGGAGCCCCTCTGGCCTTCTATCCCTGTCTCTGTGTCTCTGAGGTCTCTGTCTCTCTCTGCTCCTGTCTCCTCATTTTTTTTGGTAATTTTTCCTTTTTACAATTTTTATAAAGGTAGAATTTCTCTCTGGCTCTCAGCTCCGTCTTTTGTTTTGTTAATAAGCCCTTCTGCTCCTTTCTCCCAGGCAGGAGAGTTGAGCCATTTTCTGAGAAGATTCCACACGGATACTGGGAACTAGATATTTCAGGGCACAGGCGAAATGAAGATTTTCTACTCATAATTCAGCCTCCAGTAAGCAAAGCTAGTGTGGTAGGGACCCCCTCTGGCCTTCTATCCATGTCTCTGTGTCTCTGAGGTCTCTGTCTCTCTCTGCTCCTGTCTCCTCATTTTTTTTGGTAATTTTTCCTTTTTACGATTTTTTTAAAGGTAGAATTTCTCTCTGGCTCTCAGCTCCATCTTTTGTTTTGTTAATAAGCCATCCTGCTCCTTTCTCCCAGGCAGGAGAGTTGAGCCATTCTCTGAGAAGATTCCACATGGATACTGGGAAGTAGATATTTCAGGGCACAGGCGAAATGAAGATTTTCTACTCATAAGTCAGCCTCCAGCAAGCAAAGCTAGTGTGGTAGGGAGCCCCTCTGGCCTTCTATCCCTGTCTCTGTGTCTCTGAGGTCTCTGTCTCTCTCTGCTCCTGTCTCCTAATTTTTTTTTAGTAATTTTTCCTTTTTATGATTTTTTGAAAGGTAGAATTTCTTTCTGGCTCTCAGCTCCATCTTTTGTTTTGTTAATAAGCCCTTCTGATCCTTTCTCCCAGGCAGTAGAGTTGAGCCATTCTCTGAGAAGATTCCACATGGATACTGGGAACTAGATATATCAGGGCACAGGCGAAATGAAGATTTTCTACTCATAATTCAGCCTCCAGCAAGCAAAGCTAGTGTGGTAGGGCGCCCCTCTGGCCTTCTATCCCTGTCTCTGTGTCTCTGAGGTCTCTGTCAATCTCTGCTCCTGTCTCCACATTTTTTTGGAAATTTTTCCTTTTTACGATTTTTTTTAAAGGTAGAATTTCTCTCTGGCTCTCAGCTCCATCTTTTGTTTTGTTAATAAGCCCTTCTGCTCCTTTCTCCCAGGCAGGAGAGTTGAGCCATTCTCTGAGAAGATTCCACATGGATACTGGGAACTAGATATTTCAGGGCACAGACGAAATGAAGATTTTCTACTCATAATTCAGCCTCCAGCAAGCAAAGCTAGTGTGGTAGGGAGCCCCTCTTGCCTTCTATCCCTGTCTCTCTGTCTCTGAGGTCTCTGTCTCTCTCTGCTCCTGTCTCCTCATTTTTTTGGGAATTTTTCCTTTTTACGATTTTTTTTAAAGGTAGAATTTCTCTCTGGCTCTCAGCTCCATCTTTTGTTTTGTTAATAAGCCCTTCTGCTCCGTTCTCCCAGGCAGGAGAGTTGAGCCATTCTCTGAGAAGATTCCACATGGATACTGGGAACTAGATATTTCAGGGCACAGGCGAAATGAAGATTTTCTACTCATAATTCAGCCTCCAGCAAGCAAAGCTAGTGTGGTAGGGTGCCCCTCTGGCCTTCTATCCCTGTCTCTGTCTCTGAGGTCTCTGTCTCTCTCTGCTCCTGTCTCCTAATTTTTTTTTGGTAATTTTTCCTTTACGACTTTTTTAAAGGTAGAATTTCTCTCTGGCTCTCAGCTCCATCTTTTGTTTTGTTAATAAGCCCTTCTGCTCCTTTCTCCCAGGCAGGAGAGTTGAGCCATTCTCTGAGAAGATTCCACATGGATACTGGGAAGTAGATATTTCAGGGCACAGGCGAAATGAAGATCTTCTACTCATAATTCAGCCTCCAGCAAGCAAAGCTAGTGTGGTAGGGAGCCCCTCTGGCCTTCTATCCCTGTCTCTGTGTCTCTGAGGTCTCTGTCTATGTCTGCTCCTGTCTCCTCATTTTTTTTGGTAATTTTTCCTTTTTAGGATTTTTTTAATGGTAGAATTTGTCTCTGGCTCTCAGCTCCGTCTTTTGTTTTGTTAATGAGCCCTTCTGCTCCTTTCTCCCAGGCAGGAGAGTTGAGCCATTCTCTGAGAAGATTCCACACGGATACTGGGAACTAGATATTTCAGGGCACAGGCGAAATGAAGATTTTCTACTCATAATTCAGCCTCCAGCAAGCAAAGCTAGTGTGGTAGGGACCCCCTCTGGCCTTCTATCCATGTCTCTGTGTCTCTGAGGTCTCTGTCTCTCTCTGCTCCTGTCTCCTCATTTTTTTTGGTAATTTTTCCTTTTTACGATTTTTTTAAAGGTAGAATTTCTCTCTGGCTCTCAGCTCCATCTTTTGTTTTGTAAATAAGCCCTTCTGCTCCTTTCTCCCAGTCAGGAGAGTTGAGCCATTCTCTGAGAAGATTCCACATGGATACTGGGAACTAGATATTTCAGGGCAGAGACGAAATGAAGATTTTCTACTCATAATTCAGCCTCCAGCAAGCAAAGCTAGTGTGGTAGGGAGCCCCTCTTGCCTTCTATCCCTGTCTCTGTGTCTCTGAGGTCTCTGTCTCTCTCTGCTCCTTTCTCCTCATTTTTTTTTGGTAATTTTTCTTTTTACGCCTTTTTTAAAGGTAGAATTTCTCTCTGGCTCTCAGCTCCATCTTTTGTTTTGTTAATAAGCCCTTCTGCTCCTATTTCCCAGGCAGGAGAGTTGAGCCATTCTCTGAGAAGTTTCCACATGGATACTGGGAACTAGATATTTCAGGGCACAGGGGAAATGAAGATTTTCTACTCATAATTCAGCCTCCAGCAAGCAAAGCTAGTGTGGTAGGGAGCCCCTCTGGCCTTCTATCCTGGTCTCTGTGTCTCTGAAGTCTCTGTCTCTCTCTGCTCCTGTCTCCTCATTTTTTTTGGTAATTTTTCTTTTTATGATTTTTTTAAATGTAGAATTTCTCTCTGGCTCTCAGCTCCATCTTTTGTTTTGTTAATAAGGCCTTCTGCTCCTTTCTCCCAGGCAGGAGAGTTGAGCCATTCTCTGAGAAGATTCCACATGGATACTGGGAACTAGATATTTCAGGGCACAGGCGAAATGAAGATTTTCTACTCATAATTCAGCCTCCAGCAAGCAAAGCTAGTGTGGTTGGGAGCCCCTCTGGCCTTCTATCCCTGTCTCGGTGTCTCTGAGGTCTCTGTCTCTCTCTGCTCCTGTCTCCTCATTTTTTTTGGTAATTTTTCCTTTTTACGATTTTTTTAAAGGTAGAATTTCTCTCTGGCTCTCAGCTCCATCTTTTGTTTTGTTAATAAGCCCTTCTGCTCCTTTCTCCCAGGCAGGAGAGTTGAGCCATTATCTGAGAAGATTCCACATGGATACTGGGAACTAGATATTTCAGGGCACAGGCGAAATGAAGATTTTCTACTCATAATTCAGCCTCCAGCAAGCAAAGCTGGTGTGGTAGGGAGCCCCTCTGGCCTTCTATCCCTGTCTCGGTGTCTCTGAGGTCTCTGTCTCTCTCTGCTCCTGTCTCCTCATTTTTTTTGGTAATTTTTCCTTTTTACGATTTTTTTAATGGTAGAATTTCTCTCTGGCTCTCAGCTCCATCTTTTGTTTTGTTAATAAGCCCTTCTGCTCCTTTCTTCCAGGCAGGAGAGTTGAGCCATTCTCTGAGAAGATTCCACACGAATACTGGGAACTAAATATTTCAGGGCACAGGCGAAATCAAGATTTTCTACTCATAATTCAGCCTCCAGCAAGCAAAGCTAGTGTGGTAGGGAGCCCCTCTGGCCTTCTATCCCTGTCTCTGTGTCTCTGAGGTCTCTGTCTCTCTCTGCTCCTGTCTCCTCATTTTTTTTGGGAATTTTTCCTTTTTACGATTTTTTTAAAGGTAGAATTTCTCTCTGGCTCTCAGCTCCATCTTTTGTTTTGTTAATAAGCCCTTCTGCTCCGTTCTCCCAGGCAGGAGAGTTGAGCCATTCTCTGAGAAGATTCCACATGGATACTGGGAACTAGATATTTCAGGGCACAGGCGAAATGAAGATTTTCTACTCATAATTCAGCCTCCAGCAAGCAAAGCTAGTGTGGTAGGGTGCCCCTCTGGCCTTCTATCCCTGTCTCTGTGTCTCTGAGGTCTCTGTCTCTCTCTGCTCCTGTCTCCTCATTTTTTTTGGTAATTTTTCCTTTTTACGACTTTTTTAAAGGTAGAATTTCTCTCTGGCTCTCAGCTCCATCTTTTGTTTTGTTAATAAGCCCTTCTGCTCCTTTCTCCCAGGCAGGAGAGTTGAGCCATTCTCTGAGAAGATTCCACATGGATACTGGGAAGTAGATATTTCAGGGCACAGGCGAAATGAAGATCTTCTACTCATAATTCATCCTCCAGCAAGCAAAGCTAGTGTGGTAGGGAGCCCCTCTGGCCTTCTATCCCTGTCTCTGTGTCTCTGAGTTCTCTGTCTATGTCTGCTCCTGTGTCCTCATTTTTTTTGGTAATTTTTCCTTTTTAGGATTTTTTTAATGGTAGAATTTGTCTCTGGCTCTCAGCTCCGTCTTTTCTTTTGTTAATAAGCCCTTCTGCTCCTTTCTCCCAGGCTGGAGAGTTGAGCCATTCTCTGAGAAGATTCCACACGGATACTGGGAACTAGATATTTCAGGGCACAGGCGAAATGAAGATTTTCTACTCATAATTCAGCCTCCAGCAAGCAAAGCTAGTGTGGTAGGGAGCCCCTCTGGCCTTCTATCCCTGTCTCTGTGTCTCTGAGGTCTCTGTCTGTCTCTGTTCCTGTCTCCTCAATTTTTTGGTAATTTTTCCTTTTTACGATTTTTTTAAAGGTAGAATTTCTCTCTGGCCCTCAGCTCCATCTTTTGTTTTGTTAATAAGCCCTTCTGCTCCTTTCTCCCAGGCAGGAGAGTTGAGCCATTCTCTGAGAAGATTCCACATGGATACTGGGAACTAGATATTTCAGGGCACAGACGAAATGAAGATTTTCTACTCATAATTCAGCCTCCAGCAAGCAAAGCTAGTGTGGTAGGGAGCCCCTCTTGCCTTCTATCCCTGTCTCTCTGTCTCTGAGGTCTCTGTCTCTCTCTGCTCCTGTCTCCTCATTTTTTTTGGGAATTTTTCCTTTTTACGATTTTTTTAAAGGTAGAATTTCTCTCTGGCTCTCAGCTCCATCTTTTGTTTTGTTAATAAGCCTTTCTGCTCCGTTCTCCCAGGCAGGAGAGTTGAGCCATTCTCTGAGAAGATTCCACATGGATACTGGGAACTAGATATTTCAGGGCACAGGCGAAATGAAGATTTTCTACTCATAATTCAGCCTCCAGCAAGCAAAGCTAGTGTGGTAGGGTGCCCCTCTGGCCTTCTATCCCTGTCTCTGTGTCTCTGAGGTCTCTGTCTCTCTCTGCTCCTGTCTCCTAATTTTTTTTTGGTAATTTTTCCTTTACGACTTTTTTAAAGGTAGAATTTCTCTCTGGCTCTCAGCTCCATCTTTTGTTTTGTTAATAAGCCCTTCTGCTCCTTTCTCCCAGGCAGGAGAGTTGAGCCATTCTCTGAGAAGATTCCACATGGATACTGGGAAGTAGATATTTCAGGGCACAGGCGAAATGAAGATCTTCTACTCATAATTCAGCCTCCAGCAAGCAAAGCTAGTGTGGTAGGGAGCCCCTCTGGCCTTCTATCCCTGTCTCTGTGTCTCTGAGGTCTCTGTCTATGTCTGCTCCTGTCTCCTCATTTTTTTTGGTAATTTTTCCTTTTTAGGATTTTTTTAATGGTAGAATTTGTCTCTGGCTCTCAGCTCCGTCTTTTGTTTTGTTAATGAGCCCTTCTGCTCCTTTCTCCCAGGCAGGAGAGTTGAGCCATTCTCTGAGAAGATTCCACACGGATACTGGGAACTAGATATTTCAGGGCACAGGCGAAATGAAGATTTTCTACTCATAATTCAGCCTCCAGCAAGCAAAGCTAGTGTGGTAGGGACCCCCTCTGGCCTTCTATCCATGTCTCTGTGTCTCTGAGGTCTCTGTCTCTCTCTGCTCCTGTCTCCTCATTTTTTTTGGTAATTTTTCCTTTTTACGATTTTTTTAAAGGTAGAATTTCTCTCTGGCTCTCAGCTCCATCTTTTGTTTTGTAAATAAGCCCTTCTGCTCCTTTCTCCCAGTCAGGAGAGTTGAGCCATTCTCTGAGAAGATTCCACATGGATACTGGGAACTAGATATTTCAGGGCAGAGACGAAATGAAGATTTTCTACTCATAATTCAGCCTCCAGCAAGCAAAGCTAGTGTGGTAGGGAGCCCCTCTTGCCTTCTATCCCTGTCTCTGTGTCTCTGAGGTCTCTGTCTCTCTCTGCTCCTTTCTCCTCATTTTTTTTTTGGTAATTTTTCTTTTTACGCCTTTTTTAAAGGTAGAATTTCTCTCTGGCTCTCAGCTCCATCTTTTGTTTTGTTAATAAGCCCTTCTGCTCCTATTTCCCAGGCAGGAGAGTTGAGCCATTCTCTGAGAAGTTTCCACATGGATACTGGGAACTAGATATTTCAGGGCACAGGGGAAATGAAGATTTTCTACTCATAATTCAGCCTCCAGCAAGCAAAGCTAGTGTGGTAGGGAGCCCCTCTGGCCTTCTATCCCGGTCTCTGTGTCTCTGAAGTCTCTGTCTCTCTCTGCTCCTGTCTCCTCATTTTTTTTGGTAATTTTTCTTTTTATGATTTTTTTAAATGTAGAATTTCTCTCTGGCTCTCAGCTCCATCTTTTGTTTTGTTAATAAGGCCTTCTGCTCCTTTCTCCCAGGCAGGAGAGTTGAGCCATTCTCTGAGAAGATTCCACATGGATACTGGGAACTAGATATTTCAGGGCACAGGCGAAATGAAGATTTTCTACTCATAATTCAGCCTCCAGCAAGCAAAGCTAGTGTGGTTGGGAGCCCCTCTGGCCTTCTATCCCTGTCTCGGTGTCTCTGAGGTCTCTGTCTCTCTCTGCTCCTGTCTCCTCATTTTTTTTTTGGTAATTTTTCCTTTTTACGATTTTTTTAAAGGTAGAATTTCTCTCTGGCTCTCAGCTCCATCTTTTGTTTTGTTAATAAGCCCTTCTGCTCCTTTCTCCCAGGCAGGAGAGTTGAGCCATTATCTGAGAAGATTCCACATGGATACTGGGAACTAGATATTTCAGGGCACAGGCGAAATGAAGATTTTCTACTCATAATTCAGCCTCCAGCAAGCAAAGCTAGTGTGGTAGGGAGCCCCTCTGGCCTTCTATCCCTGTCTCGGTGTCTCTGAGGTCTCTGTCTCTCTCTGCTCCTGTCTCCTCATTTTTTTTGGTAATTTTTCCTTTTTACGATTTTTTTAATGGTAGAATTTCTCTCTGGCTCTCAGCTCCATCTTTTGTTTTGTTAATAAGCCCTTCTGCTCCTTTCTTCCAGGCAGGAGAGTTGAGCCATTCTCTGAGAAGATTCCACACGAATACTGGGAACTAAATATTTCAGGGCACAGGCGAAATCAAGATTTTCTACTCATAATTCAGCCTCCAGCAAGCAAAGCTAGTGTGGTAGGGAGCCCCTCTGGCCTTCTATCCCTGTCTCTGTGTCTCTGAGGTCTCTGTCTCTCTCTGCTCCTGTCTCCTCATTTTTTTTGGGAATTTTTCCTTTTTACGATTTTTTTAAAGGTAGAATTTCTCTCTGGCTCTCAGCTCCATCTTTTGTTTTGTTAATAAGCCCTTCTGCTCCGTTCTCCCAGGCAGGAGAGTTGAGCCATTCTCTGAGAAGATTCCACATGGATACTGGGAACTAGATATTTCAGGGCACAGGCGAAATGAAGATTTTCTACTCATAATTCAGCCTCCAGCAAGCAAAGCTAGTGTGGTAGGGTGCCCCTCTGGCCTTCTATCCCTGTCTCTGTGTCTCTGAGGTCTCTGTCTCTCTCTGCTCCTGTCTCCTCATTTTTTTTGGTAATTTTTCCTTTTTACGACTTTTTTAAAGGTAGAATTTCTCTCTGGCTCTCAGCTCCATCTTTTGTTTTGTTAATAAGCCCTTCTGCTCCTTTCTCCCAGGCAGGAGAGTTGAGCCATTCTCTGAGAAGATTCCACATGGATACTGGGAAGTAGATATTTCAGGGCACAGGCGAAATGAAGATCTTCTACTCATAATTCATCCTCCAGCAAGCAAAGCTAGTGTGGTAGGGAGCCCCTCTGGCCTTCTATCCCTGTCTCTGTGTCTCTGAGTTCTCTGTCTATGTCTGCTCCTGTGTCCTCATTTTTTTTGGTAATTTTTCCTTTTTAGGATTTTTTTAATGGTAGAATTTGTCTCTGGCTCTCAGCTCCGTCTTTTCTTTTGTTAATAAGCCCTTCTGCTCCTTTCTCCCAGGCTGGAGAGTTGAGCCATTCTCTGAGAAGATTCCACACGGATACTGGGAACTAGATATTTCAGGGCACAGGCGAAATGAAGATTTTCTACTCATAATTCAGCCTCCAGCAAGCAAAGCTAGTGTGGTAGGGAGCCCCTCTGGCCTTCTATCCCTGTCTCTGTGTCTCTGAGGTCTCTGTCTGTCTCTGTTCCTGTCTCCTCAATTTTTTGGTAATTTTTCCTTTTTACGATTTTTTTAAAGGTAGAATTTCTCTCTGGCCCTCAGCTCCATCTTTTGTTTTGTTAATAAGCCCTTCTGCTCCTTTCTCCCAGGCAGGAGAGTTGAGCCATTCTCTGAGAAGATTCCACATGGATACTGGGAACTAGATATTTCAGGGCACAGGCGAAATGAAGATCACCTACTCATAATTCAGCATCCATCAAGCAAAGCTAGTGTGGTAGGGAGCCCCTCTGGCCTTCTATCCCTGTCTCTGTGTCTCTGAGGTCTCTGTATCTCTCTGATCCTGTCTCCTCATTTTTTTTGGTAATTTTTCCTTTTTAGGATTTTTTTAATGGTAGAATTTGTCTCTGGCTCTCAGCTCCGTCTTTTGTTTTGTTAATAAGCCCTTCTGCTCCTTTCTCCCAGGCAGGAGAGTTGAGCCATTCTCTGAGAAGATTCCACATGGATACTGGGAACTAGATATTTCAGGGCACAGGCGAAATGAAGATTTTCTACTCATAATTCAGCCTCCAGCAAGCAAAGCTAGTGTGGTAGGGAGCCCCTCTGGCCTTCTATCCATGTCTCTGTGTCTCTGAGGTCTCTGTCTCTCTCTGCTCCTGTCTCCTCATTTTTTTTTGGAAATTTTTCCTTTTTATGATTTTATTAAAGGTAGAATTTCTCTCTGGCTCTCAGCTCCATCTTTTGTTTTGTTAATAAGCCCTTCTGCTCCTTTCTCCCAGGCAGGAGAGTTGAGCCATTCTCTGAGAAGATTCCACATGGATACTGGGAACTAGATATTTCAGGGCACAGGCGAAATGAAGATTTTGTACTCATAATTCAGCCTCCAGCAAGCAAAGCTAGTGTGGTAGGGAGCCCCTCTGGCCTTCTATCCCTGTCTCGGTGTCTCTGAGGTCTCTGTCTCTCTCTGCTCCTGTCTCCTCAATTTTTGGTAATTTTTCCTTTTTACGATTTTTTTAATGGTAGAATTTCTCTCTGGCTCTCAGCTCCATCTTTTGTTTTGTTAATAAGCCCTTCTGCTCCTTTCTCCCAGGCAGGAGAGTTGAGCCATTCTCTGAGAAGTCTCCACACGGATACTGGGAACTGGATATTTCAGGGCACAGGCGAAATGAAGATTTTCTACTCATAATTCAGCCTCCAGCAAGCAAAGCTAGTGTGGTAGGGAGCCCCTCTGGCCTTCTATCCCTGTCTCTGTGTCTCTGAGGTCTCTGTCTCTCTCTGCTCCTGTCTCCTCATTTTTTTGGGTAATTTTTCCTTTTTACGATTTTTTTAAAGGTAGAATTTCTCTCTGGCTCTCAGCTCCATCTTTTGTTTTGTTAATAAGCCCTTCTGCTCTTTCTCCCAGGCAGGAGAGTTGAGCCATTCTCTGAGAAGATTCCACACGGATACTTGGAACTAGATATTTCAGGGCACAGGCAAAATGAAGATTTTCTACTCATAATTCAGCCTCCAGCAAGCAAAGCTAGTGTGGTAGGGAGCCCCTCTGGCCTTCTATCCCTGTCTCTGTGTCTCTGAGGTCTCTGTCTCTCTCTGCTCCTGTCTCCTCTTTTTTTTTGGTAATTTTTCCTTTTTACGATTTTTTTAAAGGTAGAATTTCTCTCTGGCTCTCAGCTCCATCTTTTGTTTTGTTAATAAGACCTTCTGCTCCTTTCTCCCAGGCAGGAGAGTTGAGCCATTCTCTGAGAGGATTCCACATGGATACTGAGAACTAGATATTTCAGGGCACAGGCGAAATGAAGATTTTCTACTCATAATTCAGCCTCCAGCAAGCAAAGCTAGTGTGGTAGGGAGCCCCTCTGGCCTTCTATCCCTGTCTCTGTGTCTCTGAGGTCTCTGTCTGTCTCTGCTCCTGTCTCCTCAATTTTTTGGTAATTTTTCCTTTTTACGATTTTTTTAATGGTAGAATTTCTCTCTGGCTCTCAGCTCCATCTTTTGTTTTGTTAATAAGCCCTTCTGCTCCTTTCTCCCAGGCAGGAGAGTTGAGCCATTCTCTGAGAAGATTCCACATGGATACTGGGAACTAGATATTTCAGGGCACAGGCGAAATGAAGATCACCTACTCATAATTCAGCATCCAGCAAGCAAAGCTAGTGTGGTAGGGAGCCCCTCTGGCCTTCTATCCCTGTCTCTGTGTCTCTGAGGTCTCTGTATCTCTCTGATCCTGTCTCCTCATTTTTTTTGGTAATTTTTCCTTTTTAGGATTTTTTTAATGGTAGAATTTCTCTCTGGCTCTCAGCTCCGTCTTTTGTTTTGTTAATAAGCCCTTCTGCTCTTTCTCCCAGGCAGGAGAGTTGAGCCATTCTCTGAGAAGATTCCACACGGATACTTGGAACTAGATATTTCAGGGCACAGGCAAAATGAAGATTTTCTACTCATAATTCAGCCTCCAGCAAGCAAAGCTAGTGTGGTAGGGAGCCCCTCTGGCCTTCTATCCCTGTCTCTGTGTCTCTGAGGTCTCTGTCTCTCTCTGCTCCTGTCTCCTCTTTTTTTTTGGTAATTTTTCCTTTTTACGATTTTTTTAAAGGTAGAATTTCTCTCTGGCTCTCAGCTCCATCTTTTGTTTTGTTAATAAGACCTTCTGCTCCTTTCTCCCAGGCAGGAGAGATGAGCCATTCTCTGAGAGGATTCCACATGGATACTGAGAACTAGATATTTCAGGGCACAGGCGAAATGAATATTTTCTACTCATAATTCAGCCTCCAGCAAGCAAAGCTAGTGTGGTAGGGAGCCCCTCTGGCCTTCTATCCCTGTCTCTGTGTCTCTGAGGTCTCTGTCTGTCTCTGCTCCTGTCTCCTCAATTTTTTGGTAATTTTTCCTTTTTACGATTTTTTTAATGGTAGAATTTCTCTCTGGCTCTCAGCTCCATCTTTTGTTTTGTTAATAAGCCCTTCTGCTCCTTTCTCCCAGGCAGGAGAGTTGAGCCATTCTCTGAGAAGATTCCACATGGATACTGGGAACTAGATATTTCAGGGCACAGGCGAAATGAAGATTTTCTACTCATAATTCAGCCTCCAGCAAGCAAAGCTAGTGTGGTAGGGAGCCCCTCTGGCCTTCTATCCATGTCTCTGTGTCTCTGAGGTCTCTGTCTCTCTCTGCTCCTGTCTCCTCATTTTTTTTTTGGAAATTTTTTCTTTTTATGATTTTTTTAAAGGTAGAATTTCTCTCTGGCTCTCAGCTCCATCTTTTGTTTTGTTAATAAGCCCTTCTGCTCCTTTCTCCCAGGCAGGAGAGTTGAGCCATTCTCTGAGAAGATTCCACATGGATACTGGGAACAAGATATTTCAGGGCACAGGCGAAATGAAGATTTTCTACTCATAATTCAGCCTCCAGCAAGCAAAGCTAGTGTGGTAGGGAGCCCCTCTGGCCTTCTATCCCTGTCTCGGTGTCTCTGAGGTCTCTGTCTCTCTCTGCTCCTTTCTCCTCAATTTTTGGTAATTTTTCCTTTTTACGATTTTTTTAATGGTAGAATTTCTCTCTGGCTCTCAGCTCCATCTTTTGTTTTGTTAATAAGCCCTTCTGCTCCTTTCTCCCAGGCAGGAGAGTTGAGCCATTCTCTGAGAAGACTCCACACGGATACTGGGAACTAGATATTTCAGGGCACAGGCGAAATGAAGATTTTCTACTCATAATTCAGCCTCCAGCAAGCAAAGCTAGTGTGGTAGGGAGCCCCTCTGGCCTTCTATCCCTGTCTCTGTGTCTCTGAGGTCTCTGTCTCTCTCTGCTCCTGTCTCCTAATTTTTTTTTTAGTAATTTTTCCTTTTTACGATTTTTTTAATGATAGAATTTCTCTGTGGCTCTCAGCTCCATCTTTTGTTTTGTTAATAAGCGCTTCTGCTCCTTTCTCCCAGGCAGGAGAGTTGAGCCATTCTCTGAGAAGGTTCCACACGGATACCGGGAACTAGATATTTCAGGGCACAGGCGAAATGAAGATTTTCTACTCATAAGTCAGCCTCCAGCAAGCAAAGCTAGTGTGCTAGGGAGCCCCTCTGGCCTTCTATCCCTGTCTCTGTGTCTCTGAGGTCTCTGTATCTCTCTGCTCCTGTCTCCTAAATTTTTTTTAGTAATTTTTCCTTTTTATGATTTTTTGAAAGGTAGAATTTCTTTCTGGCTCTCAGCTCCATCTTTTGTTTTGTTAATAAGCCCTTCTGATCCTTTCTCCCAGGCAGTAGAGTTGAGCCATTCTCTGAGAAGATTCCACATGGATACTGGGAACTAGATATTTCAGGGCACAGGCGAAATGAAGATTTTCTACTCATAATTCAGCCTCCAGCAAGCAAAGCTAGTGTGGTAGGGAGCCCCTCTGGCCTCTATCCCGGTCTCTGTGTCTCTGAAGTCTCTGTCTCTCTCTGCTCCTGTCTCCTCATTTTTTTTGGTAATTTTTCCTTTTTACGATTTTTTTAAAGGTAGAATTTCTCTCTGGCTCTCAGCTCCATCTTTTGTTTTGTTAATAAGGCCTTCTGCTCCTTTCTCCCAGGCAGGAGAGTTGAGCCATTCTCTGAGAAGATTCCACACGGATACTGGGAACTAGATATTTCAGGGCACAGGCGAAATGAAGATTTTCTACTCATAATTCAGCCTCCAGCAAGCAAAGCTAGTGTGGTTGGGAGCCCCTCTGGCCTTCTATCCCTGTCTCTGTGTCTCTGAGGTCTCTGTCTCTCTCTGCTCCTGTCTCCTCATATTTTTGGTAATTTTTCCTTTTTATGATTTTTTTAAAGGTAGAATTTCTCTCTGGCTCTCAGCTCCATCTTTTGTTTTGTTAATAAGCCCTTCTGCTCCTTTCTCCCAGGCAGGAGAGTTGAGCCATTCTCTGAGAAGTTTCCACACGAATACTGGGAACTAAATATTTCAGGGCACAGGCGAAATCAAGATTTTCTACTCATAATTCAGCCTCCAGCAAGCAAAGCTAGTGTGGTAGGGAGCCCCTCTGGCCTTCTATCCCTGTCTCTGTGTCTCTGAGGTCTCTGTCTCTCTCTGCTCCTGTCTCCTCATTTTTTTTGGGAATTTTTCCTTCTTACGATTTTTTTAAAGGTAGAATTTCTCTCTGGCTCTCAGCTCCATCTTTTGTTTTGTTAATAAGCCCTTCTGCTCCTTTCTCCCAGGCAGGAGAGTTGAGCCATTCTCTGAGAAGGTTCCACATGGATACTGGGAACTAGATATTTCAGGGCACAGGCGAAATGAAGATTTTCTACTCATAATTCAGCCTCCAGCAAGCAAAGCTAGTGTGGTAGGGAGCCCCTCTGGCCTTCTATCCCTGTCTCTGTGTCTCTGAGGTCTCTGTCAATCTCTGCTCCTGTCTCCACATTTTTTTGGAAATTTTTCCTTTTTACGATTTTTTTAAAGGTAGAATTTCTCTCTGGCTCTCAGCTCCATCTTTTGTTTTGTTAATAAGCCCTTCTGCTCCTTTCTCCCAGTCAGGAGAGTTGAGCTATTCTCTGAGAAGATTCCACATGGATACTGGGAACTAGATATTTCAGGGCAGAGACGAAATGAAGATTTTCTACTCATAATTCAGCCTCCAGCAAGCAAAGCTAGTGTGGTAGGGAGCCCCTCTTGCCTTCTATCCCTGTCTCTGTGTCTCTGAGGTCTCTGTCTCTCTCTGCTCCTGTCTCCTCATTTTTTTTTGTAATTTTTCCTTTTTACGCCTTTTTTAAAGGTAGAATTTCTCTCTGGCTCTCAGCTCCATCTTTTGTTTTGTTAATAAGCCCTTCTGCTCCTTTTTCCCAGGCAGGAGAGTTGAGCCATTCTCTGAGAAGTTTCCACATGGATACTGGGAACTAGATATTTCAGGGCACAGGGGAAATGAAGATTTTCTACTCATAATTCAGCCTCCAGCAAGCAAAGCTAGTGTGGTAGGGAGCCCCTCTGGCCTTCTATCCCGGTCTCTGTGTCTCTGAATTCTCTGTCTCTCTCTGCTCCTGTCTCCTCATTTTTTTTGGTAATTTTTCCTTTTTACGATTTTTTTAAATGTAGAATTTCTCTCTGGCTCTCAGCTCCATCTTTTGTTTTGTTAATAAGGCCTTCTACTCCTTTCTCCCAGGCAGGAGAGTTGAGCCATTCTCTGAGAAGATTCCACACGGATACTGGGAACTTGATATTTCAGGGCACAGGCAAAATGAAGATTTTCTACTCATAATTCAGCCTCCAGCAAGCAAAGCTAGTGTGGTAGGGAGCCCCTCTGGCCTTCTATCCCTGTCTCGGTGTCTCTGAGGTCTCTGTCTCTCTCTGCTCCTGTCTCCTCAATTTTTGGTAATTTTTCCTTTTTACGATTTTTTTAATGGTAGAATTTCTCTCTGGCTCTCAGCTCCTTCTTTTGTTTTGTTAATAAGCCCTTCTGCTCCTTTCTCCCAGGCAGGAGAGTTGAGCCATTCTCTGAGAAGTCTCCACACGGATACTGGGAACTGGATATTTCAGGGCACAGGCGAAATGAAGATTTTCTACTCATAATTCAGCCTCCAGCAAGCAAAGCTAGTGTGGTAGGGAGCCCCTCTGGCCTTCTATCCCTGTCTCTGTGTCTCTGAGGTCTCTGTCTCTCTCTGCTCCTGTCTCCTCATTTTTTTGGGTAATTTTTCCTTTTTACGATTTTTTTAAAGGTAGAATTTCTCTCTGGCTCTCAGCTCCATCTTTTGTTTTGTTAATAAGCCCTTCTGCTCTTTCTCCCAGGCAGGAGAGTTGAGCCATTCTCTGAGAAGATTCCACACGGATACTTGGAACTAGATATTTCAGGGCACAGGCAAAATGAAGATTTTCTACTCATAATTCAGCCTCCAGCAAGCAAAGCTAGTGTGGTAGGGAGCCCCTCTGGCCTTCTATCCCTGTCTCTGTGTCTCTGAGGTCTCTGTCTCTCTCTGCTCCTGTCTCCTCTTTTTTTTTGGTAATTTTTCCTTTTTACGATTTTTTTAAAGGTAGAATTTCTCTCTGGCTCTCAGCTCCATCTTTTGTTTTGTTAATAAGACCTTCTGCTCCTTTCTCCCAGGCAGGAGAGTTGAGCCATTCTCTGAGAGGATTCCACATGGATACTGAGAACTAGATATTTCAGGGCACAGGCGAAATGAAGATTTTCTACTCATAATTCAGCCTCCAGCAAGCAAAGCTAGTGTGGTAGGGAGCCCCTCTGGCCTTCTATCCCTGTCTCTGTGTCTCTGAGGTCTCTGTCTGTCTCTGCTCCTGTCTCCTCAATTTTTTGGTAATTTTTCCTTTTTACGATTTTTTTAATGGTAGAATTTCTCTCTGGCTCTCAGCTCCATCTTTTGTTTTGTTAATAAGCCCTTCTGCTCCTTTCTCCCAGGCAGGAGAGTTGAGCCATTCTCTGAGAAGATTCCACATGGATACTGGGAACTAGATATTTCAGGGCACAGGCGAAATGAAGATCACCTACTCATAATTCAGCATCCAGCAAGCAAAGCTAGTGTGGTAGGGAGCCCCTCTGGCCTTCTATCCCTGTCTCTGTGTCTCTGAGGTCTCTGTATCTCTCTGATCCTGTCTCCTCATTTTTTTTGGTAATTTTTCCTTTTTAGGATTTTTTTAATGGTAGAATTTCTCTCTGGCTCTCAGCTCCGTCTTTTGTTTTGTTAATAAGCCCTTCTGCTCCTTTCTCCCAGGCAGGAGAGTTGAGCCATTCTCTGAGAAGATTCCACATGGATACTGGGAACTAGATATTTCAGGGCAAGGCGAAATGAAGATTTTCTACTCATAATTCAGCCTCCAGCAAGCAAAGCTAGTGTGGTAGGGAGCCCCTCTGGCCTTCTATCCATGTCTCTGTGTCTCTGAGGTCTCTGTCTCTCTCTGCTCCTGTCTCCTCATTTTTTTTTGGAAATTTTTCCTTTTTATGATTTTTTTAAAGGTAGAATTTCTCTCTGGCTCTCAGCTCCATCTTTTGTTTTGTTAATAAGCCCTTCTGCTCCTTTCTCCCAGGCAGGAGAGTTGAGCCATTCTCTGAGAAGATTCCACATGGATACTGGGAACTAGATATTTCAGGGCACAGGCGAAATGAAGATTTTGTACTCATAATTCAGCCTCCAGCAAGCAAAGCTAGTGTGGTAGGGAGCCCCTCTGGCCTTCTATCCCTGTCTCGGTGTCTCTGAGGTCTCTGTCTCTCTCTGCTCCTGTCTCCTCTATTTTTGGTAATTTTTCCTTTTTACGATTTTTTTAATGGTAGAATTTCTCTCTGGCTCTCAGCTCCATCTTTTGTTTTGTTAATAAGCCCTTCTGCTCCTTTCTCCCAGGCAGGAGAGTTGAGCCATTCTCTGAGAAGACTCCACACGGATACTGGGAACTGGATATTTCAGGGCACAGGCGAAATGAAGATTTTCTACTCATAATTCAGCCTCCAGCAAGCAAAGCTAGTGTGGTAGGGAGCCCCTCTGGCCTTCTATCCCTGTCTCTGTGTCTCTGAGGTCTCTGTCTCTCTCTGCTCCTGTCTCCTCATTTTTTTGGGTAATTTTTCCTTTTTACGATTTTTTTAAAGGTAGAATTTCTCTCTGGCTCTCAGCTCCATCTTTTGTTTTGTTAATAAGCCCTTCTGCTCTTTCTCCCAGGCAGGAGAGTTGAGCCATTCTCTGAGAAGATTCCACACGGATACTTGGAACTAGATATTTCAGGGCACAGGCAAAATGAAGATTTTCTACTCATAATTCAGCCTCCAGCAAGCAAAGCTAGTGTGGTAGGGAGCCCCTCTGGCCTTCTATCCCTGTCTCTGTGTCTCTGAGGTCTCTGTCTCTCTCTGCTCCTGTCTCCTCTTTTTTTTTGGTAATTTTTCCTTTTTACGATTTTTTTAAAGGTAGAATTTCTCTCTGGCTCTCAGCTCCATCTTTTGTTTTGTTAATAAGACCTTCTGCTCCTTTCTCCCAGGCAGGAGAGTTGAGCCATTCTCTGAGAGGATTCCACATGGATACTGAGAACTAGATATTTCAGGGCACAGGCGAAATGAATATTTTCTACTCATAATTCAGCCTCCAGCAAGCAAAGCTAGTGTGGTAGGGAGCCCCTCTGGCCTTCTATCCCTGTCTCTGTGTCTCTGAGGTCTCTGTCTGTCTCTGCTCCTGTCTCCTCAATTTTTTGGTAATTTTTCCTTTTTACGATTTTTTTAATGGTAGAATTTCTCTCTGGCTCTCAGCTCCATCTTTTGTTTTGTTAATAAGCCCTTCTGCTCCTTTCTCCCAGGCAGGAGAGTTGAGCCATTCTCTGAGAAGATTCCACATGGATACTGGGAACTAGATATTTCAGGGCACAGGCGAAATGAAGATCATCTACTCATAATTCAGCATCCAGCAAGCAAAGCTAGTGTGGTAGGGAGCCCCTCTGGCCTTCTATCCCTGTCTCTGTGTCTCTGAGGTCTCTGTATCTCTCTGATCCTGTCTCCTCATTTTTTTTGGTAATTTTTCCTTTTTAGGATTTTTTTAATGGTAGAATTTCTCTCTGGCTCTCAGCTCCGTCTTTTGTTTTGTTAATAAGCCCTTCTGCTCCTTTCTCCCAGGCAGGAGAGTTGAGCCATTCTCTGAGAAGATTCCACATGGATACTGGGAACTAGATATTTCAGGGCACAGGCGAAATGAAGATTTTCTACTCATAATTCAGCCTCCATCAAGCAAAGCTAGTGTGGTAGGGAGCCCCTCTGGCCTTCTATCCATGTCTCTGTGTCTCTGAGGTCTCTGTCTCTCTCTGCTCCTGTCTCCTCATTTTTTTTTTGGAAATTTTTTCTTTTTATGATTTTTTTAAAGGTAGAATTTCTCTCTGGCTCTCAGCTCCATCTTTTGTTTTGTTAATAAGCCCTTCTGCTCCTTTCTCCCAGGCAGGAGAGTTGAGCCATTCTCTGAGAAGATTCCACATGGATACTGGGAACAAGATATTTCAGGGCACAGGCGAAATGAAGATTTTCTACTCATAATTCAGCCTCCAGCAAGCAAAGCTAGTGTGGTAGGGAGCCCCTCTGGCCTTCTATCCCTGTCTCGGTGTCTCTGAGGTCTCTGTCTCTCTCTGCTCCTTTCTCCTCAATTTTTGGTAATTTTTCCTTTTTACGATTTTTTTAATGGTAGAATTTCTCTCTGGCTCTCAGCTCCATCTTTTGTTTTGTTAATAAGCCCTTCTGCTCCTTTCTCCCAGGCAGGAGAGTTGAGCCATTCTCTGAGAAGACTCCACACGGATACTGGGAACTAGATATTTCAGGGCACAGGCGAAATGAAGATTTTCTACTCATAATTCAGCCTCCAGCAAGCAAAGCTAGTGTGGTAGGGAGCCCCTCTGGCCTTCTATCCCTGTCTCTGTGTCTCTGAGGTCTCTGTCTCTCTCTGCTCCTGTCTCCTAATTTTTTTTTTAGTAATTTTTCCTTTTTACGATTTTTTTAATGATAGAATTTCTCTGTGGCTCTCAGCTCCATCTTTTGTTTTGTTAATAAGCGCTTCTGCTCCTTTCTCCCAGGCAGGAGAGTTGAGCCATTCTCTGAGAAGGTTCCACACGGATACCGGGAACTAGATATTTCAGGGCACAGGCGAAATGAAGATTTTCTACTCATAAGTCAGCCTCCAGCAAGCAAAGCTACTGTGCTAGGGAGCCCCTCTGGCCTTCTATCCCTGTCTCTGTGTCTCTGAGGTCTCTGTATCTCTCTGCTCCTGTCTCCTAATTTTTTTTAGTAATTTTTCCTTTTTATGATTTTTTGAAAGGTAGAATTTCTTTCTGGCTCTCAGCTCCATCTTTTGTTTTGTTAATAAGCCCTTCTGATCCTTTCTCCCAGGCAGTAGAGTTGAGCCATTCTCTGAGAAGATTCCACATGGATACTGGGAACTAGATATTTCAGGGCACAGGCGAAATGAAGATTTTCTACTCATAAGTCAGCCTCCAGCAAGCAAAGCTAGTGTGGTAGGGACCCCCTCTGGCCTTCTATCCGTGTCTCTGTGTCTCTGAGGTCTCTGTCTCTCTCTGCTCCTGTCTCCTCATTTTTTTTGGTAATTTTTCCTTTTTACGATTTTTTTAAAGGTAGAATTTCTCTCTGGCTCTCAGCTCCATCTTTTGTTTTGTTAATAAGCCCTTCTGATCCTTTCTCCCAGGCAGTAGAGTTGAGCCATTCTCTGAGAAGATTCCACATGGATACTGGGAACTAGATATTTCAGGGCACAGGCGAAATGAAGATTTTCTACTCATAATTCAGCCTCCAGCAAGCAAAGCTAGTGTGGTAGGGCGCCCCTCTGGCCTTCTATCCCTGTCTCTGTGTCTCTGAGGTCTCTGTCAATCTCTGCTCCTGTCTCCACATTTTTTTGGAAATTTTTCCTTTTTACGATTTTTTTAAAGGTAGAATTTCTCTCTGGCTCTCAGCTCCATCTTTTGTTTTGTTAATAAGCCCTTCTGCTCCTTTCTCCCAGGCAGGAGAGTTGAGCCATTCTCTGAGAAGATTCCACATGGATACTGGGAACTAGATATTTCAGGGCACAGACGAAATGAAGATTTTCTACTCATAATTCAGCCTCCAGCAAGCAAAGCTAGTGTGGTAGGGAGCCCCTCTTGCCTTCTATCCCTGTCTCTCTGTCTCTGAGGTCTCTGTCTCTCTCTGCTCCTGTCTCCTCATTTTTTTTGGGAATTTTTCCTTTTTACGATTTTTTTAAAGGTAGAATTTCTCTCTGGCTCTCAGCTCCATCTTTTGTTTTGTTAATAAGCCCTTCTGCTCCGTTCTCCCAGGCAGGAGAGTTGAGCCATTCTCTGAGAAGATTCCACATGGATACTGGGAACTAGATATTTCAGGGCACAGGCGAAATGAAGATTTTCTACTCATAATTCAGCCTCCAGCAAGCAAAGCTAGTGTGGTAGGGTGCCCCTCTGGCCTTCTATCCCTGTCTCTGTGTCTCTGAGGTCTCTGTCTCTCTCTGCTCCTGTCTCCTAATTTTTTTTTGGTAATTTTTCCTTTACGACTTTTTTAAAGGTAGAATTTCTCTCTGGCTCTCAGCTCCATCTTTTGTTTTGTTAATAAGCCCTTCTGCTCCTTTCTCCCAGGCAGGAGGGTTGAGCCATTCTCTGAGAAGATTCCACATGGATACTGGGAAGTAGATATTTCAGGGCACAGGCGAAATGAAGATCTTCTACTCATAATTCAGCCTCCAGCAAGCAAAGCTAGTGTGGTAGGGAGCCCCTCTGGCCTTCTATCCCTGTCTCTGTGTCTCTGAGGTCTCTGTCTATGTCTGCTCCTGTCTCCTCATTTTTTTTGGTAATTTTTCCTTTTTAGGATTTTTTTAATGGTAGAATTTGTCTCTGGCTCTCAGCTCCGTCTTTTGTTTTGTTAATGAGCCCTTCTGCTCCTTTCTCCCAGGCAGGAGAGTTGAGCCATTCTCTGAGAAGATTCCACACGGATACTGGGAACTAGATATTTCAGGGCACAGGCGAAATGAAGATTTTCTACTCATAATTCAGCCTCCAGCAAGCAAAGCTAGTGTGGTAGGGACCCCCTCTGGCCTTCTATCCATGTCTCTGTGTCTCTGAGGTCTCTGTCTCTCTCTGCTCCTGTCTCCTCATTTTTTTTGGTAATTTTTCCTTTTTACGATTTTTTTAAAGGTAGAATTTCTCTCTGGCTCTCAGCTCCATCTTTTGTTTTGTAAATAAGCCCTTCTGCTCCTTTCTCCCAGTCAGGAGAGTTGAGCCATTCTCTGAGAAGATTCCACATGGATACTGGGAACTAGATATTTCAGGGCAGAGACGAAATGAAGATTTTCTACTCATAATTCAGCCTCCAGCAAGCAAAGCTAGTGTGGTAGGGAGCCCCTCTTGCCTTCTATCCCTGTCTCTGTGTCTCTGAGGTCTCTGTCTCTCTCTGCTCCTTTCTCCAAATTTTTTTTTGGTAATTTTTCTTTTTACGCCTTTTTTAAAGGTAGAATTTCTCTCTGGCTCTCAGCTCCATCTTTTGTTTTGTTAATAAGCCCTTCTGCTCCTATTTCCCAGGCAGGAGAGTTGAGCCATTCTCTGAGAAGTTTCCACATGGATACTGGGAACTAGATATTTCAGGGCACAGGGGAAATGAAGATTTTCTACTCATAATTCAGCCTCCAGCAAGCAAAGCTAGTGTGGTAGGGAGCCCGTCTGGCCTTCTATCCCGGTCTCTGTGTCTCTGAAGTCTCTGTCTCTCTCTGCTCCTGTCTCCTCATTTTTTTTGGTAATTTTTCTTTTTATGATTTTTTTAAATGTAGAATTTCTCTCTGGCTCTCAGCTCCATCTTTTGTTTTGTTAATAAGGCCTTCTGCTCCTTTCTCCCAGGCAGGAGAGTTGAGCCATTCTCTGAGAAGATTCCACATGGATACTGGGAACTAGATATTTCAGGGCACAGGCGAAATGAAGATTTTCTACTCATAATTCAGCCTCCAGCAAGCAAAGCTAGTGTGGTTGGGAGCCCCTCTGGCCTTCTATCCCTGTCTCGGTGTCTCTGAGGTCTCTGTCTCTCTCTGCTCCTGTCTCCTCATTTTTTTTGGTAATTTTTCCTTTTTACGATTTTTTTAAAGGTAGAATTTCTCTCTGGCTCTCAGCTCCATCTTTTGTTTTGTTAATAAGCCCTTCTGCTCCTTTCTCCCAGGCAGGAGAGTTGAGCCATTATCTGAGAAGATTCCACATGGATACTGGGAACTAGATATTTCAGGGCACAGGCGAAATGAAGATTTTCTACTCATAATTCAGCCTCCAGCAAGCAAAGCTAGTGTGGTAGGGAGCCCCTCTGGCCTTCTATCCCTGTCTCGGTGTCTCTGAGGTCTCTGTCTCTCTCTGCTCCTGTCTCCTCATTTTTTTTGGTAATTTTTCCTTTTTACGATTTTTTTAATGGTAGAATTTCTCTCTGGCTCTCAGCTCCATCTTTTGTTTTGTTAATAAGCCCTTCTGCTCCTTTCTTCCAGGCAGGAGAGTTGAGCCATTCTCTGAGAAGATTCCACACGAATACTGGGAACTAAATATTTCAGGGCACAGGCGAAATCAAGATTTTCTACTCATAATTCAGCCTCCAGCAAGCAAAGCTAGTGTGGTAGGGAGCCCCTCTGGCCTTCTATCCCTGTCTCTGTGTCTCTGAGGTCTCTGTCTCTCTCTGCTCCTGTCTCCTCATTTTTTTTGGGAATTTTTCCTTTTTACGATTTTTTTAAAGGTAGAATTTCTCTCTGGCTCTCAGCTCCATCTTTTGTTTTGTTAATAAGCCCTTCTGCTCCGTTCTCCCAGGCAGGAGAGTTGAGCCATTCTCTGAGAAGATTCCACATGGATACTGGGAACTAGATATTTCAGGGCACAGGCGAAATGAAGATTTTCTACTCATAATTCAGCCTCCAGCAAGCAAAGCTAGTGTGGTAGGGTGCCCCTCTGGCCTTCTATCCCTGTCTCTGTGTCTCTGAGGTCTCTGTCTCTCTCTGCTCCTGTCTCCTCATTTTTTTTGGTAATTTTTCCTTTTTACGACTTTTTTAAAGGTAGAATTTCTCTCTGGCTCTCAGCTCCATCTTTTGTTTTGTTAATAAGCCCTTCTGCTCCTTTCTCCAAGGCAGGAGAGTTGAGCCATTCTCTGAGAAGATTCCACATGGATACTGGGAAGTAGATATTTCAGGGCACAGGCGAAATGAAGATCTTCTACTCATAATTCATCCTCCAGCAAGCAAAGCTAGTGTGGTAGGGAGCCCCTCTGGCCTTCTATCCCTGTCTCTGTGTCTCTGAGGTCTCTGTCTATGTCTGCTCCTGTGTCCTCATTTTTTTTGGTAATTTTTCCTTTTTAGGATTTTTTTAATGGTAGAATTTGTCTCTGGCTCTCAGCTCCGTCTTTTCTTTTGTTAATAAGCCCTTCTGCTCCTTTCTCCCAGGCTGGAGAGTTGAGCCATTCTCTGAGAAGATTCCACACGGATACTGGGAACTAGATATTTCAGGGCACAGGCGAAATGAAGATTTTCTACTCATAATTCAGCCTCCAGCAAGCAAAGCTAGTGTGGTAGGGACCCCCTCTGGCCTTCTATCCATGTCTCTGTGTCTCTGAGGTCTCTGTCTCTCTCTGCTCCTGTCTCCTCATTTTTTTTTGGTAATTTTTCCATTTTACGATTTTTTTAAAGGTAGAATTTCTCTCTGGCTCTCAGCTCCATCTTTTGTTTTGTTAATAAGCCCTTCTGCTCCTTTCTCCCAGGCAGGAGAGTTGAGCCATTCTCTGAGAAGATTCCACATGGATACTGGGAACTAGATATTTCAGGGCACAGGCGAAATGAAGATTTTCTACTCATAATTCAGCCTCCAGCAAGCAAAGCTAGTGTGGTAGGGAGCCCCTCTGGCCTTCTAACCCTGTCTCGGTGTCTCTGAGGTCTCTGTCTCTCTCTGCTCCTGTCTCCTCATTTTTTTTGGTAATTTTTCCTTTTTACGATTTTTTTAATGGTAGAATTTCTCTCTGACTCTCAGCTCCATCTTTTGTTTTGTTAATAAGCCCTTCTGCTCCTTTCTCCCAGGCAGGAGAGTTGAGCCATTGTCTGAGAAGACTCCACACGGATACTGGGAACTAGATATTTCAGGGCACAGGCGAAATGAAGATTTTCTACTCATAATTCAGCCTCCAGCAAGCAAAGCTAGTGTGGTAGGGAGCCCCTCTGGCCTTCTATCCCTGTCTCTGTGTCTCTGAGGTCTCTGTCTCTCTCTGCTCCTGTCTCCACATTTTTTTGGAAATTTTTCCTTTTTACGATTTTTTTAAAGGTAGCATTTCTCTCTGGCTCTCAGCTCCACCTTTTGTTTTGTAAATAAGCCCTTCTGCTCCTTTCTCCCAGTCAGGAGAGTTGAGTCATTCTCTGAGAAGATTCCACATGGATACTGGGAACTAGATATTTCAGGGCAGAGACGAAATGAAGATTTTCTACTCATAATTCAGCCTCCAGCAAGCAAAGCTAGTGTGGTAGGGAGCCCCTCTTGCCTTCTATCCCTGTCTCTGTGTCTCTGAGGTCTCTGTCTCTCTCTGCTCCTGTCTCCTCATTTTTTTTTGGTAATTTTTCCTTTTTACGCCTTTTTTAAAGGTAGAATTTCTCTCTGGCTCTCAGCTCCATCTTTTGTTTTGTTAATAAGCCCTTCTGCTCCTTTTTCCCAGGCAGGAGAGTTGAGCCATTCTCTGAGAAGTTTCCACATGGATACTGGGATCTAGATATTTCAGGGCACAGGGGAAATGAAGATTTTCTACTCATAATTCAGCCTCCAGCAAGCAAAGCTAGTGTGGTAGGGAGCCCCTCTGGCCTTCTATCCCGGTCTCTGTGTCTCTGAAGTCTCTGTCTCTCTCTGCTCCTGTCTCCTCATTTTTTTTGGTAATTTTTCCTTTTTAGGATTTTTTTAATGGTAGAACTTGTCTCTGGCTCTCAGCTCCGTCTTTTGTTTTGTTAATAAGCCCTTCTGCTCCTTTCTCCCAGGCAGGAGAGTTGAGCCATTCTCTGAGAAGTTTCCACACGGATACTGGGAACTAGATATTTCAGGGCACAGGCGAAATGAAGATTTTCTACTCATAATTCAGCCTCCAGCAAGCAAAGCTAGTGTGGTAGGGACCCCCTCTGGCCTTCTATCCATGTCTCTGTGTCTCTGAGGTCTCTGTCTCTCTCTGCTCCTGTCTCCTCATTTTTTTTGGTAATTTTTCCTTTTTACGACTTTTTTAAAGGTAGAATTTCTCTCTGGCTCTCAGCTCCATCTTTTGTTTTGTTAATAAGCCCTTCTGCTCCTTTCTCCCAAGCAGGAGAGTTGAGCCATTCTCTGAGAAGATTCCACATGGATACTGGGAACTAGATATTTCAGGGCACAGGCGAAATGAAGATTTTCTACTCATAATTCAGCCTCCAGCAAGCAAAGCTAGTGTGGTAGGGAGCCCCTCTGGCCTTCTAACCCTGTCTCGGTGTCTCTGAGGTCTCTGTCTCTCTCTGCTCCTGTCTCCTCATTTTTTTTGGTAATTTTTCCTTTTTACGATTTTTTTAATGGTAGAATTTCTCTCTGGCTCTCAGCTCCATCTTTTGTTTTGTTAATAAGCCCTTCTGCTCCTTTCTCCCAGGCAGGAGAGTTGAACCATTCTCTGAGAAGACTCCACACGGATACTGGGAACTAGATATTTCAGGGCACAGGCGAAATGAAGATTTTCTACTCATAATTCAGCCTCCAGCAAGCAAAGCTAGTGTGGTAGGGAGCCCCTCTGACCTTCTATCCCTGTCTCTGTGTCTCTGAGGTCTCTGTCTATCTCTGCTCCTGTCTCCACAGTTTTTTGGAAATTTTTCCTTTTTACGATTTTTTTAAAGGTAGAATTTCTCTCTGGCTCTCAGCTCCACCTTTTGTTTTGTAAATAAGCCCTTCTGCTCCTTTCTCCCAGTAAGGAGAGTTGAGCCATTCTCTGAGAAGATTCCACATGGATACTGGGAACTAGATATTTCAGGGCAGAGACGAAATGAAGATTTTCTACTCATAATTCAGCCTCCAGCAAGCAAAGCTAGTGTGGTAGGGAGCCCCTCTTGCCTTCTATCCCTGTCTCTGTGTCTCTGAGGTCTCTGTCTCTCTCTGCTCCTGTCTCCTCATTTTATTTTGGTAATTTTTCCTTTTTACGACTTTTTTAAAGGTAGAATTTCTCTCTGGCTCTCAGCTCCATCTTTTGTTTTGTTAATAAGCCCTTCTGCTCCTTTTTCCCAGGCAGGAGAGTTGAGCCATTCTCTGAGAAGTTTCCACATGGATACTGGGAACTAGATATTTCAGGGCACAGGGGAAATGAAGATTTTCTACTCATAATTCAGCCTCCAGCAAGCAAAGCTAGTGTGGTAGGGAGCGCCTCTGGCCTTCTATCCTGGTCTCTGTGTCTCTGAAGTCTCTGTCTCTCTCTGCTCCTGTCTCCTCATTTTTTTGGGTAATTTTTCCTTTTTATGATTTTTTTAATTGTAGAATTTCTCTCTGGCTCTCAGCTCCATCTTTTGTTTTGTTAATAAGGCCTTCTGCTCCTGTCTCCCAGGCAGGAGAGTTGAGCCATTCTCTGAGAAGTTTCCACATGGACACTGGGAACTAGATATTTCAGGGCACAGGCGAAATGAAGATTTTCTACTCATAATTCAGCCTCCAGCAAGCAAAGCTTGTGTGGTAGGGAGCCCCTCTGGCCTTCTATCCATGTCTCTGTGTCTCTGAGGTCTCTGTCTCTCTCTGCTCCTGTCTCCTCATTTTTTTGGGTAATTTTTCCTTTTTACGATTCTTTTAAAGGTAGAATTTCTCTCTGGCTCTCAGCTCCATCTTTTGTTTTGTTAATAAGCCCTTCTGCTCTTTCTCCCAGGCAGGAGAGTTGAGCCATTCTCTGAGAAGATTCCACACGGATACTGGGAACTAGATATTTCAGGGCACAGGCAAAATGAAGATTTTCTACTCATAATTCAGCCTCCAGCAAGCAAAGCTAGTGTGGCAGGCAGCCCCTCTGGCCTTCTATCCCTGTCTCTGTGTCTCTGAGGTCTCTGTCTCTCTCTGCTCCTGTCTCCTCTTTTTTTTTGGTAATTTTTCCTTTTTACGATTTTTTTAAAGGTAGAATTTCTCTCTGGCTCTCAACTCCATCTTTTGTTTTGTTAATAAGCCCTTCTGCTCCTTTCTCCAAGGCAGGAGATTTGAGCCATTCTCTGAGAGGATTCCACATGGATACTGAGAACTAGATATTTCAGGGCACAGGCGAAATGAAGATTTTCTACTCATAATTCAGCCTCCAGCAAGCAAAGCTAGTGTGGTAGGGAGCCCCTCTGGCCTTCTATCCCTGTCTCTGTGTCTCTGAGGTCTCTGTCTGTCTCTGCTCCTGTCTCCTCAATTTTTTGGTAATTTTTCCTTTTTACGATTTTTTTAAAGGTAGAATTTCTCTCTGGCTCTCAGCTCCATCTTTTGTTTTGTTAATAAGCCCTTCTGCTCCTTTCTCCCAGGCAGGAGAGTTGAGCCATTCTCTGACAAGATTCCACATGGATACTGGGAACTAGATATTTCAGGGCACAGGCTAAATGAAGATCATCTACTCATAATTCAGCCTCCAGCAAGCAAAGCTAGTGTGGTAGGGAGCCCCTCTGGCCTTCTATCCCTGTCTCTGTGTCTCTGAGGTCTCTGTATCTCTCTGATACTGTCTCCTCATTTTTTTGGTAATTTTTCCTTTTTAGGATTTTTTTAATGGTAGAATTTCTCTCTGGCTCTCAGCTCCGTCTTTTGTTTTGTTAATAAGCCCTTCTGCTCCTTTCTCCCAGGCAGGAGAGTTGAGCCATTCTCTGAGAAGATTCCACACGGATACTGGGAACGAGATATTTCAGGTCACAGGCGAAATGAAGATTTTCTACTCATAATTCAGCCTCCAGCAAGCAAAGCTAGTGTGGTAGGGAGCCCGTCTGGCCTTCTATCCCTGTCTCTGTGTCTCTGAGGTCTCTGTCTCTCTCTGCTCCTGTCTCCTCATTTTTTTAGGGAATTTTTCCTTTTTACGATTTTTTTAAAGGTAGAATTTCTCTCTGGCTCTCAGCTCCATCTTTTGTTTTGTTAATAAGCCCTTCTGCTCCGTTCTCCCAGGCAGGAGAGTTGAGCCATTCTCTGAGAAGATTCCACATGGATACTGGGAACTAGATATTTCAGGGCACAGGCGAAATGAAGATTTTCTACTCATAATTCAGCCTCCAGCAAGCAAAGCTAGTGTGGTAGGGGGCCCCTCTGGCCTTCTATCCCTGTCTCTGTGTCTCTGAGGTCTCTGCCTCTCTCTGCTCCTGTCCCCTCATTTTTTTTTGGTAATTTTTCCTTTTTACGATTTTTTTAAAGGTAGAATTTCTCTCTGGCTCTCAGCTCCATCTTTTGTTTTGTTAATAAGCCCTTCTGCTCCGTTCTCCCAGGCAGGAGAGTTGAGCCATTCTCTGAGAAGATTCCACATGGATACTGGGAACTAGATATTTCAGGGCACAGGCGAAATGAAGATCTTCTACTCATAATTCAGCCTCCAGCAAGCAAAGCTAGTGTGGTAGGGAGCCCCTCTGGCCTTCTATCCCTGTCTCTGTGTCTCTGAGGTCTCTGTCTCTCTCTGCTCCTGTCTCCTCAATTTTTTTGGTAATTTTTCCTTTTTACGATTTTTTTAAAAGTAGAATTTCTCTGTGGCTCTCAGCTCCATCTTTTGTTTTGTTAATAAGCCCTTCTGCTCCTTTCTCCCAGGCAGGAGAGTTGAGCCATTCTCTGAGAAGATTCCACACGGATACTGGGAACTAGATATTTCAGGGCACAGGCGAAATGAAGATTTTCTACTCATAATTCAGCCTCCAGCAAGCAAAGCTAGTGTGGTAGGGCGCCCCTCTGGCCTTCTATCCCTGTCTCTGTGTCTCTGAGGTCTCTGTCTCTCTCTGCTCCTGTCTCCTCAATTTTTTTTGTAATTTTTCCTTTTTACAATTTTTTTAAAGGTAGAATTTCTTTCTGGCTCTCAGCTCCATCTTTTGTTTTGTTAATATCCCTTCTGCTCCTTTCTCCCAGGCAGGAGAGTTGAGCCATTCTCTGAGAAGATTCCACATGGATACTGGGAACTAGATATTTCAGGGCACAGGCGAAATGAAGATTTTCTACTCATAATTCAGCATCCAGGAAGCAAAGCTAGTGTGGTAGGGAGCCCCTCTGGCCTTCTATCCCTGTCTCTGTGTCTCTGAGGTCTCTGTCTCTCACTGCTCATTGTCTCCTCATTTTTTTTTGGTAATTTTTCCTTTTTACGATTTTTTTAAAGGTAGAATTTCTCTCTGGCTCTCAGCTCCATCTTTTGTTTTGTTAATAAGCCCTTCTGCTCCTTTCTCCCAGGCAGGAGAGTTGAGCCATTCTCTGAAGAGATTCCACATGGATACTGGGAACTAGATATTTCAGGGCACATGCGAAATGAAGATTTTCTACTCATAATTCAGCCTTCAGCAAGCAAAGCTAGTGTGGTAGGGAGCCCCTCTGGCCTTCAATCCCTGTCTCTGAGGTCTCTGTCTCTCTCTGCTCCTGTCTCCTCATTTTTTTTGGTAATTTTTCCTTTTTACGATTTTTTTAAAGGTAGAATTTCTCTCTGGCTCTCAGCTCCATCTTTTGTTTTGTTAATAAGCCCTTCTGCTCCTTTCTCCCAGGCAGGAGAGTTGAGCCATTCTCTGAGAAGATTCCACATGGATACTGGGAACTAGATATTTCAGGGTACAGGCGAAATGAAGATTTTCTACTCATAATTCAGCCTCCAGAAAGCAAAGCTAGTGTGGTTGGGAGCCACTCTGGCCTTCTATCCCTGTCTCTGTGTCTCTGAGGTCTCTGTCTCTCTCTGCTCCTGTCTCTTCAATTTTTTTGGTAATTTTTCCTTTTTACGATTTTTTTAATGGTAGAATTTCTCTCTGGCTCTCAGTTCCATCTTTTGTTTTGTTAATAAGCCCTTCTGCTCCTTTCTCCCAGGCAGGAGAGTTGAGCCATTCCCTGAGAAGATTCCACACGGATACTGGGAACGATATATATCAGGGCAGAGGTGAAATGAAGATTTTCTACTCATAATTCAGCCTCCAGCAAGCAAAGCTAGTTTGGTAGGGAGCCCCTCTGGCCTTCTATCCCTGTCTCTGTGTCTCTGAGGTCTCTGTCTCTCTCTGCTCCTGTCTCCTCTTTTTTTTGGTAATTTTTCCTTTTTACGATTTTTTTAAAGGTAGAATTTCTCTCTGGCTCTCAGCTCCATCTTTTGTTTTGATAAAAAGCCCTTCTGCTCCTTTCTCCCAGGCAGGAGAGTTGAGCCATTCTCTGAGAAGTTTCCACATGGATACTGGGAACTAGATATTTCAGGGCACAGGCGAAATGAAGATTTTCTACTCATAATTCAGCCTCCAGGAAGCAAAGCTAGTGTGGTAGGGAGCCCCTCTGGCCTTCTATCCCTGTCTCTGTGTCTCTGAGGTCTCTGTCTCTCTCTGCTCCGGTCTCCTCATTTTTTTTGGTAATTTTTCCTTTTTACGATTTTTTTAAAGGTAGAATTTCTCTCTGGCTCTCAGCTCCATCTTTTGTTTTGTTAAGAAGCCCTTCTGCTCCTTTCTCCCAGGCAGGAGAGTTGAGCCATTCTCTGAGAAGGTTCCACATGGATACTGGGAACTAGATATTTTAGGGCACATGAGAAATGTAGATTTTCTACTCATAATTCAGACTCCAGCAAGCAAAGCTAGTGTGGTAGCGTGCCCCTCTGGTCTTCTATCCCTGTCTCTGTGTCTCTGAGGTCTCTGTCTCTCTCTGCTCCTGTCTCCTCATTTTTTTTGGTAATTTTTCATTTTTAGGATTTTTTTAAAGGTAGAATTTCTCTCTGGCTCTGAGCTCCATCTTTTGTTTTGTTAATAAGCCCTTCTGCTCCTTTCTCCCAGGCAGGAGAGTTGAGCCATTCTCTGAGAAGATTCCACACGGATACTGGGAAGTAGATATTTCAGGGCACAGGCGAAATGAAGATTTTCTCCTCATAATTCAGCCTCCAGCAAGCAAAGCTAGTGTGGTAGGGAGCCCCTCTGGCCTTCTATCCCTGTCGCTGTGTCTCTGAGGTCTCTGTCTCTCTCTGCTCCTGTCTCCTCATTTTTTTTGTTAATTTTTCCTTTTCACGATTTTTTTAAAGGTAGAATTTCTCTCTAGCTCTCAGCTCCATCTTTTGTTTTGTTAATAAGCCCTTCTGCTCCTATCTCCCAGGCAGGAGAGATGAGCCATTCTCTGAGAAGTTTCCACATGGATACTGGGAACTAGATATTTCAGGGCACAGGTGAAATGAAGATTTTCTACTCATAATTCAGCCTCCAGCATGCAAAGCTAGTGTGGTAGGGAGTCCCTCTGGCCTTCTATCCCTGTCTCTGTGTCTCTGAGGTCTCTGTCTCACTCTGATCCTGTCTCCTTATTTTTTTTTGGTAATTTTTCTTTTTATGATTTTGTTAAAGGTAGAATTTTTCTCTGGCTCTCAGCTCCATCTTTTGTTTTGTTAATAAGCCCTTCTGCTCCTTTCTCCCAGGCAGGAGAGTTGAGCCATTCTCTGAGAAGTTTCCACATGGAAACTGGGAACTAGATATTTCAGGGCACATGCGAAATGAAGATTTTCTACTCATAATTCAGCCTCCAGGAAGCAAAGCTAGTGTGGTAGGGAGCCCCTTTGGGCTTCTATCCCTGTCTCTGTGTCTCTGAGGTCTCTGTCTCTCTCTGCTCCTGTCTCCTCATTTTTTTTTGGTAATTTTTCTTTTTTTACGACTTTTTTAAAGGTCGAATTTCTCTCTGGCTCTCAGCTCCATCTTTTGTTTTCTTAATAAACCCTTCTGCTCCTTTCTCCCAGGCAGGCGAGTTGAGCCATTCTCTGAGAAGATTCCACATGGATACTGGGAACTAGATATTTCAGGGCACAGGCGAAATGAAGATCTTCTACTCATAATTCAGCCTCCAGCAAGCAAAGCTAGTGTGGTAGGGAGCCCCTCTGGCCTTCTATCCCTGTCTCTGTGTCTCTGAGGTCTCTGTCTATCTCTGATTCTGTCTCCTCATTATTTTTGGTAATTTTTCCTTTTTACGATTTTTTTAAAGGTAGAATTTCTCTCTGGCTCTCAGCTCCATCTTTTGTTTTGTTAATAAGCCCTTCTGCTCCTTTCTCCTAGGCAGGAGAGTTGAGCCATTCTCTGAGAAGTTTCCACACGGATACTGGGAACTAGATATTTCAGGGCACAAGCGAAATGAAGATTTTCTACTCATAATTCAGCCTCCAGCAAGCAAAGCTAGTGTGGTAGGAACCCCCTCTGGCCTTCTATCCATGTCTCTGTGTCTCTGAGGTCTCTGTCTCTCTCTTCTACTGTCTCCTCATTTTTTTTTTGGTAATTTTCCCTTTTTATGATTTTTTTAAAGGTAGAATTTCTCTCTGGCTCTCAGCTCCATCTTTTGTTTTGTTAATAAGCCCTTCTGCTCCTTTCTGCCAGGCAGGAGAGTTGAGCCATTCTCTGAGAAGATTCCACATGGATACTGGGAACGAGATATTTCAGGGCACAGGCGAAATGAAGATTTTCTACTCATAAGTCAGCCTCCAGCAAGCAAAGCTAGTGTGGTAGGGAGCCCCTCTGGCCTTCTATCCCTGTCTCTTTTTCTCTGAGGTCTCTGTCTCTCTCTGCTCCTGTCTCCTCATTTTTTTTGGGAATTTTTCCTTTTTACGATTATTTTAAAGGTAGAATTTCTCTCTGGCTCTCAGCTCCATCTTTTGTTTTGATAAAAAGCCCTTCTGCTCCTTTCTCCCAGGCAGGAGAGTTGAGCCATTCTCTGAGAAGGTTCCACATGGATACTGGGAACTAGATATTTCAGGGCACAGGCGAAATGAAGATTTTCTACTCATAATTCAGCCTCCAGGAAGCAAAGCTAGTGTGGTAGGGAGCCCCTCTGGCCTTCTATCCCTGTCTCTGTGTCTCTGAGGTCTCTGTCTCTCTCTGCTCCTGTCTCCTCATTTTTTTTGGTAATTTTTCCTTTTTACGATTTTTTTAAAGGTAGAATTTCTCTCTGGCTCTCAGCTCCATCTTTTGTTTTGTGAAGAGCCCTTCTGCTCCTTTCTCCCAGGCAGGAGAGTTGAGCCATTCTCTGAGAAGGTTCCACATGGATACTGGGAACTAGATATTTCAGGGCACATGGGAAATGTAGATTTTCTACTCATAATTCAGCCTCCAGCAAGCAAAGCTAGTGTGGTAGGGAGCCCCTCTGGGCTTCTATCCCTGTCTCTGTGTCTCTGAGGTCTCTGTCTCTCTCTGCTCCTGTCTCCTCATTTTTTTTGGTAATTTTTCATTTTTAGGATTTTTTTAAAGGTAGAATTTCTCTCTGGCTCTCAGCTCCATCTTTTGTTTTGTTAATAAGCCCTTCTGCTCCTTTCTCCCAGGCAGGAGAGTTGAGCCATTCTCTGAGAAGATTCCACATGGATACTGGGAACTAGATATTTCAGGGCACAGGCGAAATGAAGATTTTCTACTCATAATTCAGCCTCCAGCAAGCAAAGCTAGTGTGGTAGGGAGCCCCTCTGGCCTTCTATCCCTGTCTCTTTGTCTCTGAGGTCTCTGTCTCTCTCTGCTCCTGTCTCCTCATTTTTTTTGGGAATTTTTTCTTTTTACGATTTTTTTAAAGGTAGAATTTCTCTCTGGCTCTCAGCTCCATCTTTTGTTTTGTTAATAAGCCCTTCTGATCCTTTCTCCCAGGCAGTAAAGTTGAGCCATTCTCTGAGAAGTTTCCACATGGATACTGGGAACTAGATATTTCAGGGCACAGGCGAAATGAAGATTTTCTACTCATAATTCAGCCTCCAGCAAGCAAAGCTAGTGTGGTAGGGAGTCCCTCTGGCCTTCTATCCCTGTCTCTGTGTCTCTGAGGTCTCTGTCAATCTCTGCTCCTGTGTCCACATTTTTTTTGGTAATTTTTCCTTTTTACGATTTTTTTAAAAGTAGAATTTCTCTCTGGCTCTCAGCTCCATCTTTTGTTTTGTTAATAAGCACTTCTGCTCCTTTCTCCCAGGCAGGAGAGTTGAGCCATTCTCTGAGAAGATTCCACATGGATACTGAGAACTTGATATTTCAGGGCACAGGCGAAATGAAGATTTTCTACTCATAATTCAGCCTCCAGCAAGCAAAGCTAGTGTGGTAGGGAGCCCCTCTGGCCTTCTATCCCTGTCTCTGTGTCTCTGAGGTCTCTGTCTCTCTCTGCTCCTGTCTCCTCATTTTTTGGTAATTTTTCCTTTTTACGATTTTTTTAAAGGTAGAATTTCTCTCTGGCTCTCAGCTCCATGTTTTGTTTTGTTAATAAGCCCTTCTGCTCCTTTCTCCCAGGCAGGAGAGTTGAGCCATTCTCTGAGAAGATTCCACATGGATACTGGGAACTAGATATTTCAGGGCACAGGCGAAATGAAGATCTTCTACTCATAATTCAGCCTCCAGCAAGCAAAGCTAGTGTGGTAGGGAGCCACTCTGGCCTTCTATCCCTGTCTCTGTGTCTCTGAGGTCTCTTTCTCTCTCTGCTCCTGTCTCCTCATATTTTTTTGGTAATTTTTCCTTTTTAGGATTTTTTTAAAGGTAGAATTACTCTCTGGCTCTCAGCTCCATCTTTTGTTTTGTTAATAAGCCCTTCTGCTCCTTTCTCTCAGGCAGGAGAGTTGATCCATTCTCTGAGAAGATTCCACACGGATAATGGGAACGAGATATTTCAGGGCACAGGCGAAATGAAGATTTTCTACTCATAATTCAGCCTCCAGCAAGCAAAGCTAGTGCGGTAGGGAGCCCCTCTGGCCTTCTATCCCTGTCTCTGTGTCTCTGAGGTCTCTGTCTCTCTCCGCTCCTCTCTCCTCATTTTTTTTGGTAATTTTTCCTTTTTACGATTTTTTTAAAGGTAGAATTTCTCTCTGGCTCTCAGCTCCATCTTTTGTTTTGTTAATAAGCCCTTCTGCTCCTTTCTCCCAGGCAGGAGAGTTGAGCCATTCTCTCAGAAGTTTCCACACGGATACTGGGAACTAGATATTTCAGGGCACAGGCGAAATGAAGATTTTCTACTCATAATTCAGCCTCCAGCAAGCAAAGCTAGTGTGGTAGGGAGCCCCTCTGGCCTTCTATCCCTGTCTCTGTGTCTCTGAGGTCTCTGTCTCTCTCTGCTCCTGTCTCCTAATTTTTTTTAGTAATTTTTCCTTTTTAGGATTTTTTTTAATGGTAGAATTTCTCTGTGGCTCTCAGCTCCATCTTTTGTTTTGTTAATAAGCCCTTCTGCTCCTTTCTCCCAGGCAGGAGAGTTGAGCCATTCTCTGAGAAGTTTCCACACGGATACTGGGAACTAGATATTTCAGGGCACAGGCGAAATGAAGATTTTCTACTCATAAGTCAGCCTCCAGCAAGCAAAGCTAGTGTAGTAGGGAGCCCCTCTGGCCTTCTATCCCTGTCTCTTTGTCTCTGAGGTCTCTGTCTCTCTCTGCTCCTGTCTCCTCATTTTTTTTGGGAATTTTTCCTTTTTACGATTTTTTTAAAGGTAGAATTTCTCTCTGGCTCTCAGCTCCATCTTTTGTTTTGTTAATAAGCCCTTCTGCTCCTTTCTCCCAGGCAGGAGAGTTGAGCCATTCTCTGAGAAGATTCCACATGGGTACTGGGAACTAGATATTTCAGGGCACAGGCGAAATGAAGATTTTCTACTCATAATTCAGCCTCCAGCAAGCAAAGCTAGTGTGGTAGGGAGCCCCTCTGGCCTTCTGTCGCTGTCTCGGTGTCTCTGAGGTCTCTGTCTCTCTCTGCTCCTGTCTCCTCAATTTTTTTGGTAATTTTTCCTTTTTACGATTTTTTTAATGGTAGAATTTCTCTCTGGCTCTCAGCTCCATCTTTTGTTTTGTTAATAAGCCCTTCTGCTCCTTTCTCCCAGGCAGGAGAGTTGAGCCATTCTCTGAGAACATTCCACACGGATACTGGGAACTAGATATTTCAGGGCACAGGCGAAATGAAGATTTTCTACTCATAATTCAGCCTCCAGCAAGCAAAGCTAGTGTGGTAGGGAGCCCCTCTGGCCTTCTATCCCTGTCTCTGTGTCTCTGAGGTCTCTGTCTCTCTCTGCTCCTGTCTCCTAATTTTTTTTTAGTAATTTTTCCTTTTTAAGATTTTTTTTAATGGTAGAATTTCTCTGTGGCTCTCAGCTCCATCTTTTGTTTTGTTAATAAGCCCTTCTGCTCCTTTCTCCCAGGCAGGAGAGTTGAGCCATTCTCTGAGAAGTTTCCACACGGATACTGGGAACTAGATATTTCAGGGCACAGGCGAAATGAAGATTTTCTACTCATAAGTCAGCCTCCAGCAAGCAAAGCTAGTGTGGTAGGGAGAACCTCTGGCCTTCTATCCCTGTCTCTATGACTCTGAGGTCTCTGTCTCTCTCTGCTCCTGTCTCCTAATTTTTTTTTTAGTAATTTTTCCTTTTTATGATTTTTTGAAAGGTAGAATTTCTCTCTGGCTCTCAGCTCCATCTTTTGTTTTGTTAATAAGCCCTTCTGATCCTTTCTCCCAGGCAGTAGAGTTGAGCCATTCTCTGAGAAGTTTCCACATGGATACTGGGAACTAGATATTTCAGGGCACAGGCGAAATGAAGATTTTCTACTCATAATTCAGCCTCCAGCAAGCAAAGCTAGTGTGGTAGGGAGCCCCTCTGGCCTTCTATCCCTGTCTCTGTGTCTCTGAGGTCTCTGTCAATCTCTGCTCTGTGTCCACATTTTTTTTTGGTAATTTTTCCTTTTTACGATTTTTTAAAGGTAGAATTTCTCTCTGGCTCTCAGCTCCATCTTTTGTTTTGTTAATAAGCACTTCTGCTCCTTTGTGCCAGGCAGGAGAGTTGAGCCATTCTCTGAGAAGATTCCACATGGATACTGAGAACTTGATATTTCAGGGCACAGGCGAAATGAAGATCTTCTACTCATAATTCAGCCTCCAGCAAGCAAAGCTAGTGTGGTAGGGAGCCACTCTGGCCTTCTATCCCTGTCTCTGTGTCTCTGAGGTCTCTTTCTCTCTCTGCTCTGGTCTCCTCATATTTTTTTGGTAATTTTTCCTTTTTAGGATTTTTTTAAAGGTAGAATTTCTCTCTGGCTCTCAGCTCCATCTTTTGTTTTGTTAATAAGCCCTTCTGCTCCTTTCTCCCAGGCAGGAGAGTTGAGCCGTTCTCTGAGAAGATTCCACACGGATAATGGGAACGAGATATTTCAGGGCACAGGCGAAATGAGGATTTTCTACTCATAATTCAGCCTCCAGCAAGCAAAGCTAGTGTGGTAGGGAGCCCCTCTGGCCTTCTATCCCTGTCTCTGTGTCTCTGAGGTCTCTGTCAATCTCCGCTCCTGTCTCCTCATTTTTTTTGGTAATTTTTCCTTTTTACGATTTTTTTAAAGGTAGAATTTCTCTCTGGCTCTCAGCTCCATCTTTTGTTTTGTTAATAAGCACTTCTGCTCCTTTCTCCCAGGCAGGAGAGTTGAGCCATTCTCTGAGAAGATTCCACATGGATACTGAGAACTTGATATTTCAGGGCACAGGCGAAATGAAGATTTTCTACTCATAATTCAGCCTCCAGCAAGCAAAGCTAGTGTGGTAGGGAGCCCCTCTGGCCTTCTATCCCTGTCTCGGTGTCTCTGAGGTCTCTGTCTCTCTCTGCTCCTGTCTCCTCAATTTTTGGTAATTTTTCCTTTTTACGATTTTTTTAATGGTAGAATTTCTCTCTGGCTCTCAGCTCCATGTTTTGTTTTGTTAATAAGCCCTTCTGCTCCTTTCTCCCAGGCAGGAGAGTTGAGCCATTCTCTGAGAAGACTCCACACGGATACTGGGAACTAGATATTTCAGGGCACAGGCGAAATGAAGATTTTCTACTCATAATTCAGCCTCCAGCAAGCAAAGCTAGTGTGGTAGGGAGCCCCTCTGGCCTTCTATCCCTGTCTCTGTGTCTCTGAGGTCTCTGTCTCTCTCTGCTCCTGTCTCCTAATTTTTTTTTAGTAATTTTTCCTTTTTACGATATTTTTAATGGTAGAATTTCTCTGTGGCTCTCAGCTCCATCTTTTGTTTTGTTAATAAGCGCTTCTGCTCCTTTCTCCCAGGCAGGAGAGTTGAGCCATTCTCTGAGAAGGTTCCACACGGATACCGGGAACTAGATATTTTAGGGCACAGGCGAAATGAAGATTTTCTACTCATAAGTCAGCCTCCAGCAAGCAAAGCTAGTGTGCTAGGGAGCCCCTCTGGCCTTCTATCCCTGTCTCTGTGTCTCTGAGGTCTCTGTATCTCTCTGCTCCTGTCTCCTAATTTTTTTTTAGTAATTTTTCCTTTTTATGATTTTTTGAAAGGTAGAATTTCTCTCTGGCTCTCAGCTCCATCTTTTGTTTTGTTAATAAGCCCTTCTGATCCTTTCTCCCAGGCAGGAGAGTTGAGCCATTCTCTGAGAAGATTCCACACGGATACTGGGAACTTGATATTTCAGGGCACAGGCGAAATGAAGATTTTCTACTCATAATTCAGCCTCCAGCAAGCAAAGCTAGTGTGGTTGGGAGCCCCTCTGGCCTTCTATCCCTGTCTCTGTGTCTCTGAGGTCTCTGTCTCTCTCTGCTCCTGTCTCCTCATTTTTTTTGGTAATTTTTCCTTTTTACGATTTTTTTTAAAGGTAGAATTTCTCTCTGGCTCTCAGCTCCATCTTTTGTTTTGTTAATAAGCCCTTCTGCTCCTTTCTCCCAGGCAGGAGAGTTGAGCCATTCTCTGAGAAGATTCCACATGGATACTGGGAACTAGATATTTCAGGGCACAGGCGAAATGAAGATTTTCTACTCATAATTCAGCCTCCAGCAAGCAAAGCTAGTGTGGTAGGGAGCCCCTCTGGCCTTCTATCCCTGTCTCTGTGTCTCTGAGGTCTCTGTCTCTCTCTGCTACTGTCTCCTCATTTTTTAGGTAATTTTTCCTTTTTACGATTTTTTTAATGGTAGAATTTCTCTCTGGCTCTCAGCTCCATCTTTTGTTTTGTTAATAAGCCCTTCTGCTCCTTTCTCCCAGGCAGGAGAGTTGAGCCATTCTCTGAGAAGATTCCACATGGATACTGGGAACTAGATCTTTCAGGGCACAGGCGAAATGAAGATTTTCTACTCATAATTCAGCCTCCAGCAAGCAAAGCTAGTGTGGTAGGGGCGCCCCGCTGGCCTTCTATCCCTGTCTCTGTGTCTCTGAGGTCTCTGTCTCTCTCTGCTCCTGTCTCCTCATATTTTTGGTAATTTTTCCTTTTTATGATTTTTTTAAAGGTAGAATTTCTCTCTGGCTCTCAGCTCCATCTTTTGTTTTGTTAATAAGCCCTTCTGCTCCTTTCTCCCAGGCAGGAGAGTTGAGCCATTCTCTGAGAAGATTCCACACGAATACTGGGAACTAAATATTTCAGGGCACAGGCGAAATCAAGATTTTCTACTCATAATTCAGGCTCCAGCAAGCAAAGCTAGTGTGGTAGGGAGCCCCTCTGGCCTTCTATCCCTGTCTCTGTGTCTCTGAGGTCTCTGTCTCTCTCTGCTCCTGTCTCCTCATTTTTTTTGGGAATTTTTCTTTCTTACGATTTTTTTAAAGGTAGAATTTCTCTCTGGCTCTCAGCTCCATCTTTTGTTTTGTTAATAAGCCCTTCTGCTCCGTTCTCCCAGGCAGGAGAGTTGAGCCATTCTCTGAGAAGATTCCACATGGATACTGGGAACTAGATATTTCAGGGCACAGGCGAAATGAAGATTTTCTACTCATAATTCAGCCTCCAGCAAGCAAAGCTAGTGTGGTAGGGAGCCCCTCTGGCCTTCTATCCCTGTCTCTGTGTCTCTGAGGTCTCTGTCTCTCTCTGCTCCTGTCTCCTCAATTTTTGGTAATTTTTCCTTTTTACGATTTTTTTAATGGTAGAATTTCTCTCTGGCTCTCAGCTCCATCTTTTGTTTTGTTAATAAGCCCTTCTGCTCCTTTCTCCCAGGCAGGAGAGTTGAGCCATTCTCTGAGAAGATTCCACATGGATACTGGGAACTAGATATTTCAGGGCACAGGCGAAATGAAGATCTTCTACAAATAATTCAGCATCCAGCAAGCAAAGCTAGTGTGGTAGGGAGCCCCTCTGGCCTTCTATCCCTGTCTCTGTGTCTCTGAGGTCTCTGTATCTCTTTGATCCTGTCTTCTCATTTTTTTTGGTAATTTTTCCTTTTTAGGATTTTTTTAATGGTAGAATTTCTCTCTGGCTCTCAGCTCCGTCTTTTGTTTTGTTAATAAGCCCTTCTGCTCCTTTCTCCCAGGCAGGAGAGTTGAGCCATTCTCTGAGAAGATTCCACACGGATACTGGGAACTAGATATTTCAGGGCACAGGCGAAATGAAGATTTTGTACTCATAATTAAGCCTCCAGCAAGCAAAGCTAGTGTGGTAGGGAGCCCCTCTGGCCTTCTATCCCTGTCTCTGTGTCTCTGAGGTCTCTGTCTCTCTCTGCTCCTGTCTCCTCATTTTTTTGGGGGAATTTTTCCTTTTTACGATTTTTTTAAAGGTAGAATTTCTCTCTGGCTCTCAGCTCCATCTTTCGTTTTGTTAATAAGCCCTTCTGCTCCGTTCTCCCAGGCAGGAGAGTTGAGCCATTCTCTGAGAAGATTCCACATGGATACTGGGAACTAGATATTTCAGGGCACAGGCGAAATGAAGATTTTGTACTCATAATTCAGCCTCCAGCAAGCAAAGCTAGTGTGGTAGGGAGCCCCTCTGGCCTTCTATCCCTGTCTCTGTGTCTCTGAGGTCTCTGTCTCTCTCTGCTCATGTCTCCTCAATTTTTTTTGGTAATTTTTCCTTTTTACGATTTTTTTAAAGGTAGAATTTCTCTCTGGCTCTCAGCTCCATCTTTTGTTTTGTTAATAAGCCCTTCTGCTCCTTTCTCCCAGGCAGGAGAGTTGAGCCATTCTCTGAGAAGTTTCCACATGGATACTGGGAACTAGATATTTCAGGGCACAGGCGAAATGAAGATTTTCTACTCATAATTCAGCCTCCAGCAAGCAAAGCTAGTGTGGTAGGGAGCCCCTCTGGCCTTCTATCCCTGTCTCTGTGTCTCTGAGGTCTCTGTCTCTCTCTGCTCCTGTCTCCTCATTTTTTTGGGTAATTTTTCCTTTTTACGATTTTTTTAAAGGTAGAATTTCTCTCTGGCTCTCAGCTCCATCTTTTGTTTTGTTAATAAGCCCTTCTGCTCTTTCTCCCAGGCAGGAGAGTTGAGCCATTCTCTGAGAAGATTCCACACGGATACTTGGAACTAGATATTTCAGGGCACAGGCAAAATGAAGATTTTCTACTCATAATTCAGCCTCCAGCAAGCAAAGCTAGTGTGGTAGGGAGCCCCTCTGGCCTTCTATCCCTGTCTCTGTGTCTCTGAGGTCTCTGTATCTCTCTGATCCTGTCTCCTCATTTTTTTTGGTAATTTTTCCTTTTTAGGATTTTTTTAATGGTAGAATTTCTCTCTGGCTCTCAGCTCCGTCTTTTGTTTTGTTAATAAGCCCTTCTGCTCCTTTCTCCCAGGCAGGAGAGTTGAGCCATTCTCTGAGAAGATTCCACATGGATACTGGGAACTAGATATTTCAGGGCACAGGCGAAATGAAGATTTTCTACTCATAATTCAGCCTCCAGCAAGCAAAGCTAGTGTGGTAGGGAGCCCCTCTGGCCTTCTATCCATGTCTCTGTGTCTCTGAGGTCTCTGTCTCTCTCTGCTCCTGTCTCCTCATTTTTTTTTGGAAATTTTTCCTTTTTATGATTTTTTTAAAGGTAGAATTTCTCTCTGGCTCTCAGCTCCATCTTTTGTTTTGTTAATAAGCCCTTCTGCTCCTTTCTCCCAGGCAGGAGAGTTGAGCCATTCTCTGAGAAGATTCCACATGGATACTGGGAACAAGATATTTCAGGGCACAGGCGAAATGAAGATTTTCTACTCATAATTCAGCCTCCAGCAAGCAAAGCTAGTGTGGTAGGGAGCCCCTCTGGCCTTCTATCCCTGTCTCGGTGTCTCTGAGGTCTCTGTCTCTCTCTGCTCCTGTCTCCTCAATTTTTGGTAATTTTTCCTTTTTACGATTTTTTTAATGGTAGAATTTCTCTCTGGCTCTCAGCTCCATCTTTTGTTTTGTTAATAAGCCCTTCTGCTCCTTTCACCCAGGCAGGAGAGTTGAGCCATTCTCTGAGAAGACTCCACACGGATACTGGGAACTGGATATTTCAGGGCACAGGCGAAATGAAGATTTTCTACTCATAATTCAGCCTCCAGCAAGCAAAGCTAGTGTGGTAGGGAGCCCCTCTGGCCTTCTATCCCTGTCTCTGTGTCTCTGAGGTCTCTGTCTCTCTCTGCTCCTGTCTCCTCATTTTTTTGGGTAATTTTTCCTTTTTACGATTTTTTTAAAGGTAGAATTTCTCTCTGGCTCTCAGCTCCATCTTTTGTTTTGTTAATAAGCCCTTCTGCTCTTTCTCCCAGGCAGGAGAGTTGAGCCATTCTCTGAGAAGATTCCACACGGATACTTGGAACTAGATATTTCAGGGCACAGGCAAAATGAAGATTTTCTACTCATAATTCAGCCTCCAGCAAGCAAAGCTAGTGTGGTAGGGAGCCCCTCTGGCCTTCTATCCCTGTCTCTGTGTCTCTGAGGTCTCTGTCTCTCTCTGCTCCTGTCTCCTCTTTTTTTTTGGTAATTTTTCCTTTTTACGATTTTTTTAAAGGTAGAATTTCTCTCTGGCTCTCAGCTCCATCTTTTGTTTTGTTAATAAGCCCTTCTGCTCCTTTCTCCCAGGCAGGAGAGTTGAGCCATTCTCTGAGAAGATTCCACATGGATACTGGGAACTAGATCTTTCAGGGCACAGGCGAAATGAAGATTTTCTACTCATAATTCAGCCTCCAGCAAGCAAAGCTAGTGTGGTAGGGCGCCCCGCTGGCCTTCTATCCCTGTCTCTGTGTCTCTGAGGTCTCTGTCTCTCTCTGCTCCTGTCTCCTCATATTTTTGGTAATTTTTCCTTTTTATGATTTTTTTAAAGGTAGAATTTCTCTCTGGCTCTCAGCTCCATCTTTTGTTTTGTTAATAAGCCCTTCTGCTCCTTTCTCCCAGGCAGGAGAGTTGAGCCATTCTCTGAGAAGATTCCACACGAATACTGGGAACTAAATATTTCAGGGCACAGGCGAAATCAAGATTTTCTACTCATAATTCAGGCTCCAGCAAGCAAAGCTAGTGTGGTAGGGAGCCCCTCTGGCCTTCTATCCCTGTCTCTGTGTCTCTGAGGTCTCTGTCTCTCTCTGCTCCTGTCTCCTCATTTTTTTTGGGAATTTTTCTTTCTTACGATTTTTTTAAAGGTAGAATTTCTCTCTGGCTCTCAGCTCCATCTTTTGTTTTGTTAATAAGCCCTTCTGCTCCGTTCTCCCAGGCAGGAGAGTTGAGCCATTCTCTGAGAAGATTCCACATGGATACTGGGAACTAGATATTTCAGGGCACAGGCGAAATGAAGATTTTCTACTCATAATTCAGCCTCCAGCAAGCAAAGCTAGTGTGGTAGGGAGCCCCTCTGGCCTTCTATCCCTGTCTCTGTGTCTCTGAGGTCTCTGTCTCTCTCTGCTCCTGTCTCCTCAATTTTTGGTAATTTTTCCTTTTTACGATTTTTTTAATGGTAGAATTTCTCTCTGGCTCTCAGCTCCATCTTTTGTTTTGTTAATAAGCCCTTCTGCTCCTTTCTCCCAGGCAGGAGAGTTGAGCCATTCTCTGAGAAGATTCCACATGGATACTGGGAACTAGATATTTCAGGGCACAGGCGAAATGAAGATCTTCTACAAATAATTCAGCATCCAGCAAGCAAAGCTAGTGTGGTAGGGAGCCCCTCTGGCCTTCTATCCCTGTCTCTGTGTCTCTGAGGTCTCTGTATCTCTTTGATCCTGTCTTCTCATTTTTTTTGGTAATTTTTCCTTTTTAGGATTTTTTTAATGGTAGAATTTCTCTCTGGCTCTCAGCTCCGTCTTTTGTTTTGTTAATAAGCCCTTCTGCTCCTTTCTCCCAGGCAGGAGAGTTGAGCCATTCTCTGAGAAGATTCCACACGGATACTGGGAACTAGATATTTCAGGGCACAGGCGAAATGAAGATTTTGTACTCATAATTAAGCCTCCAGCAAGCAAAGCTAGTGTGGTAGGGAGCCCCTCTGGCCTTCTATCCCTGTCTCTGTGTCTCTGAGGTCTCTGTCTCTCTCTGCTCCTGTCTCCTCATTTTTTTGGGGGAATTTTTCCTTTTTACGATTTTTTTAAAGGTAGAATTTCTCTCTGGCTCTCAGCTCCATCTTTCGTTTTGTTAATAAGCCCTTCTGCTCCGTTCTCCCAGGCAGGAGAGTTGAGCCATTCTCTGAGAAGATTCCACATGGATACTGGGAACTAGATATTTCAGGGCACAGGCGAAATGAAGATTTTGTACTCATAATTCAGCCTCCAGCAAGCAAAGCTAGTGTGGTAGGGAGCCCCTCTGGCCTTCTATCCCTGTCTCTGTGTCTCTGAGGTCTCTGTCTCTCTCTGCTCATGTCTCCTCAATTTTTTTTGGTAATTTTTCCTTTTTACGATTTTTTTAAAGGTAGAATTTCTCTCTGGCTCTCAGCTCCATCTTTTGTTTTGTTAATAAGCCCTTCTGCTCCTTTCTCCCAGGCAGGAGAGTTGAGCCATTCTCTGAGAAGTTTCCACATGGATACTGGGAACTAGATATTTCAGGGCACAGGCGAAATGAAGATTTTCTACTCATAATTCAGCCTCCAGCAAGCAAAGCTAGTGTGGTAGGGAGCCCCTCTGGCCTTCTATCCCTGTCTCTGTGTCTCTGAGGTCTCTGTCTCTCTCTGCTCCTGTCTCCTCATTTTTTTGGGTAATTTTTCCTTTTTACGATTTTTTTAAAGGTAGAATTTCTCTCTGGCTCTCAGCTCCATCTTTTGTTTTGTTAATAAGCCCTTCTGCTCTTTCTCCCAGGCAGGAGAGTTGAGCCATTCTCTGAGAAGATTCCACACGGATACTTGGAACTAGATATTTCAGGGCACAGGCAAAATGAAGATTTTCTACTCATAATTCAGCCTCCAGCAAGCAAAGCTAGTGTGGTAGGGAGCCCCTCTGGCCTTCTATCCCTGTCTCTGTGTCTCTGAGGTCTCTGTATCTCTCTGATCCTGTCTCCTCATTTTTTTTGGTAATTTTTCCTTTTTAGGATTTTTTTAATGGTAGAATTTCTCTCTGGCTCTCAGCTCCGTCTTTTGTTTTGTTAATAAGCCCTTCTGCTCCTTTCTCCCAGGCAGGAGAGTTGAGCCATTCTCTGAGAAGATTCCACATGGATACTGGGAACTAGATATTTCAGGGCACAGGCGAAATGAAGATTTTCTACTCATAATTCAGCCTCCAGCAAGCAAAGCTAGTGTGGTAGGGAGCCCCTCTGGCCTTCTATCCATGTCTCTGTGTCTCTGAGGTCTCTGTCTCTCTCTGCTCCTGTCTCCTCATTTTTTTTTGGAAATTTTTCCTTTTTATGATTTTTTTAAAGGTAGAATTTCTCTCTGGCTCTCAGCTCCATCTTTTGTTTTGTTAATAAGCCCTTCTGCTCCTTTCTCCCAGGCAGGAGAGTTGAGCCATTCTCTGAGAAGATTCCACATGGATACTGGGAACAAGATATTTCAGGGCACAGGCGAAATGAAGATTTTCTACTCATAATTCAGCCTCCAGCAAGCAAAGCTAGTGTGGTAGGGAGCCCCTCTGGCCTTCTATCCCTGTCTCGGTGTCTCTGAGGTCTCTGTCTCTCTCTGCTCCTGTCTCCTCAATTTTTGGTAATTTTTCCTTTTTACGATTTTTTTAATGGTAGAATTTCTCTCTGGCTCTCAGCTCCATCTTTTGTTTTGTTAATAAGCCCTTCTGCTCCTTTCACCCAGGCAGGAGAGTTGAGCCATTCTCTGAGAAGACTCCACACGGATACTGGGAACTGGATATTTCAGGGCACAGGCGAAATGAAGATTTTCTACTCATAATTCAGCCTCCAGCAAGCAAAGCTAGTGTGGTAGGGAGCCCCTCTGGCCTTCTATCCCTGTCTCTGTGTCTCTGAGGTCTCTGTCTCTCTCTGCTCCTGTCTCCTCATTTTTTTGGGTAATTTTTCCTTTTTACGATTTTTTTAAAGGTAGAATTTCTCTCTGGCTCTCAGCTCCATCTTTTGTTTTGTTAATAAGCCCTTCTGCTCTTTCTCCCAGGCAGGAGAGTTGAGCCATTCTCTGAGAAGATTCCACACGGATACTTGGAACTAGATATTTCAGGGCACAGGCAAAATGAAGATTTTCTACTCATAATTCAGCCTCCAGCAAGCAAAGCTAGTGTGGTAGGGAGCCCCTCTGGCCTTCTATCCCTGTCTCTGTGTCTCTGAGGTCTCTGTCTCTCTCTGCTCCTGTCTCCTCTTTTTTTTTGGTAATTTTTCCTTTTTACGATTTTTTTAAAGGTAGAATTTCTCTCTGGCTCTCAGCTCCATCTTTTGTTTTGTTAATAAGACCTTCTGCTCCTTTCTCCCAGGCAGGAGAGTTGAGCCATTCTCTGAGAGGATTCCACATGGATACTGAGAACTAGATATTTCAGGGCACAGGCGAAATGAAGATTTTCTACTCATAATTCAGCCTCCAGCAAGCAAAGCTAGTGTGGTAGGGAGCCCCTCTGGCCTTCTATCCCTGTCTCTGTGTCTCTGAGGTCTCTGTCTGTCTCTGCTCCTGTCTCCTCAATTTTTTGGTAATTTTTCCTTTTTACGATTTTTTTAATGGTAGAATTTCTCTCTGGCTCTCAGCTCCATCTTTTGTTTTGTTAATAAGCCCTTCTGCTCCTTTCTCCCAGGCAGGAGAGTTGAGCCATTCTCTGAGAAGACTCCACACGGATACTGGGAACTGGATATTTCAGGGCACAGGCGAAATGAAGATTTTCTACTCATAATTCAGCCTCCAGCAAGCAAAGCTAGTGTGGTAGGGTGCCCCTCTGGCCTTCTATCCCTGTCTCTGTGTCTCTGAGGTCTCTGTCTCTCTCTGCTCCTGTCTCCTCATTTTTTTTTGGTAATTTTTCCTTTTTACGACTTTTTTAAAGGTAGAATTTCTCTCTGGCTCTCAGCTCCATCTTTTGTTTTGTTAATAAGCCCTTCTGCTCCTTTCTCCCAGGCAGGAGAGTTGAGCCATTCTCGGAGAAGATTCCACATGGATACTGGGAACTAGATATTTCAGGGCACAGGCGAAATGAAGATTTTGTACTCATAATTCAGCCTCCAGCAAGCAAAGCTAGTGTGGTAGGGAGCCCCTCTGGCCTTCTATCCCTGTCTCTGTGTCTCTGAGGTCTCTGTCTCTCTCTGCTCCTGTCTCCTCATTTTTTTTTTTGGAAATTTTTCCTTTTTATGATTTTTTTAAAGGTAGAATTTCTCTCTGGCTCTCAGCTCCATCTTTTGTTTTGTTAATAAGCCCTTCTGCTCCTTTCTCCCAGGCAGGAGAGTTGAGCCATTCTCTGAGAAGATTCCACATGGATACTGGGAACAAGATATTTCAGGGCACAGGCGAAATGAAGATTTTCTACTCATAATTCAGCCTCCAGCAAGCAAAGCTAGTGTGGTAGGGAGCCCCTCTGGCCTTCTATCCCTGTCTCGGTGTCTCTGAGGTCTCTGTCTCTCTCTGCTCCTGTCTCCTCAATTTTTGGTAATTTTTCCTTTTTACGATTTTTTTAATGGTAGAATTTCTCTCTGGCTCTCAGCTCCATCTTTTGTTTTGTTAATAAGCCCTTCTGCTCCTTTCTCCCAGGCAGGAGAGTTGAGCCATTCTCTGAGAAGATTCCACATGGATACTGGGAACTAGATATTTCAGGGCACAGGCGAAATGAAGATCTTCTACTCATAATTCAGCATCCAGCAAGCAAAGCTAGTGTGGTAGGGAGCCCCTCTGGCCTTCTATCCCTGTCTCTGTGTCTCTGAGGTCTCTGTATCTCTTTGATCCTGTCTTCTCATTTTTTTTGGTAATTTTTCCTTTTTAGGATTTTTTTAATGGTAGAATTTCTCTCTGGCTCTCAGCTCCGTCTTTTGTTTTGTTAATAAGCCCTTCTGCTCCTTTCTCCCAGGCAGGAGAGTTGAGCCATTCTCTGAGAAGATTCCACACGGATACTGGGAACTAGATATTTCAGGGCACAGGCGAAATGAAGATTTTGTACTCATAATTAAGCCTCCAGCAAGCAAAGCTAGTGTGGTAGGGAGCCCCTCTGGCCTTCTATCCCTGTCTCTGTGTCTCTGAGGTCTCTGTCTCTCTCTGCTCCTGTCTCCTCATTTTTTTTGGGGAATTTTTCCTTTTTACGATTTTTTTAAAGGTAGAATTTCTCTCTGGCTCTCAGCTCCATCTTTTGTTTTGTTAATAAGCCCTTCTGCTCCGTTCTCCCAGGCAGGAGAGTTGAGCCATTCTCTGAGAAGATTCCACATGGATACTGGGAACTAGATATTTCAGGGCACAGGCGAAATGAAGATTTTCTACTCATAATTCAGCCTCCAGCAAGCAAAGCTAGTGTGGTAGGGAGCCCCTCTGGCCTTCTATCCCTGTCTCTGTGTCTCTGAGGTCTCTGTCTCTCTCTGCTCATGTCTCCTAATTTTTTTTTAGTAATTTTTCCTTTTTATGATTTTTTGAAAGGTAGAATTTCTTTCTGGCTCTCAGCTCCATCTTTTGTTTTGTTAATAAGCCCTTCTGATCCTTTCTCCCAGGCAGTAGAGTTGAGCCATTCTCTGAGAAGTTTCCACATGGATACTGGGAACTAGATATTTCAGGGCACAGGCGAAATGAAGATTTTCTACTCATAATTCAGCCTCCAGCAAGCAAAGCTAGTGTGGTAGGGAGCCCCTCTGGCCTCTATCCCGGTCTCTGTGTCTCTGAAGTCTCTGTCTCTCTCTGCTCCTGTCTCCTCATTTTTTTTGGTAATTTTTCCTTTTTACGATTTTTTTAAAGGTAGAATTTCTCTCTGGCTCTCAGCTCCATCTTTTGTTTTGTTAATAAGGCCTTCTGCTCCTTTCTCCCAGGCAGGAGAGTTGAGCCATTCTCTGAGAAGATTCCACACGGATACTGGGAACTAGATATTTCAGGGCACATGGGAAATGAAGATTTTCTACTCATAATTCAGCCTCCAGCAAGCAAAGCTAGTGTGGTAGGGAGCCCCTCTGGCCTTCTATCCCTGTCTCTGTGTCTCTGAGGTCTCTGTCTGTCTCTGTTCATGTCTCCTCAATTTTTTGGTAATTTTTCCTTTTTACGATTTTTTTAAAGGTAGAATTTCTCTCTGGCCCTCAGCTCCATCTTTTGTTTTGTTAATAAGCCCTTCTGCTCCTTTCTCCCAGGCAGGAGAGTTGAGCCATTCTCTGAGAAGTTTCCACATGGATACTGGGAACTAGATATTTCAGGGCACAGGCGAAATGAAGATCACCTACTCATAATTCAGCATCCAGCAAGCAAAGCTACTGTGGTAGGGAGCCCCTCTGGCCTTCTATCCCTGTCTCTGTGTCTCTGATGTCTCTGTATCTCTCTGATCCTGTCTCCTCATTTTTTTTGGTAATTTTTCCTTTTTAGGATTTTTTTAATGGTAGAATTTCTCTCTGGCTCTCAGCTCCATCTTTTGTTTTGTTAATAAGCCCTTCTGCTCCTTTCTCCCAGGCAGGAGAGTTGAGCCATTCTCTGAGAAGATTCCACATGGATACTGGGAACTAGATATTTCAGGGCACAGGCGAAATGAAGATTTTCTACTCATAATTCAGCCTCCAGCAAGCAAAGCTAGTGTGGTAGGGAGCCCCTCTGGCCTTCTATCCATGTCTCTGTGTCTCTGAGGTCTCTGTCTCTCTCTGCTCCTGTCTCCTCATTTTTTTTTGGAAATTTTTCCTTTTTATGATTTTTTTAAAGGTAGAATTTCTCTCTGGCTCTCAGCTCCATCTTTTGTTTTGTTAATAAGCCCTTCTGCTCCTTTCTCCCAGGCAGGAGAGTTGAGCCATTCTCTGAGAAGATTCCACATGGATACTGGGAACTAGATATTTCAGGGCACAGGCGAAATGAAGATTTTGTACTCATAATTCAGCCTCCAGCAAGCAAAGCTAGTGTGGTAGGGAGCCCCTCTGGCCTTCTATCCCTGTCTCGGTGTCTCTGAGGTCTCTGTCTCTCTCTGCTCCTGTCTCCTCAATTTTTGGTAATTTTTCCTTTTTACGATTTTTTTAATGGTAGAATTTCTCTCTGGCTCTCAGCTCCATCTTTTGTTTTGTTAATAAGCCCTTCTGCTCCTTTCTCCCAGGCAGGAGAGTTGAGCCATTCTCTGAGAAGACTCCACACGGATACTGGGAACTGGATATTTCAGGGCACAGGCGAAATGAAGATTTTCTACTCATAATTCAGCCTCCAGCAAGCAAAGCTAGTGTGGTAGGGAGCCCCTCTGGCCTTCTATCCCTGTCTCTGTGTCTCTGAGGTCTCTGTCTCTCTCTGCTCCTGTCTCCTCATTTTTTTGGGTAATTTTTCCTTTTTACGATTTTTTTAAAGGTAGAATTTCTCTCTGGCTCTCAGCTCCATCTTTTGTTTTGTTAATAAGCCCTTCTGCTCTTTCTCCCAGGCAGGAGAGTTGAGCCATTCTCTGAGAAGATTCCACACGGATACTTGGAACTAGATATTTCAGGGAACAGGCAAAATGAAGATTTTCTACTCATAATTCAGCCTCCAGCAAGCAAAGCTAGTGTGGTAGGGAGCCCCTCTGGCCTTCTATCCCTGTCTCTGTGTCTCTGAGGTCTCTGTCTCTCTCTGCTCCTGTCTCCTCTTTTTTTTTGGTAATTTTTCCTTTTTACGATTTTTTTAAAGGTAGAATTTCTCTCTGGCTCTCAGCTCCATCTTTTGTTTTGTTAATAAGGCCTTCTGCTCCTTTCTCCCAGGCAGGAGAGTTGAGCCATTCTCTGAGAAGATTCCACACGGATACTGGGAACTAGATATTTCAGGGCACATGGGAAATGAAGATTTTCTACTCATAATTCAGCCTCCAGCAAGCAAAGCTAGTGTGGTAGGGAGCCCCTCTGGCCTTCTATCCCTGTCTCTGTGTCTCTGAGGTCTCTGTCTGTCTCTGTTCCTGTCTCCTCAATTTTTTGGTAATTTTTCCTTTTTACGATTTTTTTAAAGGTAGAATTTCTCTCTGGCCCTCAGCTCCATCTTTTGTTTTGTTAATAAGCCCTTCTGCTCCTTTCTCCCAGGCAGGAGAGTTGAACCATTCTCTGAGAAGATTCCACATGGATACTGGGAACTAGATATTTCAGGGCACAGGCGAAATGAAGATCACCTACTCATAATTCAGCATCCAGCAAGCAAAGCTAGTGTGGTAGGGAGCCCCTCTGGCCTTCTATCCCTGTCTCTGTGTCTCTGAGGTCTCTGTATCTCTCTGATCCTGTCTCCTCATTTTTTTTGGTAATTTTTCCTTTTTAGGATTTTTTTAATGGTAGAATTTTTCTCTGGCTCTCAGCTCCATCTTTTGTTTTGTTAATAAGACCTTCTGCTCCTTTCTCCCAGGCAGGAGAGTTGAGCCATTCTCTGAGAGGATTCCACATGGATACTGAGAACTAGATATTTCAGGGCACAGGCGAAATGAAGATTTTCTACTCATAATTCAGCCTCCAGCAAGCAAAGCTAGTGTGGTAGGGAGCCCCTCTGGCCTTCTATCCCTGTCTCTGTGTCTCTGAGGTCTCTGTCTGTCTCTGCTCCTGTCTCCTCAATTTTTTGGTAATTTTTCCTTTTTACCATTTTTTTAATGGTAGAATTTCTCTCTGGCTCTCAGCTCCATCTTTTGTTTTGTTAATAAGCCCTTCTGCTCCTTTCTCCCAGGCAGGAGAGTTGAGCCATTCTCTGAGAAGACTCCACACGGATACTGGGAACTGGATATTTCAGGGCACAGGCGAAATGAAGATTTTCTACTCATAATTCAGCCTCCAGCAAGCAAAGCTAGTGTGGTAGGGAGCCCCTCTGGCCTTCTATCCCTGTCTCTGTGTCTCTGAGGTCTCTGTCTCTCTCTGCTCCTGTCTCCTCATTTTTTTGGGTAATTTTTCCTTTTTACGATTTTTTTAAAGGTAGAATTTCTCTCTGGCTCTCAGCTCCATCTTTTGTTTTGTTAATAAGCCCTTCTGCTCTTTCTCCCAGGCAGGAGAGTTGAGCCTTTCTCTGAGAAGATTCCACACGGATACTTGGAAATAGATATTTCAGGGCACAGGCAAAATGAAGATTTTCTACTCATAATTCAGCCTCCAGCAAGCAAAGCTAGTGTGGTAGGGAGCCCCTCTGGCCTTCTATCCCTGTCTCTGTGTCTCTGAGGTCTCTGTCTCTCTCTGCTCCTGTCTCCTCTTTTTTTTGGTAATTTTTCCTTTTTACGATTTTTTTAAAGGTAGAATTTCTCTCTGGCTCTCACCTCCATCTTTTGTTTTGTTAATAAGACCTTCTGCTCCTTTCTCCCAGGCAGGAGAGTTGAGCCATTCTCTGAGAGGATTCCACATGGATACTGAGAACTAGATATTTCAGGGCACAGGCGAAATGAAGATTTTCTACTCATAATTCAGCCTCCAGCAAGCAAAGCTAGTGTGGTAGGGAGCCCTTCTGGCCTTCTATCCCTGTCTCTGTGTCTCTGAGGTCTCTGTCTCTCTCTGCTCCTGTCTCCTAATTTTTTTTTAGTAATTTTTCTTTTTACGATTTTTTTAATGGTAGAATTTCTCTGTGGCTCTCAGCTCCATCTTTTGTTTTGTTAATAAGCGCTTCTGCTCCTTTCTCCCAGGCAGGAGAGTTGAGCCATTCTCTGAGAAGGTTCCACACGGATACCGGGAACTAGATATTTCAGGGCACAGGCGAAATGAAGATTTTCTACTCATAAGTCAGCCTCCAGCAAGCAAAGCTAGTGTGCTAGGGAGCCCCTCTGGCCTTCTATCCCTGTCTCTGTGTCTCTGAGGTCTCTGTATCTCTCTGCTCCTGTCTCCTATTTTTTTTTTAGTAATTTTTCCTTTTTATGATTTTTTGAAAGGTAGAATTTCTTTCTGGCTCTCAGCTCCATCTTTTGTTTTGTTAATAAACCCTTCTGATCCTTTCTCCCAGGCAGTAGAGTTGAGCCATTCTCTGAGAAGATTCCACATGGATACTGGGAACTAGATATTTCAGTGCACAGGCGAAATGAAGATTTTCTACTCATAATTCAGCCTCCAGCAAGCAAAGCTAGTGTGGTAGGGAGCCCCTCTGGCCTTCTATCCCTGTCTCTGTGTCTCTGAGGTCTCTGTCAATCTCTGCTCCTGTCTCCACAATTTTTTGGAAATTTTTCCTTTTTACGATTTTTTTAAAGGTAGAATTTCTCTCTGGCTCTGAGCTCCATCTTTTGTTTTGTTAATAAGCCCTTCTGCTCCTTTTTCCCAGGCAGGAGAGTTGAGCCATTCTCTGAGAAGTTTCCACATGGATACTGGGAACTAGATATTTCAGGGCACAGGGGAAATGAAGATTTTCTACTCATAATTCAGCCTCCAGCAAGCAAAGCTAGTGTGGTAGGGAGCCCCTCTGGCCTTCTATCCCGGTCTCTGTGTCTCTGAAATCTCTGTCTCTCTCTGCTCCTGTCTCCTCATTTTTTTTGGTAATTTTTCCTTTTTACGATTTTTTTAAATGTAGAATTTCTCTCTGGCTCTCAGCTCCATCTTTTGTTTTGTTAATAAGGCCTTCTGCTCCTTTCTCCCAGGCAGGAGAGTTGAGCCATTCTCTGAGAAGATTCCACACGGATACTGGGAACTAGATATTTCAGGGCACAGGCGAAATGAAGATTTTCTACTCATAATTCAGCCTCCAGCAAGCAAAGCTAGTGTGGTTGGGAGCCCCTCTGGCCTTCTATCCCTGTCTCGGTGTCTCTGAGGTCTCTGTCTCTCTCTGCTCCTGTCTCCTCATTTTTTTTGTTAATTTTTCCTTTTTACGATTTTTTTAAAGGTAGAATTTCTCTCTGGCTCTCAGCTCCATCTTTTGTTTTGTTAATAAGCCCTTCTGCTCCTTTCTCCCAGGCAGGAGAGTTGAGCCATTCTCTGAGAAGATTCCACATGGATACTGGGAACTAGATATTTCAGGGCACAGGCGAAATGAAGATTTTCTACTCATAATTCAGCCTCCAGCAAGCAAAGCTAGTGTGGTAGGGAGCCCCTCTGGCCTTCTATCCCTGTCTCTGAGTCTCTGAGGTCTCTGTCTCTCTCTGCTCCTGTCTCCTCATTTTTTAGGTAATTTTTCCTTTTTACGATTTTTTTAATGGCAGAATTTCTCTGTGGCTCTCAGCTCCATCTTTTGTTTTGTTAATAAGCACTTCTGCTCCTTTCTCCCAGGCAGGAGAGTTGAGCCATTCTCTGAGAAGGTTCCACACGGATACTGGGAACTAGATATTTCAGGGCACAGGCGAAATGAAGATTTTCTACTCATAAGTCAGCCTCCAGCAAGCAAAGCTAGTGTGGTAGGGAGCCCCTCTGGCCTTCTATCCCTGTCTCTGTGTCTCTGAGGTCTCTGTCTCTCTCTGCTCCTGTCTCCTCATTTTTTTTTGGTAATTTTTCCTTTTTACGACTTTTTTAAAGGTAGAATTTCTCTCTGGCTCTCAGCTCCATCTTTTGTTTTGTTAATAAGCCCTTCTGCTCCTTTCTCCCAGGCAGGAGAGTTGAGCCATTCTCTGAGAAGATTCCACATGGATACTGGGAAGTAGATATTTCAGGGCACAGGCGAAATGAAGATCTTCTACTCATAATTCAGCCTCCAGCAAGCAAAGCTAGTGTGGTAGGGAGCCCCTCTGGCCTTCTATCCCTGTCTCTGTGTCTCTGAGGTCTCTGTCTCTCTCTGCTCCTGTCTCCTCATTTTTTTTTGGTAATTTTTCCTTTTTACGACTTTTTTAAAGGTAGAATTTCTCTCTGGCTCTCAGCTCCATCTTTTGTTTTGTTAATAAGCCCTTCTGCTCCTTTCTCCCAGGCAGGAGATTTGAGCCATTCTCTGAGAAGATTCCACATGGATACTGGGAAGTAGATATTTCAGGGCACAGGCGAAATGAAGATCTTCTACTCATAATTCAGCCTCCAGCAAGCAAAGCTAGTGTGGTAGGGAGCCCCTCTGGCCTTCTATCCCTGTCTCTGTGTCTCTGAGGTCTCTGTCTATGTCTGCTCCTCTCTCCTCATTTTTTTTGGTAATTTTTCCTTTTTAGGATTTTTTTAATGGTAGAATTTGTCTCTGGCTCTCAGCTCCGTCTTTTGTTTTGTTAATAAGCCCTTCTGCTCCTTTCTCCCAGGCAGGAGAGTTGAGCCATTTTCTGAGAAGATTCCACACGGATACTGGGAACTAGATATTTCAGGGCACAGGCGAAATGAAGATTTTCTACTCATAATTCAGCCTCCAGTAAGCAAAGCTAGTGTGGTAGGGACCCCCTCTGGCCTTCTATCCATGTCTCTGTGTCTCTGAGGTCTCTGTCTCTCTCTGCTCCTGTCTCCTCATTTTTTTTGGTAATTTTTCCTTTTTACGATTTTTATAAAGGTAGAATTTCTCTCTGGCTCTCAGCTCCGTCTTTTGTTTTGTTAATAAGCCCTTCTGCTCCTTTCTCCCAGGCAGGAGAGTTGAGCCATTTTCTGAGAAGATTCCACACGGATACTGGGAACTAGATATTTCAGGGCACAGGCGAAATGAAGATTTTCTACTCATAATTCAGCCTCCAGCAAGCAAAGCTAGTGTGGTAGGGACCCCCTCTGGCCTTCTATCTATGTCTCTGTGTCTCTGAGGTCTCTGTCTCTCTCTGCTCCTGTCTCCTCATTTTTTTTGGTAATTTTTCCTTTTTACGATTTTTTTAAAGGTAGAATTTCTCTCTGGCTCTCAGCTCCATCTTTTGTTTTGTTAATAAGCCATTCTGCTCCTTTCTCCCAGGCAGGAGAGTTGAGCCATTCTCTGAGAAGATTCCACATGGATACTGGGAAGTAGATATTTCAGGGCACAGGCGAAATGAAGATTTTCTACTCATAAGTCAGCCTCCAGCAAGCAAAGCTAGTGTGGTAGGGAGCCCCTCTGGCCTTCTATCCCTGTCTCTGTGTCTCTGAGGTCTCTGTCTCTCTCTGCTCCTGTCTCCTAATTTTTTTTTAGTAATTTTTCCTTTTTATGATTTTTTGAAAGGTAGAATTTCTTTCTGGCTCTCAGCTCCATCTTTTGTTTTGTTAATAAGCCCTTCTGATCCTTTCTCCCAGGCAGTAGAGTTGAGCCATTCTCTGAGAAGATTCCACATGGATACTGGGAACTAGATATTTCAGGGCACAGGCGAAATGAAGATTTTCTACTCATAATTCAGCCTCCAGCAAGCAAAGCTAGTGTGGTAGGGCGCCCCTCTGGCCTTCTATCCCTGTCTCTGTGTCTCTGAGGTCTCTGTCAATCTCTGCTCCTGTCTCCACATTTTTTTGGAAATTTTTCCTTTTTACGATTTTTTTAAAGGTAGAATTTCTCTCTGGCTCTCAGCTCCATCTTTTGTTTTGTTAATAAGCCCTTCTGCTCCTTTCTCCCAGGCAGGAGAGTTGAGCCATTCTCTGAGAAGATTCCACATGGATACTGGGAACTAGATATTTCAGGGCACAGACGAAATGAAGATTTTCTACTCATAATTCAGCCTCCAGCAAGCAAAGCTAGTGTGGTAGGGAGCCCCTCTTGCCTTCTATCCCTGTCTCTCTGTCTCTGAGGTCTCTGTCTCTCTCTGCTCCTGTCTCCTCATTTTTTTTGGGAATTTTTCCTTTTTACGATTTTTTTAAAGGTAGAATTTCTCTCTGGCTCTCAGCTCCATCTTTTGTTTTGTTAATAAGCCCTTCTGCTCCGTTCTCCCAGGCAGGAGAGTTGAGCCATTCTCTGAGAAGATTCCACACGGATACTGGGAACTAGATATTTCAGGGCACAGGCGAAATGAAGATTTTCTACTCATAATTCAGCCTCCAGCAAGCAAAGCTAGTGTGGTAGGGAGCCCCTCTGGCCTTCTATCCCTGTCTCTGTGTCTCTGAGGTCTCTGTCAATCTCTGCTCCTGTCTCCACATTTTTTTGGAAATTTTTCCTTTTTACGATTTTTTTAAAGGTAGAATTTCTCTCTGGCTCTCAGCTCCATCTTTTGTTTTGTAAATAAGCCCTTCTGCTCCTTTCTCCCAGTCAGGAGAGTTGAGCCATTCTCTGAGAAGATTCCACATGGATACTGGGAACTAGATATTTCAGGGCAGAGACGAAATGAAGATTTTCTACTCATAATTCAGCCTCCAGCAAGCAAAGCTAGTGTGGTAGGGAGCCCCTCTTGCCTTCTATCCCTGTCTCTGTGTCTCTGAGGTCTCTGTCTCTCTCTGCTCCTTTCTCCTCATTTTTTTTTTGGTAATTTTTCTTTTTACGCCTTTTTTAAAGGTAGAATTTCTCTCTGGCTCTCAGCTCCATCTTTTGTTTTGTTAATAAGCCCTTCTGCTCCTATTTCCCAGGCAGGAGAGTTGAGCCATTCTCTGAGAAGTTTCCACATGGATACTGGGAACTAGATATTTCAGGGCACAGGGGAAATGAAGATTTTCTACTCATAATTCAGCCTCCAGCAAGCAAAGCTAGTGTGGTAGGGAGCCCCTCTGGCCTTCTATCCCGGTCTCTGTGTCTCTGAAGTCTCTGTCTCTCTCTGCTCCTGTCTCCTCATTTTTTTTGGTAATTTTTCTTTTTATGATTTTTTTAAATGTAGAATTTCTCTCTGGCTCTCAGCTCCATCTTTTGTTTTGTTAATAAGGCCTTCTGCTCCTTTCTCCCAGGCAGGAGAGTTGAGCCATTCTCTGAGAAGATTCCACATGGATACTGGGAACTAGATATTTCAGGGCACAGGCGAAATGAAGATTTTCTACTCATAATTCAGCCTCCAGCAAGCAAAGCTAGTGTGGTAGGGACCCCCTCTGGCCTTCTATCCATGTCTCTGTGTCTCTGAGGTCTCTGTCTCTCTCTGCTCCTGTCTCCTCATTTTTTTTGGTAATTTTTCCTTTTTACGATTTTTTTAAAGGTAGAATTTCTCTCTGGCTCTCAGCTCCATCTTTTGTTTTGTTAATAAGCCCTTCTGCTCCTTTCTCCCAAGCAGGAGAGTTGAGCCATTCTCTGAGAAGATTCCACATGGATACTGGGAACTAGATATTTCAGGGCACAGGCGAAATGAAGATTTTCTACTCATAATTCAGCCTCCAGCAAGCAAAGCTAGTGTGGTAGGGAGCCCCTCTGGCCTTCTAACCCTGTCTCGGTGTCTCTGAGGTCTCTGTCTCTCTCTGCTCCTGTCTCCTCATTTTTTTTGGTAATTTTTCCTTTTAACGATTTTTTTAATGGTAGAATTTCTCTCTGGCTCTCAGCTCCATCTTTTGTTTTGTTAATAAGCCCTTCTGCTCCTTTCTCCCAGGCAGGAGAGTTGAGCCATTCTCTGAGAAGACTCCACACGGATACTGGGAACTAGATATTTCAGGGCACAGGCGAAATGAAGATTTTCTACTCATAATTCAGCCTCCAGCAAGCAAAGCTAGTGTGGTAGGGAGCCCCTCTGACCTTCTATCCCTGTCTCTGTGTCTCTGAGGTCTCTGTCTATCTCTGCTCCTGTCTCCACAGTTTTTTGGAAATTTTTCCTTTTTACGATTTTTTTAAAGGTAGAATTTCTCTCTGGCTCTCAGCTCCACCTTTGGTTTTGTAAATAAGCCCTTCTGCTCCTTTCTCCCAGTCAGGAGAGTTGAGCCATTCTCTGAGAAGGTTCCACATGGATACTGGGAACTAGATATTTCAGGGCAGAGACGAAATGAAGATTTTCTACTCATAATTCAGCCTCCAGCAAGCAAAGCTAGTGTGGTAGGGAGCCCCTCTTGCCTTCTATCCCTGTCTCTGTGTCTCTGAGGTCTCTGTCTCTCTCTGCTCCTGTCTCCTCATTTTATTTTGGTAATTTTTCCTTTTTACGACTTTTTTAAAGGTAGAATTTCTCTCTGGCTCTCAGCTCCATCTTTTGTTTTGTTAATAAGCCCTTCTGCTCCTTTTTCCCAGGCAGGAGAGTTGAGCCATTCTCTGAGAAGTTTCCACATGGATACTGGGAACTAGATATTTCAGGGCACAGGGGAAATGAAGATTTTCTACTCATAATTCAGCCTCCAGCAAGCAAAGCTAGTGTGGTAGGGAGCCCCTCTGGCCTTCTATCCCGGTCTCTGTGTCTCTGAAGTCTCTTTCTCTCTCTGCTCCTGTCTCCTCATTTTTTTTGGTAATTTTTCCTTTTTATGATTTTTTTAATTGTAGAATTTCTCTCTGGCTCTCAGCTCCATCTTTTGTTTTGTTAATAAGGCCTTCTGCTCCTTTCTCCCAGGCAGGAGAGTTGAGCCATTCTCTGAGAAGTTTCCACATGGACACTGGGAACTAGATATTTCAGGGCACAGGCGAAATGAAGATTTTCTACTCATAATTCAGCCTCCAGCAAGCAAAACTTGTGTGGTAGGGAGCCCCTCTGGCCTTCTATCCATGTCTCTGTGTCTCTGAGGTCTCTGTCTCTCTCTGCTCCTGTCTCCTCATTTTTTTGGGTAATTTTTCCTTTTTACGATTCTTTTAAAGGTAGAATTTCTCTCTGGCTCTCAGCTCCATCTTTTGTTTTGTTAATAAGCCCTTCTGCTCTTTCTCCCAGGCAGGAGAGTTGAGCCATTCTCTGAGAAGATTCCACACGGATACTGGGAACTAGATATTTCAGGGCACAGGCAAAATGAAGATTTTCTACTCATAATTCAGCCTCCAGCAAGCAAAGCTAGTGTGGTAGGCAGCCCCTCTGGCCTTCTATCCCTGTCTCTGTGTCTCTGAGGTCTCTGTCTCTCTCTGCTCCTGTCTCCTCTTTTTTTTTGGTAATTTTTCCTTTTTACGATTTTTTTAAAGGTAGAATTTCTCTCTGGCTCTCAACTCCATCTTTTGTTTTGTTAATAAGCCCTTCTGCTCCTTTCTCCAAGGCAGGAGATTTGAGCCATTCTCTGAGAGGATTCCACATGGATACTGAGAACTAGATATTTCAGGGCACAGGCGAAATGAAGATTTTCTACTCATAATTCAGCCTCCAGCAAGCAAAGCTAGTGTGGTAGGGAGCCCCTCTGGCCTTCTATCCCTGTCTCTGTGTCTCTGAGGTCTCTGTCTGTCTCTGATCCTGTCTCCTCAATTTTTTGGTAATTTTTCCTTTTTACGATTTTTTTAAAGGTAGAATTTCTCTCTGGCTCTCAGCTCCATCTTTTGTTTTGTTAATAAGCCCTTCTGCTCCTTTCTCCCAGGCAGGAGAGTTGAGCCATTCTCTGAGAAGATTCCACATGGATACTGGGAACTAGATATTTCAGGGCACAGGCGAAATGAAGATCATCTACTCATAATTCAGCCTCCAGCAAGCAAAGCTAGTGTGGTAGGGAGCCCCTCTGGCCTTCTATCCCTGTCTCTGTGTCTCTGAGGTCTCTGTATCTCTCTGATACTGTCTCCTCATTTTTTTGGTAATTTTTCCTTTTTAGGATTTTTTTAATGGTAGAATTTCTCTCTGGCTCTCAGCTCCGTCTTTTGTTTTGTTAATAAGCCCTTCTGCTCCTTTCTCCCAGGCAGGAGAGTTGAGCCATTCTCTGAGAAGATTCCACACGGATACTGGGAACGAGATATTTCAGGTCACAGGCGAAATGAAGATTTTCTACTCATAATTCAGCCTCCAGCAAGCAAAGCTAGTGTGGTAGGGAGCCCGTCTGGCCTTCTATCCCTGTCTCTGTGTCTCTGAGGTCTCTGTCTCTCTCTGCTCCTGTCTCCTCATTTTTTTAGGGAATTTTTCCTTTTTACGATTTTTTTAAAGGTAGAATTTCTCTCTGGCTCTCAGCTCCATCTTTTGTTTTGTTAATAAGCCCTTCTGCTCCGTTCTCCCAGGCAGGAGAGTTGAGCCATTCTCTGAGAAGATTCCACATGGATACTGGGAACTAGATATTTCAGGGCACAGGCGAAATGAAGATTTTCTACTCATAATTCAGCCTCCAGCAAGCAAAGCTAGTGTGGTAGGGGGCCCCTCTGGCCTTCTATCCCTGTCTCTGTGTCTCTGAGGTCTCTGCCTCTCTCTGCTCCTGTCCCCTCATTTTTTTTTGGTAATTTTTCCTTTTTACGATTTTTTTAAAGGTAGAATTTCTCTCTGGCTCTCAGCTCCATCTTTTGTTTTGTTAATAAGCCCTTCTGCTCCGTTCTCCCAGGCAGGAGAGTTGAGCCATTCTCTGAGAAGATTCCACATGGATACTGGGAACTAGATATTTCAGGGCACAGGCGAAATGAAGATCTTCTACTCATAATTCAGCCTCCAGCAAGCAAAGCTAGTGTGGTAGGGAGCCCCTCTGGCCTTCTATCCCTGTCTCTGTGTCTCTGAGGTCTCTGTCTCTCTCTGCTCCTGTCTCCTCAATTTTTTTGGTAATTTTTCCTTTTTACGATTTTTTTAAAGGTAGAATTTCTCTGTGGCTCTCAGCTCCATCTTTTGTTTTGTTAATAAGCCCTTCTGCTCCTTTCTCCCAGGCAGGAGAGTTGAGCCATTCTCTGAGAAGATTCCACACGGATACTGGGAACTAGATATTTCAGGGCACAGGCGAAATGAAGATTTTCTACTCATAATTCAGCCTCCAGCAAGCAAAGCTAGTGTGGTAGGGCGCCCCTCTGGCCTTCTATCCCTGTCTCTGTGTCTCTGAGGTCTCTGTCTCTCTCTGCTCCTGTCTCCTCAATTTTTTTTGTAATTTTTCCTTTTTACAATTTTTTTAAAGGTAGAATTTCTTTCTGGCTCTCAGCTCCATCTTTTGTTTTGTTAATATCCCTTCTGCTCCTTTCTCCCAGGCAGGAGAGTTGAGCCATTCTCTGAGAAGATTCCACATGGATACTGGGAACTAGATATTTCAGGGCACAGGCGAAATGAAGATCTTCTACTCATAATTCAGCCTCCAGCAAGCAAAGCTAGTGTGGTAGGGAGCCCCTCTGGCCTTCTATCCCTGTCTCTGTGTCTCTGAGGTCTCTGTCTCTCTCTGCTCCTGTCTCCTCATTTTTTTTGGTAATTTTTCCTTTTTACGATTTTTTTAAAGGTAGAATGTCTCTCTGGCTCTCAGCTCCATCTTTTGTTTTGTTAATAACCCCTTCTGCTCCTTTCTCCTAGGCAGGAGAGTTGAGCCATTCTCTGAGAAGTTTCCACACGGATACTTGGAACTAGATATTTCAGGGCACAGGCGAAATGAAGATTTTCTACTCATAATTCAGCATCCAGGAAGCAAAGCTAGTGTGGTAGGGAGCCCCTCTGGCCTTCTATCCCTGTCTCTGTGTCTCTGAGGTCTCTGTCTCTCTCTGCTCATTGTCTCCTCATTTTTTTTTTGGTAATTTTTCCTTTTTACGATTTTTTTAAAGGTAGAATTTCTCTCTGGCTCTCAGCTCCATCTTTTGTTTTGTTAATAAGCCCTTCTGCTCCTTTCTCCCCGACAGGAGAGTTGAGCCATTCTCTGAAGAGATTCCACATGGATACTGGGAACTAGATATTTCAGGGCACATGCGAAATGAAGATTTTCTACTCATAATTCAGCCTTCAGCAAGCAAAGCTAGTGTGGTAGGGAGCCCCTCTGGCCTTCAATCCCTGTCTCTGAGGTCTCTGTCTCTCTCTGCTCCTGTCTCCTCATTTTTTTTGGTAATTTTTCCTTTTTACGATTTTTTTAAAGGTAGAATTTCTCTCTGGCTCTCAGCTCCATCTTTTGTTTTGTTAATAAGCCCTTCTGCTCCTTTCTCCCAGGCAGGAGAGTTGAGCCATTCTCTGAGAAGATTCCACATGGATACTGGGAACTAGATATTTCAGGGTACAGGCGAAATGAAGATTTTCTACTCATAATTCAGCCTCCAGAAAGCAAAGCTAGTGTGGTAGGGAGCCACTCTGGCCTTCTATCCCTGTCTCTGTGTCTCTGAGGTCTCTGTCTCTCTCTGCTCCTGTCTCTTCAATTTTTTTGGTAATTTTTCCTTTTTACGATTTTTTTAATGGTAGAATTTCTCTCTGGCTCTCAGTTCCATCTTTTGTTTTGTTAATAAGCCCTTCTGCTCCTTTCTCCCAGGCAGAAGAGTTGAGCCATTCCCTGAGAAGATTCCACACGGATACTGGGAACGATATATATCAGGGCAGAGGTGAAATGAAGATTTTCTACTCATAATTCAGCCTCCAGCAAGCAAAGCTAGTTTGGTAGGGAGCCCCTCTGGCCTTCTATCCCTGTCTCTGTGTCTCTGAGGTCTCTGTCTCTCTCTGCTCCTGTCTCCTCTTTTTTTTGGTAATTTTTCCTTTTTACGATTTTTTTAAAGGTAGAATTTCTCTCTGGCTCTCAGCTCCATCTTTTGTTTTGATAAAAAGCCCTTCTGCTCCTTTCTCCCAGGCAGGAGAGTTGAGCCATTCTCTGAGAAGTTTCCACATGGATACTGGGAACTAGATATTTCAGGGCACAGGCGAAATGAAGATTTTCTACTCATAATTCAGCCTCCAGGAAGCAAAGCTAGTGTGGTAGGGAGCCCCTCTGGCCTTCTATCCCTGTCTCTGTGTCTCTGAGGTCTCTGTCTCTCTCTGCTCCGGTCTCCTCATTTTTTTTGGTAATTTTTCCTTTTTACGATTTTTTTAAAGGTAGAATTTCTCTCTGGCTCTCAGCTCCATCTTTTGTTTTGTTAAGAAGCCCTTCTGCTCCTTTCTCCCAGGCAGGAGAGTTGAGCCATTCTCTGAGAAGGTTCCACATGGATACTGGGAACTAAATATTTCAGGGCACATGAGAAATGTAGATTTTCTACTCATAATTCAGCCTCCAACAAGCAAAGCTAGTGTGCTAGCGAGCCCCTCTGGTCTTCTATCCCTGTCTCTGTGTCTCTGAGGTCTCTGTCTCTCTCTGCTCCTGTCTCCTCATTTTTTTTTGGTAATTTTTCATTTTTAGGATTTTTTTAAAGGTAGAATTTCTCTCTGGCTCTCAGCTCCATCTTTTGTTTTGTTAATAAGCCCTTCTGCTCTTTCTCCCAGGCAGGAGAGTTGAGCCATTCTCTGAGAAGATTCCACACGGATACTGGGAAGTAGATATTTCAGGGCACAGGCGAAATGAAGATTTTCTCCTCATAATTCAGCCTCCAGCAAGCAAAGCTAGTGTGGTAGGGAGCCCCTCTGGCCTTCTATCCCTGTCGCTGTGTCTCTGAGGTCTCTGTCTCTCTCTGCTCCTGTCTCCTCATTTTTTTTGGTAATTTTTCCTTTTCACGATTTTTTTAAAGGTAGAATTTCTCTCTAGCTCTCAGCTCCATCTTTTGTTTTGTTAATAAGCCCTTCTGCTCCTATCTCCCAGGCAGGAGAGATGAGCCATTCTCTGAGAAGTTTCCACATGGATACTGGGAACTAGATATTTCAGGGCACAGGTGAAATGAAGATTTTCTACTCATAATTCAGCCTCCAGCATGCAAAGGTAGTGTGGTAGGGAGCCCCTCTGGCCTTCTATCCCTGTCTCTGTGTCTCTGAGGTCTCTGTCTCCCTCTGATCCTGTCTCCTTATTTTTTTTTGGTAATTTTTCTTTTTATGATTTTGTTAAAGGTAGAATTTTTCTCTGGCTCTCAGCTCCATCTTTTGTTTTGTTAATAAGCCCTTCTGCTCCTTTCTCCCAGGCAGGAGAGTTGAGCCATTCTCTGAGAAGTTTCCACATGGATACTGGGAACTAGATATTTCAGGGCACATGCGAAATGAAGATTTTCTACTCATAATTCAGCCTCCAGCAAGCAAAGCTAGTGTGGTAGGGAGCCCCTTTGGGCTTCTATCCCTGTCTCTGTGTCTCTGAGGTCTCTGTCTCTCTCTGCTCCTGTCTCCTCATTTTTTTTTGGTAATTTTTCTTTTTTACGACTTTTTTAAAGGTCGAATTTCTCTCTGGCTCTCAGCTCCATCTTTTGTTTTGTTAATAAACCCTTCTGCTCATTTCTCCCAGGCAGGCGAGTTGAGCCATTCTCTGAGAAGATTCCACATGGATACTGGGAACTAGATATTTCAGGGCACAGGCGAAATGAAGATCTTCTACTCATAATTCAGCCTCCAGCAAGCAAAGCTAGTGTGGTAGGGAGCCCCTCTGGCCTTCTATCCCTGTCTCTGTGTCTCTGAGGTCTCTGTCTATCTCTGATTCTGTCTCCTCATTATTTTTGGTAATTTTTCCTTTTTACGATTTTTTTAAAGGTAGAATTTCTCTCTGGCTCTCAGCTCCATCTTTTGTTTTGTTAATAAGCCCTTCTGCTCCTTTCTCCTAGGCAGGAGAGTTGAGCCATTCTCTGAGAAGTTTCCACACGGATACTGGGAACTAGATATTTCAGGGCACAGGCGAAATGAAGATTTTCTACTCATAATTCAGCCTCCAGCAAGCAAAGCTAGTGTGGTAGGAACCCCCTCTGGCCTTCTATCCATGTCTCTGTGTCTCTGAGGTCTCTGTCTCTCTCTTCTACTGTCTCCTCATTTTTTTTTTGGTAATTTTCCCTTTTTATGATTTTTTTAAAGGTAGAATTTCTCTCTGGCTCTCAGCTCCATCTTTTGTTTTGTTAATAAGCCCTTCTGCTCCTTTCTCCCAGGCAGGAGAGTTGAGCCATTCTCTGAGAAGATTCCACATGGATACTGGAAACGAGATATTTCAGGGCACAGGCGAAATGAAGATTTTCTACTCATAAGTCAGCCTCCAGCAAGCAAAGCTAGTGTGGTAGGGAGCCCCTCTGGCCTTCTATCCCTGTCTCTTTTTCTCTGAGGTCTCTGTCTCTCTCTGCTCCTGTCTCCTCATTTTTTTTGGGAATTTTTCCTTTTTACGATTTTTTTAAAGGTAGAATTTCTCTCTGGCTCTCAGCTCCATCTTTTGTTTTGATAAAAAGCCCTTCTGCTCCTTTCTCCCAGGCAGGAGAGTTGAGCCATTCTCTGAGAAGGTTCCACATGGATACTGGGAACTAGATATTTCAGGGCACAGGCGAAATGAAGATTTTCTACTCATAATTCAGCCTCCAGGAAGCAAAGCTAGTGTGGTAGGGAGCCCCTCTGGCCTTCTATCCCTGTCTCTGTGTCTCTGAGGTCTCTGTCTCTCTCTGCTCCTGTCTCCTCATTTTTTTTGGTAATTTTTCCTTTTTACGATTTTTTTAAAGGTAGAATTTCTCTCTGGCTCTCAGCTCCATCTTTTGTTCTGTGAAGAGCCCTTCTGCTCCTTTCTCCCAGGCAGGAGAGTTGAGCCATTCTCTGAGAAGGTTCCACATGGATACTGGGAACTAGATATTTCAGGGCACATGGGAAATGTAGATTTTCTACTCATAATTCAGCCTCCAGCAAGCAAAGCTAGTGTGGTAGGGAGCCCCTCTGGGCTTCTATCCCTGTCTCTGTGTCTCTGAGGTCTCTGTCTCTCTCTGCTCCTGTCTCCTCATTTTTTTTGGTAATTTTTCATTTTTAGGATTTTTTTAAAGGTAGAATTTCTCTCTGGCTCTCAGCTCCATCTTTTGTTTTGTTAATAAGCCCTTCTGCTCCTTTCTCCCAGGCAGGAGAGTTGAGCCATTCTCTGAGAAGATTCCACATGGATACTGGGAACTAGATATTTCAGGGCACAGGCGAAATGAAGATTTTCTACTCATAATTCAGCCTCCAGCAAGCAAAGCTAGTGTGGTAGGGAGCCCCTCTGGCCTTCTATCCCTGTCTCTTTGTCTCTGAGGTCTCTGTCTCTCTCTGCTCCTGTCTCCTCATTTTTTTTGGGAATTTTTTCTTTTTACGATTTTTTTAAAGGTAGAATTTCTCTCTGGCTCTCAGCTCCATCTTTTGTTTTGTTAATAAGCCCTTCTGATCCTTTCTCCCAGGCAGTAAAGTTGAGCCATTCTCTGAGAAGTTTCCACATGGATACTGGGAACTAGATATTTCAGGGCACAGGCGAAATGAAGATTTTCTACTCATAATTCAGCCTCCAGCAAGCAAAGCTAGTGTGGTAGGGAGTCCCTCTGGCCTTCTATCCCTGTCTCTGTGTCTCTGAGGTCTCTGTCAATCTCTGCTCCTGTGTCCACATTTTTTTTGGTAATTTTTCCTTTTTACGATTTTTTTAAAAGTAGAATTTCTCTCTGGCTCTCAGCTCCATCTTTTGTTTTGTTAATAAGCACTTCTCCTTTCTCCCAGGCAGGAGAGTTGAGCCATTCTCTGAGAAGATTCCACATGGATACTGAGAACTTGATATTTCAGGGCACAGGCGAAATGAAGATTTTCTACTCATAATTCAGCCTCCAGCAAGCAAAGCTAGTGTGGTAGGGAGCCCCTCTGGCCTTCTATCCCTGTCTCTGTGTCTCTGAGGTCTCTGTCTCTCTCTGCTCCTGTCTCCTCATTTTTTGGTAATTTTTCCTTTTTACGATTTTTTTAAAGGTAGAATTTCTCTCTGGCTCTCAGCTCCATGTTTTGTTTTGTTAATAAGCCCTTCTGCTCCTTTCTCCCAGGCAGGAGAGTTGAGCCATTCTCTGAGAAGATTCCACATGGATACTGGGAACTAGATATTTCAGGGCACAGGCGAAATGAAGATCTTCTACTCATAATTCAGCCTCCAGCAAGCAAAGCTAGTGTGGTAGGGAGCCACTCTGGCCTTCTATCCCTGTCTCTGTGTCTCTGAGGTCTCTTTCTCTCTCTGCTCCTGTCTCCTCATATTTTTTTGGTAATTTTTCCTTTTTAGGATTTTTTTAAAGGTAGAATTTCTCTCTGGCTCTCAGCTCCATCTTTTGTTTTGTTAATAAGCCCTTCTGCTCCTTTCTCTCAGGCAGGAGAGTTGAGCCATTCTCTGAGAAGATTCCACACGGATAATGGGAACGAGATATTTCAGGGCACAGGCGAAATGAAGATTTTCTACTCATAATTCAGCCTCCAGCAAGCAAAGCTAGTGCGGTAGGGAGCCCCTCTGGCCTTCTATCCCTGTCTCTGTGTCTCTGAGGTCTCTGTCTCTCTCCGCTCCTCTCTCCTCATTTTTTTTGGTAATTTTTCCTTTTTACGATTTTTTTAAAGGTAGAATTTCTCTCTGGCTCTCAGCTCCATCTTTTGTTTTGTTAATAAGCCCTTCTGCTCCTTTCTCCCAGGCAGGAGAGTTGAGCCATTCTCTCAGAAGTTTCCACACGGATACTGGGAACTAGATATTTCAGGGCACAGGCGAAATGAAGATTTTCTACTCATAATTCAGCCTCCAGCAAGCAAAGCTAGTGTGGTAGGGAGCCCCTCTGGCCTTCTATCCCTGTCTCTGTGTCTCTGAGGTCTCTGTCTCTCTCTGATCCTGTCTCCTAATTTTTTTTAGTAATTTTTCCTTTTTAGGATTTTTTTTAATGGTAGAATTTCTCTGTGGCTCTCAGCTCCATCTTTTGTTTTGTTAATAAGCCCTTCTGCTCCTTTCTCCCAGGCAGGAGAGTTGAGCCATTCTCTGAGAAGTTTCCACACGGATACTGGGAACTAGATATTTCAGGGCACAGGCGAAATGAAGATTTTCTACTCATAAGTCAGCCTCCAGCAAGCAAAGCTAGTGTAGTAGGGAGCCCCTCTGGCCTTCTATCCCTGTCTCTTTGTCTCTGAGGTCTCTGTCTCTCTCTGCTCCTGTCTCCTCATTTTTTTTGGGAATTTTTCCTTTTTACGATTTTTTTAAAGGCAGAATTTCTCTCTGGCTCTCAGCTCCATCTTTTGTTTTGTTAATAAGCCCTTCTGCTCCTTTCTCCCAGGCAGGAGAGTTGAGCCATTCTCTGAGAAGATTCCACATGGATACTGGGAACTAGATATTTCAGGGCACAGGCGAAATGAAGATTTTCTACTCATAATTCAGCCTCCAGCAAGCAAAGCTAGTGTGGTAGGGAGCCCCTCTGGCCTTCTGTCGCTGTCTCGGTGTCTCTGAGGTCTCTGTCTCTCTCTGCTCCTGTCTCCTCAATTTTTTTGGTAATTTTTCCTTTTTACGATTTTTTTAATGGTAGAATTTCTCTCTGGCTCTCAGCTCCATCTTTTGTTTTGTTAATAAGCCCTTCTGCTCCTTTCTCCCAGGCAGGAGAGTTGAGCCATTCTCTGAGAAGATTCCACACGGATACTGGGAACTAGATATTTCAGGGCACAGGCGAAATGAAGATTTTCTACTCATAATTCAGCCTCCAGCAAGCAAAGCTAGTGTGGTAGGGAGCCCCTCTGGCCTTCTATCCCTGTCTCTGTGTCTCTGAGGTCTCTGTCTCTCTCTGCTCCTGTCTCCTAATTTTTTTTTAGTAATTTTTCCTTTTTAAGATTTTTTTTAATGGTAGAATTTCTCTGTGGCTCTCAGCTCCATCTTTTGTTTTGTTAATAAGCCCTTCTGCTCCTTTCTCCCAGGCAGGAGAGTTGAGCCATTCTCTGAGAAGTTTCCACACGGATACTGGGAACTAGATATTTCAGGGCACAGGCGAAATGAAGATTTTCTACTCATAAGTCAGCCTCCAGCAAGCAAAGCTAGTGTGGTAGGGAGCCCCTCTGGCCTTCTATCCCTGTCTCTATGACTCTGAGGTCTCTGTCTCTCTCTGCTCCTGTCTCCTAATTTTTTTTTAGTAATTTTTCCTTTTTATGATTTTTTGAAAGGTAGAATTTCTCTCTGGCTCTCAGCTCCATCTTTTGTTTTGTTAATAAGCCCTTCTGCTCCTTTCTCCCAGGCAGGAGAGTTGAGCCATTCTCTGAGAAGATTCCACACGGATACTGGGAAGTAGATATTTCAGGGCACAGGCGAAATGAAGATTTTCTCCTCATAATTCAGCCTCCAGCAAGCAAAGCTAGTGTGGTAGGGAGCCCCTCTGGCCTTCTATCCCTGTCGCTGTGTCTCTGAGGTCTCTGTCTCTCTCTGCTCCTGTCTCCTCATATTTTTGGTAATTTTTCCTTTTCACGATTTTTTTAAAGGTAGTATTTCTCTCTAGCTCTCAGCTCCATCTTTTGTTTTGTTAATAAGCCCTTCTGCTCCTATCTCCCAGGCAGGAGAGATGAGCCATTCTCTGAGAAGTTTCCACATGGATACTGGGAACTAGATATTTCAGGGCACAGGTGAAATGAAGATTTTCTACTCATAATTCAGCCTCCAGCATGCAAAGCTAGTGTGGTAGGGAGCCCCTCTGGCCTTCTATCCCTGTCTCTGTGTCTCTGAGGTCTCTGTCTCACTCTGATCCTGTCTCCTTATTTTTTTTTGGTAATTTTTCTTTTTATGATTTTGTTAAAGGTAGAATTTTTCTCTGGCTCTCAGCTCCATCTTTTGTTTTGTTAATAAGCCCTTCTGCTCCTTTCTCCCAGGCAGGAGAGTTGAGCCATTCTCTGAGAATTTTCCACATGGATACTGGGAACTAGATATTTCAGGGCACATGCGAAATGAAGATTTTCTACTCATAATTCAGCCTCCAGCAAGCAAAGCTAGTGTGGTAGGGAGCCCCTTTGGGCTTCTATCCCTGTCTCTGTGTCTCTGAGGTCTCTGTCTCTCTCTGCTCCTGTCTCCTCATTTTTTTTTGGTAATTTTTCTTTTTTACGACTTTTTTAAAGGTCGAATTTCTCTCTGGCTCTCAGCTCCATCTTTTGTTTTGTTAATAAACCCTTCTGTTCCTTTCTCCCAGGCAGGCGAGTTGAGCCATTCTCTGAGAAGATTCCACATGGATACTGGGAACTAGATATTTCAGGGCACAGGGGAAATGAAGATCTTCTACTCATAATTCAGCCTCCAGCAAGCAAAGCTAGTGTGGTAGGGAGCCCCTCTGGCCTTCTATCCCTGTCTCTGTGTCTCTGAGGTCTCTGTCTATCTCTGATTCTGTCTCCTCATTATTTTTGGTAATTTTTCCTTTTTACGATTTTTTTAAAGGTAGAATTTCTCTCTGGCTCTCAGCTCCATCTTTTGTTTTGTTAATAAGCCCTTCTGCTCCTTTCTCCTAGGCAGGAGAGTTGAGCCATTCTCTGAGAAGTTTCCACACGGATACTGGGAACTAGATATTTCAGGGCACAGGCGAAATGAAGATTTTCTACTCATAATTCAGCCTCCAGCAAGCAAAGCTAGTGTGGTAGGAACCCCCTCTGGCCTTCTATCCATGTCTCTGTGTCTCTGAGGTCTCTGTCTCTCTCTTCTACTGTCTCCTCATTTTTTTTTTGGTAATTTTCCCTTTTTATGATTTTTTTAAAGGTAGAATTTCTCTCTGGCTCTCAGCTCCATCTTTTGTTTTGTTAATAAGCCTTTCTGCTCCTTTCTCCCAGGCAGGAGAGTTGAGCCATTCTCTGAGAAGATTCCACATGGATACTGGAAACGAGATATTTCAGGGCACAGGCGAAATGAAGATTTTCTACTCATAAGTCAGCCTCCAGCAAGCAAAGCTAGTGTGGTAGGGAGCCCCTCTGGCCTTCTATCCCTGTCTCTTTTTCTCTGAGGTCTCTGTCTCTCTCTGCTCCTGTCTCCTCATTTTTTTTGGGAATTTTTCCTTTTTACGATTTTTTTAAAGGTAGAATTTCTCTCTGGCTCTCAGCTCCATCTTTTGTTTTGATAAAAAGCCCTTCTGCTCCTTTCTCCCAGGCAGGAGAGTTGAGCCATTCTCTGAGAAGGTTCCACATGGATACTGGGAACTAGATATTTCAGGGCACAGGCGAAATGAAGATTTTCTACTCATAATTCAGCCTCCAGGAAGCAAAGCTAGTGTGGTAGGGAGCCCCTCTGGCCTTCTATCCCTGTCTCTGTGTCTCTGAGGTCTCTGTCTCTCTCTGCTCCTGTCTCCTCATTTTTTTTGGTAATTTTTCCTTTTTACGATTTTTTTAAAGGTAGAATTTCTCTCTGGCTCTCAGCTCCATCTTTTGTTTTGTGAAGAGCCCTTCTGCTCCTTTCTCCCAGGCAGGAGAGTTGAGCCATTCTCTGAGAAGGTTCCACATGGATACTGGGAACTAGATATTTCAGGGCACATGGGAAATGTAGATTTTCTACTCATAATTCAGCCTCCAGCAAGCAAAGCTAGTGTGGTAGGGAGCCCCTCTGGGCTTCTATCCCTGTCTCTGTGTCTCTGAGGTCTCTGTCTCTCTCTGCTCCTGTCTCCTCATTTTTTTTGGTAATTTTTCATTTTTAGGATTTTTTTAAAGGTAGAATTTCTCTCTGGCTCTCAGCTCCATCTTTTGTTTTGTTAATAAGCCCTTCTGCTCCTTTCTCCCAGGCAGGAGAGTTGAGCCATTCTCTGAGAAGATTCCACATGGATACTGGGAACGAGATATTTCAGGGCACAGGCGAAATGAAGATTTTCTACTCATAATTCAGCCTCCAGCAAGCAAAGCTAGTGTGGTAGGGAGTCCCTCTGGCCTTCTATCCCTGTCTCTGTGTCTCTGAGGTCTCTGTCAATCTCTGCTCCTGTGTCCACATTTTTTTTGGTAATTTTTCCTTTTTACGATTTTTTTAAAAGTAGAATTTCTCTCTGGCTCTCAGCTCCATCTTTTGTTTTGTTAATAAGCACTTCTGCTCCTTTCTCCCAGGCAGGAGAGTTGAGCCATTCTCTGAGAAGATTCCACATGGATACTGAGAACTTGATATTTCAGGGCACAGGCGAAATGAAGATTTTCTACTCATAATTCAGCCTCCAGCAAGCAAAGCTAGTGTGGTAGGGAGCCCCTCTGGCCTTCTATCCCTGTCTCTGTGTCTCTGAGGTCTCTGTCTCTCTCTGCTCCTGTCTCCTCATTTTTTGGTAATTTTTCCTTTTTACGATTTTTTTAAAGGTAGAATTTCTCTCTGGCTCTCAGCTCCATGTTTTGTTTTGTTAATAAGCCCTTCTGCTCCTTTCTCCCAGGCAGGAGAGTTGAGCCATTCTCTGAGAAGATTCCACATGGATACTGGGAACTAGATATTTCAGGGCACAGGCGAAATGAAGATCTTCTACTCATAATTCAGCCTCCAGCAAGCAAAGCTAGTGTGGTAGGGAGCCACTCTGGCCTTCTATCCCTGTCTCTGTGTCTCTGAGGTCTCTTTCTCTCTCTGCTCCTGTCTCCTCATATTTTTTTGGTAATTTTTCCTTTTTAGGATTTTTTTAAAGGTAGAATTTCTCTCTGGCTCTCAGCTCCATCTTTTGTTTTGTTAATAAGCCCTTCTGCTCCTTTCTCTCAGGCAGGAGAGTTGAGCCATTCTCTGAGAAGATTCCACACGGATAATGGGAACGAGATATTTCAGGGCACAGGCGAAATGAAGATTTTCTACTCATAATTCAGCCTCCAGCAAGCAAAGCTAGTGCGGTAGGGAGCCCCTCTGGCCTTCTATCCCTGTCTCTGTGTCTCTGAGGTCTCTGTCTCTCTCCGCTCCTCTCTCCTCATTTTTTTTGGTAATTTTTCCTTTTTACGATTTTTTTAAAGGTAGAATTTCTCTCTGGCTCTCAGCTCCATCTTTTGTTTTGTTAATAAGCCCTTCTGCTCCTTTCTCCCAGGCAGGAGAGTTGAGCCATTCTCTCAGAAGTTTCCACACGGATACTGGGAACTAGATATTTCAGGGCACAGGCGAAATGAAGATTTTCTACTCATATTTCAGCCTCCAGCAAGCAAAGCTAGTGTGGTAGGGAGCCCCTCTGGCCTTCTATCCCTGTCTCTGTGTCTCTGAGGTCTCTGTCTCTCTCTGCTCCTGTCTCCTAATTTTTTTTAGTAATTTTTCCTTTTTAGGATTTTTTTTAATGGTAGAATTTCTCTGTGGCTCTCAGCTCCATCTTTTGTTTTGTTAATAAGCCCTTCTGCTCCTTTCTCCCAGGCAGGAGAGTTGAGCCATTCTCTGAGAAGTTTCCACACGGATACTGGGAACTAGATATTTCAGGGCACAGGCGAAATGAAGATTTTCTACTCATAAGTCAGCCTCCAGCAAGCAAAGCTAGTGTAGTAGGGAGCCCCTCTGGCCTTCTATCCCTGTCTCTTTGTCTCTGAGGTCTCTGTCTCTCTCTGCTCCTGTCTCCTCATTTTTTTTGGGAATTTTTCCTTTTTACGATTTTTTTAAAGGTAGAATTTCTCTCTGGCTCTCAGCTCCATCTTTTGTTTTGTTAATAAGCCCTTCTGCTCCTTTCTCTCAGGCAGGAGAGTTGAGCCATTCTCTGAGAAGATTCCACATGGATACTGGGAATTAGATATTTCAGGGCACAGGCGAAATGAAGATCTTCTCCTCATAATTCAGCCTCCAGCAAGCAAAGCTAGTGCGGTAGGGAGCCCCTCTGGCCTTCTATCCCTGTCTCTGTGTCTCTGAGGTCTCTGTCAATCTCCGCTCCTGTCTCCTCATTTTTTTTGGTAATTTTTCCTTTTTACGATTTTTTTAAAGGTAGAATTTCTCTCTGGCTCTCAGCTCCATCTTTTGTTTTGTTAATAAGCCCTTCTGCTCCTTTCTCCCAGGCAGGAGAGTTGAGCCATTCTCTGAGAAGATTCCACACGGATACTGGGAACTAGATATTTCAGGGCACAGGCGAAATGAAGATTTTCTACTCATAATTCAGCCTCCAGCAAGCAAAGCTAGTGTGGTAGGGAGCCCCTCTGGCCTTCTATCCCTGTCTCTGTGTCTCTGAGGTCTCTGTCTCTCTCTGCTCCTGTCTCCTCATTTTTTTTGGTAATTTTTCCTTTTTACGATTTTTTTAAAGGTAGAATTTCTCTCTGGCTCTCAGCTCCATCTTTTGTTTTGTTAATAAGCCCTTCTGCTCCTTTCTCTCAGGCAGGAGAGTTGAGCCATTCTCTGAGAAGATTCCAAATGGATACTGGGAATTAGATATTTCAGGGCACAGGCGAAATGAAGATCTTCTCCTCATAATTCAGCCTCCAGCAAGCAAAGCTAGTGTGGTAGGGTGCCCCTCTGGACTTCTATCCCTGTTTCTGTGTCTCTGAGGTCTCTGTCTCTCTCTGCTCCTGTCTCCTCATTTTTTTTGGTAATTTTAACTTTTTACGATTTTTTTAAAGGTAGAATTTCTCTCTGGCTCTCAGCTCCATCTTTTGTTTCGTTAATAAGCCCTTCTGATCATTTCTCCTAGGCAGGAGAGTTGAGCCATTCTCTGAGTAGATTCCACATGGATACTGGGAACTAGATATTTCAGGGCACAGGCGAAATGAAGATTTTCTACTCATAATTCAGCCTCCAGCAAGCAAAGCTAGTGTGGTAGGGAGCCGATCTGGCCTTCTATCCCTGTCTCTTTGTATCTGAGGTCTCTGTCTCTCTCTGCTCATTGTCTCCTCATTTTTTTTTTGGTAATTTTTCCTTTTTACGATTTTTTTAAAGGTAGAATTTCTCTCTGGCTCTCAGCTCCATGTTTTGTTTTGTTAATAAGCCCTTCTGCTCCTTTCTCCCAGGCAGGAGAGTTGAGCCATTCTCTGAAAAGGTTCCACATGGATACTGGGAACTAGATATTTCAGGGCACATGCGAAATGAAGATTTTCTACTCATAATTCAGCCTCCAGCAAGCAAAGCTAGTGTGGTAGGGAGCCCCTCTGGCCTTCAATCCCTGTCTCTGAGGTCTCTGTCTCTCTCTGCTCCTGTCTCCTCATTTTTTTTGGTAATTTTTCCTTTTTACGATTTTTTTAAAGGTAGAATTTCTCTCTGGCTCTCTGCTCCATCTTTTGCTTTGTTAATAAGCCCTTCTGCTCCTTTCTCCCAGGCAGGAGAGTTGAGCCATTCTCTGAGAAGATTCCACATGGATACTGGGAACTAGATATTTCAGGGCACAGGCGAAATGAAGATTTTCTACTCATAATTCAGCCTCCAGCAAGCAAAGCTAGTGTGGTAGGGAGCCCCTCTGGCCTTCTGTCGCTGTCTCGGTGTCTCTGAGGTCTCTGTCTCTCTCTGCTCCTGTCTCCTCAATTTTTTTGGTAATTTTTCCTTTTTACGATTTTTTTAATGGTAGAATTTCTCTCTGGCTCTCAGTTCCATCTTTTGTTTTGTTAATAAGCCCTTCTGCTCCTTTCTCCCAGGCAGAAGAGTTGAGCCATTCCCTGAGAAGTTTCCACACGGATACTGGGAACGAGATATTTCAGGGCACAGGTGAAATGAAGATTTTCTACTCATAATTCAGCCTCCAGCAAGCAAAGCTAGTGTGGTAGGGAGCCCCTCTGGCCTTCTATCCCTGTCTCTGTGTCTCTGAGGTCTCTGTCTCTCTCTGCTCCTGTCTCCTCTTTTTTTTGGTAATTTTTCCTTTTTACGATTTTTTTAAAGGTAGAATTTCTCTCTGGCTCTCAGCTCCATCTTTTGTTTTGATATAAAGCCCTTCTGCTCCTTACTCCCAGGCAGGAGAGTTGAGCCATTCTCTGAGAAGTTTCCACATGGATACTGGGAACTAGATATTTCAGGACACAGGCGAAATGAACATTTTCTACTCATAATTCAGCCTCCAGGAAGCAATGCTAGTGTGGTAGGGAGCCCCTCTGGCCTTCTATCCCTGTCTCTGTGTCTCTGAGGTCTCTGTCTCTCTCTGCTCCTGTCTCCTCATTTTTTTTGGTATTTTTTCCATTTTACGATTTTTTTAAAGGTAGAATTTCTCTCTGGCTCTCAGCTCCATCTTTTGTTTTGTTAATAAGCCCTTCTGCTCCTTTCTCCCAGGCAGGAGAGTTGAGCCATTCTCTGAGAAGTTTCCACATGGATACTGGGAACAAGATATTTCAGGGCACAGGCGAAATGAAGATTTTCTACTCATAATTCAGCCTCCAGCAAGCAAAGCTAGTGTGGTAGGGAGCCCCTCTTGCCTTCTATCGCTGTCTCGGTGTCTCTGAGGTCTCTGTCTCACTCTGCTCCTGTCTCCTCAATTTTTTTGGTAATTTTTCCTTTTTACGATTTTTTTAATGGTAGAATTTCTCTCTGGCTCTCAGTTCCATCTTTTGTTTTGTTAATAAGCCATTCTGCTCCTTTCTCCCAGGCAGAAGAGTTGAGCCATTCTCTGAGAAGATTCCACACGGATACTGGGAACGAGATATTTCAGGGCACAGGTGAAATGAAGATTTTCTACTCATAATTCAGCCTCCAGCAAGCAAAGCTAGTGTGGTAGGGAGCCCCGCTGGGCTTCTATCCCTGTCTCTGTGTCTCTGAGGTCTCTGTCTCTCTCTGCTCCTGTATCCATATTGTTTTTGGTAATTTTTCATTTTTAGGATTTTTTGAAAGGTAGAATTTCTCTCTGGCTTTCAGCTCCATCTTTTGTTTTGTTAATAAGCCCTTCTGCTCCTTTCTCCCAGGCAGGAGAGTTGATCCATTCTCTGAGAAGATTCCACACGGATACTGGGAACTAGATATTTCAGGGCACAGGCGAAATGAAGATTTTCTCCTCATAATTCAGCCTCCAGCAAGCAAAGCTAGTGTGGTAGGGAGCCCCTCTGGCCTTCTATCACTGTCTCTTTGTCTCTGAGGTCTCTGTCTCTCTCTGCTCCTGTCTCCTCATTTTTTTTGGTAATTTTTCCTTTTCACGATTTTTTTACAGGTAGAATTTCTCTCTGGCTCTCAGCTCCATCTTTTGTTTTGTTAATAAGCCCTTCTGCTCCTTTCTCCCAGGCAGGAGAGTTGAGCCATTCTCTGAGAAGATTCCACATGGATACTGGGAACTAGATATTTCAGGGCACATGGGAAATGAAGATTTTCTACTCATAATTCAGCCTCCAGCAAGCAAAGCTAGTGTGGTAGGGAGCCAGTCTGGCCTTCTATCCCTGTCTCTGTGTCTCTGAGGTCTCTGTCTCTCTCTGCTCCTGTCTCCTCATTTTTTTTGGTAATTTTTCCTTTTTACGATTTTTTTAAAGGTAGAATTTCTCTCTGGCTCTCAGCTCCATCTTTTGTTTTGTTAATAAGCCCTTCTGCTCCTTTCTGCCAGGCAGGAGAGATGAGCCATTCTCTGAGAAGATTCCACATGGATACTGGGAACTAGATATTTCAGGGCACAGGTGAAATGAATCTTTTCTACTCATAATTCAGCTTCCAGCAAGCAAAGCTAGTGTGGTAGGGAGCCCCTCTGGGCTTCTATCCCTGTCTCTGTGTCTCTGAGGTCTCTGTCTCTCTCTGCTCCTGTCTCCTCATTTTTTTTTGGTAATTTTTCTTTTTACGATTTTTTTAAAGGTAGAATTTTTCTCTGGCTCTCAGCTCCATCTTTTGTTTTGTTAAGAAGCCCTTCTGCTCCTTTCTCCCAGGCAGGAGAGTTGAGCCATTCTCTGAGAAGTTTCCACATGGATACTGGGAACTAGATATTTCAGGGCACATGCGAAATGAAGATTTTCAACTCATAATTCAGCCTCCAGCAAGCAAAGCTAGTGTGGTAGGGAGCCCCTCTGGCCTTCTATCCCTGTCTCTGTTTCTCTGAGGTCTCCGTCTCTCTCTGCTCCTGTCTCCTCATTTTTTTTGGTAATTTTTCCTTTTCACGATTTTTTTAAAGGTAGAATTTCTCTCTGGCTCTCATCTCCATCCTTTGTTTTGCTAATAAGCCCTTCTGCTCCTTTCTCCCAGGCAGGAGAGTTGAGCCATTCTCTGAGAAGATTCCACATGAATACTGGGAACTAGATATTTCAGGGCACAGGCGAAATGAAGATTTTCTACTCATAATTCAGCCTCCAGCAAGCAAAGCTAGTGTGGTAGGGAGCCCCTCTGGCCTTCTATCCCTGTCTCTGTGTCTCTGAGGTCTCTGTCTCTCTCTGCTCCAGTCTCCTCATTTATTTTTGGTAATTTTTTCTTTTTACGATTTTTTTAAAGGTAGAATTTCTCTCTGGCTCTCAGCTCCATCTTTTGTTTTGTTAATAAGCCCTTCTGCTCCTTTCTCCCTGGCAGGAGAGTTGAGCCATTCTCTGAGAAGATTCCACATGGATAGTGGGAACTAGATATTTCAGGGCACAGGCGAAATGAAGATTTTCTACTCATAATTCAGCCTCCAGCAAGCAAAGCTAGTGTGGTAGGGAGCCCCTCTGGCCTTCTATCGCTGTCTCGGTGTCTCTGAGGTCTCTGTCTCTCTCTGCTCCTGTCTCCTCAATTTTTTTTGTCATTTTTCTTTTACGATTTTTTTAATGGTAGAATTTCTCTCTGGCTCTCAGTTCAATCTTTTGTTTTGTTAATAAGCCATTCTGCTCCTTTCTCCCAGGCAGGAGAGTTGAGCCATTCTCTGAGAAGATTCCACACGGATACTGGGAACGAGATATTTCAGGGCACAGGTGAAATGAAGATTTTCTACTCATAATTCAGCCTCCAGCAAGCAAAGCTAGTGTGGTAGGGAGCCCCTCTGGCCTTCTATCCCTGTCTCTGTGTCTCTGAGGTCTCTGTCTCTCTCTGCTCCTGTCTCCTCATATTTTTTGGTAATTTTTCCTTTTTACGTTTTTTTTAAAGGTAGATTTTTTCTCTGGCTCTCAGCTCCATCTTTTGTTTTGTTAAGAAGCCCTTCTGCTCCTTTCTCCCAGGCAGGAGAGTTGAGCCATTCTCTGAGAAGGTTCCACATGGATACTGGGAACTAGATATTTCAGGGCACATGGGAAATGAAGATTTTCTACTCATAATTCAGCCTCCAGCAAGCAAAGCTAGTGTGGTAGGGAGCCCCTCTGGGCTACTATCTCTGTCTCTGTGTCTCTGAGGTCTCTGTCTCTCTCTGCTCCTCTCTCCTCATTTTTTTTTGTAATTTTTCCTTTTTAGGATATTTTTAAAGGTAGAATTTCTCTCTGGCTCTCAGCTCCATATTTTGTTTTGTTAATAAGCCCTTCTGCTCCTTTCTCCCAGGCAGGAGAGTTGAGCCATTCTCTGAGAAGATTCCACACGGATACTGGGAACTAGATATTTCAGGGCACAGGCGAAATGAATATTTTCTCCTCATAATTCAGCCTCCAGCAAGCAAAGCTAGTGTGGTAGGGAGCCCCTCTGGCCTTCTATCCCTGTCGCTGTGTCTCTGAGGTCTCTGTCTCTCTCTGCTCCTGTCTCCTCATTTTTTTTGGTAATTTTTCCTTTTTACGATTTTTTTAAAAGTAGAATTTCTCTCTAGCTCTCAGCTCCATCTTTTGTTTTGTTAATAAGCCCTTCTGCTCCTTTCTCCCAGGCAGGAGAGATGAGCCATTCTCTGAGAAGATTCCACATGGATAATGGGAACTAGATATTTCAGGGCACAGGTGAAATGAAGATTTTCTACTCATAATTCAGCCTCCAGCAAGCAAAGCTTGTGTGGTAGGGAGCCCCTCTGGCCTTCTATCCCTGTCTCTGTGTCTCTGAGGTCTCTGTCTCACTCTGCTCCTGTCTCCTCATTTTTTTTGGTAATTTTTCTTTTTACGATTTTTAAAGGTAGAATTTTTCTCTCGCTCTCAGCTCCATCTTTTGTTTTGTTAATAAGCCCTTCTGCTCCTTTCTCCCAGGCAGGAGAGTTGAGCCATTCTCTGAGAAGATTCCACATGGATACTGGGATCTAGATATTTCAGGGCACAGCCGAAATGAAGATTTTCTACTCATAATTCGGCCTCCAGCAAGGAAAGCTAGTGTGGTAGGGAGCTCCTCTGGCCTTCTATCCCTGTCTCTGTGTCTCTGAGGTCTCTGTCTCTCTCTGCTCCTGTCTCCTCATTTTTTTTTGGTAATTTTTCTTTTTACGATTTTTTTAAAGGTAGAATTTCTCTCTGGCTCTCAGCTACATGTTTTGTTTTGTTAAGAAGCCCTTCTGCTCCTTTCTCCCAGGCAGGAGAGTTGAGCCATTCTCTGAGAAGTTTCCACATGGATACTGGGAACTAGATATTTCAGGGCACATGCGAAATGAAGATTTTCTACTCATAATTCAGCCTCCAGCAAGCAAAGCTAGTGTGGTAGGGAGCGACTCTGGCCTTCTATCCCTGTCTCTGTGTCTCTGAGGTCTCTGTCTCTCTCTGCTCCTGTCTCCTCATTTATTTTTGGTAATTGTTCCTTTTTACGATTTTTTTAAAGGTAGAATTTCTCTCTGGCTCTCAGCTCCATCTTTTGTTTTGTTAATAAGCCCTTCTGCTCCGTTCTCCCAGGCAGGAGAGTTGAGCCATTCTCTGAGAAGATTCCACATGGATACTGGGAAGTAGATATTTCATGGCCCAGGCGAAATGAAAATCTTCTACTCATAATTCAGCCTCCAGCAAGCAAACTAGTGTGGTAGGGAGCCCCTCTGGCCTTCTATCCCTGTCTCTGTGTCTCTGAGGTCTCTGTCTCTCTCTGCTCCTGTCTCCTCATTTTTTTTGGTAATTTTTCCTTTTTACGATTTTTTTAAAGGTAGAATTTCTCTCTGCCTCTCAGCTCCATCTTTTGTTTTGTTAATAAGCCCTTCTGCTCATTCTCCTAGGCAGGAGAGTTGAGCCATTCTCTGAGAAGTTTCCACACGGATACTGGGAACTAGATATTTCAGGGCACAGGTGAAATGAAGATTTTCTACTCATAATTCAGCCTCCAGCAAGCAAAGCTAGTGTGGTAGGGAGCCCCTCTGGCCTTCTCTCCCTGTCTCTGTGTCTCTGAGGTCTCTGTCTCTCTCTGCTCCTGTGTCCTCATTTTTTTTGGTAATTTTTCCTTTTTACGATTCTTTTAAAGGTAGAATTTCTCTCTGGCTCTCAGCTCCATCTTTTGTTTTGTTAATAAGCCCTTCTGCTCCTTTCTCTCAGGCAGGAGAGTTGAGCCATTCTCTGAGAAGTTTCCACATGGATACTGGGAATTAGATATTTCAGGGCACAGGCGAAATGAAGATCTTCTCCTCATAATTCAGCCTCCAGCAAGCAAAGCTAGTGTGGTAGGGAGCCCCTCTGGCCTTCTATCCCTGTCTCTGTGTCTCTGAGGTCTCTGTCTCTCTCTGCTCCTGTCTCCTCATTTTTTTTGGTAATTTTTCCTTTTCACGATTTTTTTAAAGGTAGAATTTCTCTCTGGCTCTCAGCTCCATCTTTTGTTTTGTTAATAAGCCCTTCTGCTCCTTTCTCCCAGGCAGGAGAGTTGAGCCATTCTCTGAGAAGATTCCACATGGATACTGGGAACTAGTTATTTCAGGGCACATGGGAAATGAAGATTTTCTACTCATAATTCAGCCTCCAGCAAGCAAAGCTAGTGTGGTAGGGAGCCCCTCTGGCCTTCTATCCCTGTCTCTGTGTCTCTGAGGTCTCTGTCTCTCTCTGCTCCTGTCTCCTCATTTTTTTTGGTAATTTTTCCTTTTTACGATTTTTTTAAAGGTAGAATTTCTCTCTGGCTCTCAGCTCCATCTTTTGTTTTGTTAATAAGCCCTTCTGCTCCTTTCTGCCAGGCAGGAGAGATGAGCCATTCTCTGAGAAGATTCCACATGGATACTGGGAACTAGATATTTCAGGGCACAGGTGAAATGAATCTTTTCTACTCATAATTCAGCTTCCAGCAAGCAAAGCTAGTGTGGTAGGGAGCCCCTCTGGGCTTCTATCCCTGTCTCTGTGTCTCTGAGGTCTCTGTCTCTCTCTGCTCCTGTCTCCTCATTTTTTTTTGGTAATTTTTCTTTTTACGATTTTTTTAAAGGTAGAATTTTTCTCTGGCTCTCAGCTCCATCTTTTGTTTTGTTAATAAGCCCTTCTGCTGCTTTCTCCCAGGCAGGAGAGTTGAGCCATTCTCTGAGAAGATTCCACATGGATACTGGGATCTAGATATTACAGGGCACAGGCGAAATGAAGATTTTCTACTCATAATTCGGCCTCCAGCAAGGAAAGCTAGTGTGGTAGGGAGCCCCTCTGGCCTTCTATCACTGTCTCTGTGTCTCTGAGGTCTCTGTCTCTCTCTGCTCCTGTCTCCTCATTTTTTTTGGTAATTTTTCCTTTTTACGATTTTTTTAAAGGTAGAATTTCTCTCTGGTTCTTAGCTCCATGTTTTGTTTAGTTAAGAAGCCCTTCTGCTCCTTTCTCCCAGGCAGGAGAGTTGAGCCATTCTCTGAGAAGTTTCCGCATGGATACTGGGAACTAGATATTTCAGGGCACATGCGAAATGAAGATTTTCAACTCATAATTCAGCCTCCAGCAAGCAAAGCTAGTGTGGTAGGGAGCCCCTCTGGCCTTCTATCCCTGTCTCTGTTTCTCTGAGGTCTCCGTCTCTCTCTGCTCCTGTCTCCTCATTTTTTTTGGTAATTTTTCCTTTTCACGATTTTTTTAAAGGTAGAATTTCTCTCTGGCTCTCATCTCCATCCTTTGTTTTGCTAATAAGCCCTTCTGCTCCTTTCTCCCAGGCAGGAGAGTTGAGCCATTCTCTGAGAAGATTCCACATGAATACTGGGAACTAGATATTTCAGGGCACAGGCGAAATGAAGATTTTCTACTCATAATTCAGCCTCCAGCAAGCAAAGCTCGTGTGGTAGGGAGCCCCTCTGGCCTTCTATCCCTGTCTCTGTGTCTCTGAGGTCTCTGTCTCTCTCTGCTCCAGTCTCCTCATTTATTTTTGGTAATTTTTTCTTTTTACGATTTTTTTAAAGGTAGAATTTCTCTCTGGCTCTCAGCTCCATCTTTTGTTTTGTTAATAAGCCCTTCTGCTCCTTTCTCCCTGGCAGGAGAGTTGAGCCATTCTCTGAGAAGATTCCACATGGATAGTGGGAACTAGATATTTCAGGGCACAGGCGAAATGAAGATTTTCTACTCATAATTCAGCGTCCAGCAAGCAAAGCTAGTGTGGTAGGGAGCCCCTCTGGCCTTCTATCGCTGTCTCGGTGTCTCTGAGGTCTCTGTCTCTCTCTGCTCCTGTCTCCTCAATTTTTTTTGTCATTTTTCTTTTACGATTTTTTTAATGGTAGAATTTCTCTCTGGCTCTCAGTTCCATCTTTTGTTTTGTTAATAAGCCATTCTGCTCCTTTCTCCCAGGCAGGAGAGTTGAGCCATTCTCTGAGAAGATTCCACACGGATACTGGGAACGAGATATTTCAGGGCACAGGTGAAATGAAGATTTTCTACTCATAATTCAGCCTCCAGCAAGCAAAGCTAGTGTGGTAGGGAGCCCCTCTGGCCTTCTATCCCTGTCGCTGTGTCTCTGAGGTCTCTGTCTCTCTCTGCTCCTGTCTCCTCATTTTTTTTGGTAATTTTTCCTTTTTACGATTTTTTTAAAAGTAGAATTTCTCTCTAGCTCTCAGCTCCATCTTTTGTTTTGTTAATAAGCCCTTCTGCTCCTTTCTCCCAGGCAGGAGAGATGAGCCATTCTCTGAGAAGATTCCACATGGATAATGGGAACTAGATATTTCAGGGCACAGGTGAAATGAAGATTTTCTACTCATAATTCAGCCTCCAGCAAGCAAAGCTTGTGTGGTAGGGAGCCCCTCTGGCCTTCTATCCCTGTCTCTGTGTCTCTGAGGTCTCTGTCTCACTCTGCTCCTGTCTCCTCATTTTTTTTGGTAATTTTTCTTTTTACGATTTTTAAAGGTAGAATTTTTCTCTCGCTCTCAGCTCCATCTTTTGTTTTGTTAATAAGCCCTTCTGCTCCTTTCTCCCAGGCAGGAGAGTTGAGCCATTCTCTGAGAAGATTCCACATGGATACTGGGATCTTGATATTTCAGGGCACAGCCGAAATGAAGATTTTCTACTCATAATTCGGCCTCCAGCAAGGAAAGCTAGTGTGGTAGGGAGCTCCTCTGGCCTTCTATCCCTGTCTCTGTGTCTCTGAGGTCTCTGTCTCTCTCTGCTCCTGTCTCCTCATTTTTTTTTGGTAATTTTTCTTTTTACGATTTTTTTAAAGGTAGAATTTCTCTCTGGCTCTCAGCTACATGTTTTGTTTTGTTAAGAAGCCCTTCTGCTCCTTTCTCCCAGGCAGGAGAGTTGAGCCATTCTCTGAGAAGTTTCCACATGGATACTGGGAACTAGATATTTCAGGGCACATGCGAAATGAAGATTTTCTACTCATAATTCAGCCTCCAGCAAGCAAAGCTAGTGTGGTAGGGAGCGACTCTGGCCTTCTATCCCTGTCTCTGTGTCTCTGAGGTCTCTGTCTCTCTCTGCTCCTGTCTCCTCATTTATTTTTGATAATTGTTTCTTTTTACGATTTTTTTAAAGGTAGAATTTCTCTCTGGCTCTCAGCTCCATCTTTTGTTTTGTTAATAAGCCCTTCTGCTCCGTTCTCCCAGGCAGGAGAGTTGAGCCATTCTCTGAGAAGATTCCACATGGATACTGGGAAGTAGATATTTCATGGCCCAGGCGAAATGAAAATCTTCTACTCATAATTCAGCCTCCAGCAAGCAAACTAGTGTGGTAGGGAGCCCCTCTGGCCTTCTATCCCTGTCTCTGTGTCTCTGAGGTCTCTGTCTCTCTCTGCTCCTGTCTCCTCATTTTTTTTGGTAATTTTTCCTTTTTACGATTTTTTTAAAGGTAGAATTTCTCTCTGCCTCTCAGCTCCATCTTTTGTTTTGTTAATAAGCCCTTCTGCTCATTCTCCTAGGCAGGAGAGTTGAGCCATTCTCTGAGAAGTTTCCACACGGATACTGGGAACTAGATATTTCAGGGCACAGGTGAAATGAAGATTTTCTACTCATAATTCAGCCTCCAGCAAGCAAAGCTAGTGTGGTAGGGAGCCCCTCTGGCCTTCTATCCCTGTCTCTGTGTCTCTGAGGTCTCTGTCTCTCTCTGCTCCTGTGTCCTCATTTTTTTTGGTAATTTTTCCTTTTTACGATTCTTTTAAAGGTAGAATTTCTCTCTGGCTCTCAGCTCCATCTTTTGTTTTGTTAATAAGCCCTTCTGCTCCTTTCTCTCAGGCAGGAGAGTTGAGCCATTCTCTGAGAAGTTTCCACATGGATACTGGGAATTAGATATTTCAGGGCACAGGCGAAATGAAGATCTTCTCCTCATAATTCAGCCTCCAGCAAGCAAAGCTAGTGTGGTAGGGAGCCCCTCTGGCCTTCTATCCCTGTCTCTGTGTCTCTGAGGTCTCTGTCTCTCTCTGCTCCTGTCTCCTCATTTTTTTTGGTAATTTTTCCTTTTCACGATTTTTTTAAAGGTAGAATTTCTCTCTGGCTCTCAGCTCCATCTTTTGTTTTGTTAATAAGCCCTTCTGCTCCTTTCTCCCAGGCAGGAGAGTTGAGCCATTCTCTGAGAAGATTCCACATGGATACTGGGAACTAGTTATTTCAGGGCACATGGGAAATGAAGATTTTCTACTCATAATTCAGCCTCCAGCAAGCAAAGCTAGTGTGGTAGGGAGCCCCTCTGGCCTTCTATCCCTGTCTCTGTGTCTCTGAGGTCTCTGTCTCTCTCTGCTCCTGTCTCCTCATTTTTTTTGGTAATTTTTCCTTTTTACGATTTTTTTAAAGGTAGAATTTCTCTCTGGCTCTCAGCTCCATCTTTTGTTTTGTTAATAAGCCCTTCTGCTCCTTTCTGCCAGGCAGGAGAGATGAGCAATTCTCTGAGAAGATTCCACATGGATACTGGGAACTAGATATTTCAGGGCACAGGTGAAATGAATCTTTTCTACTCATAATTCAGCTTCCAGCAAGCAAAGCTAGTGTGGTAGGGAGCCCCTCTGGGCTTCTATCCCTGTCTCTGTGTCTCTGAGGTCTCTGTCTCTCTCTGCTCCTGTCTCCTCATTTTTTTTTGGTAATTTTTCTTTTTACGATTTTTTTAAAGGTAGAATTTTTCTCTGGCTCTCAGCTCCATCTTTTGTTTTGTTAATAAGCCCTTCTGCTGCTTTCTCCCAGGCAGGAGAGTTGAGCCATTCTCTGAGAAGATTCCACATGGATACTGGGATCTAGATATTACAGGGCACAGGCGAAATGAAGATTTTCTACTCATAATTCGGCCTCCAGCAAGGAAAGCTAGTGTGGTAGGGAGCCCCTCTGGCCTTCTATCACTGTCTCTGTGTCTCTGAGGTCTCTGTCTCTCTCTGCTCCTGTCTCCTCATTTTTTTTGGTAATTTTTCCTTTTTACGATTTTTTTAAAGGTAGAATTTCTCTCTGGTTCTTAGCTCCATGTTTTGTTTAGTTAAGAAGCCCTTCTGCTCCTTTCTCCCAGGCAGGAGAGTTGAGCCATTCTCTGAGAAGTTTCCACATGGATACTGGGAACTAGATATTTCAGGGCACATGCGAAATGAAGATTTTCAACTCATAATTCAGCCTCCAGCAAGCAAAGCTAGTGTGGTAGGGAGCCCCTCTGGCCTTCTATCCCTGTCTCTGTTTCTCTGAGGTCTCCGTCTCTCTCTGCTCCTGTCTCCTCATTTTTTTTGGTAATTTTTCCTTTTCACGATTTTTTTAAAGGTAGAATTTCTCTCTGGCTCTCATCTCCATCCTTTGTTTTGCTAATAAGCCCTTCTGCTCCTTTCTCCCAGGCAGGAGAGTTGAGCCATTCTCTGAGAAGATTCCACATGAATACTGGGAACTAGATATTTCAGGGCACAGGCGAAATGAAGATTTTCTACTCATAATTCAGCCTCCAGCAAGCAAAGCTCGTGTGGTAGGGAGCCCCTCTGGCCTTCTATCCCTGTCTCTGTGTCTCTGAGGTCTCTGTCTCTCTCTGCTCCAGTCTCCTCATTTATTTTTGGTAATTTTTTCTTTTTACGATTTTTTTAAAGGTAGAATTTCTCTCTGGCTCTCAGCTCCATCTTTTGTTTTGTTAATAAGCCCTTCTGCTCCTTTCTCCCTGGCAGGAGAGTTGAGCCATTCTCTGAGAAGATTCCACATGGATAGTGGGAACTAGATATTTCAGGGCACAGGCGAAATGAAGATTTTCTACTCATAATTCAGCGTCCAGCAAGCAAAGCTAGTGTGGTAGGGAGCCCCTCTGGCCTTCTATCGCTGTCTCGGTGTCTCTGAGGTCTCTGTCTCTCTCTGCTCCTGTCTCCTCAATTTTTTTTGTCATTTTTCTTTTACGATTTTTTTAATGGTAGAATTTCTCTCTGGCTCTCAGTTCCATCTTTTGTTTTGTTAATAAGCCATTCTGCTCCTTTCTCCCAGGCAGGAGAGTTGAGCCATTCTCTGAGAAGATTCCACACGGATACTGGGAACGAGATATTTCAGGGCACAGGTGAAATGAAGATTTTCTACTCATAATTCAGCCTCCAGCAAGCAAAGCTAGTGTGGCAGGGAGCCCCTCTGGCCTTCTATCCCTGTCTCTGTGTCTCTGAGGTCTCTGTCTCTCTCTGCTCCTGTCTCCTCATATTTTTTGGTAATTTTTCCTTTTTACGATTTTTTTAAAGGTAGAATTTTTCTCTGGCTCTCAGCTCCATCTTTTGTTTTGTTAAGAAGCCCTTCTGCTCCTTTCTCCCAGGCAGGAGAGTTGAGCCATTCTCTGAGAAGGTTCCACATGGATACTGGGAACTAGATATTTCAGGGCACATGGGAAATGAAGATTTTCTACTCATAATTCAGCCTCCAGCAAGCAAAGCTAGTGTGGTAGGGAGCCCCTCTGGGCTACTATCCCTGTCTCTGTGTCTCTGAGGTCTCTGTCTCTCTCTGCTCCTCTCTCCTCATTTTTTTTGGTAATTTTTCCTTTTTAGGATATTTTTAAAGGTAGAATTTCTCTCTGGCTCTCAGCTCCATATTCTGTTTTGTTAATAAGCCCTTCTGCTCCTTTCTCCCAGGCAGGAGAGTTGAGCCATTCTCTGAGAAGATTCCACACGGATACTGGGAACTAGATATTTCAGGGCACAGGCGAAATGAATATTTTCTCCTCATAATTCAGCCTCCAGCAAGCAAAGCTAGTGTGGTAGGGAGCCCCTCTGGCCTTCTATCCCTGTCGCTGTGTCTCTGAGGTCTCTGTCTCTCTCTGCTCCTGTCTCCTCATTTTTTTTGGTAATTTTTCCTTTTTACGATTTTTTTAAAGGTAGAATTTCTCTCTAGCTCTCAGCTCCATCTTTTGTTTTGTTAATAAGCCCTTCTGCTCCTTTCTCCCAGGCAGGAGAGATGAGCCATTCTCTGAGAAGATTCCACATGGATAATGGGAACTAGATATTTCAGGGCACAGGTGAAATGAAGATTTTCTACTCATAATTCAGCCTCCAGCAAGCAAAGCTAGTGTGGTAGGGAGCTCCTCTGGCCTTCTATCCCTGTCTCTGTGTCTCTGAGGTCTCTGTCTCTCTCTGCTCCTGTCTCCTCATTTATTTTTGGTAATTGTTCCTTTTTACGATTTTTTTAAAGGTAGAATTTCTCTCTGGCTCTCAGCTCCATCTTTTGTTTTGTTAATAAGCCCTTCTGCTCCTTTCTCCCAGGCAGGAGAGTTGAGCCATTCTCTGAGAAGATTCCACATGGATACTGGGAACTAGATATTTCAGGGCACAGGCGAAATGAAGATTTTCTACTCATAATTCAGCCTCCAGCAAGCAAAGCTAGTGTGGTAGGGATCCCCTCTGGCCTTCTATCGCTGTCTCGTTGTCTCTGAGGTCTCTGTCTCTCTCTGCTCCTGTCTCCTCAATATTTTTTGTAATTTTTCTTTTACGATTTTTTTAATGGTAGAATTTCTCTCTGGCTCTCAGTTCCATCTTTTGTTTTGTTAATAAGCCATTCTGCTCCTTTCTCCCAGGCAGGAGAGTTGAGCCATTCTCTGAGAAGATTCCACACGGATACTGGGAACGAGATATTTCAGTGCACAGGTGAAATGAAGATTTTCTACTCATAATTCAGCCTCCAGCAAGCAAAGCTAGTGTGGTAGGGAGCCCCTCTGGCCTTCTATCCCTGTCTCTGTGTCTCTGAGGTCTCTGTCTCTCTCTGCTCCTGTCTCCTCATTTTTTTTTTGGTAATTTTTCCTTTTCACGATTTTTTTAAAGGTAGAATTTCTCTCTGGCTCTCAGCTCCATCTTTTGTTTTGTTAAAAAGCCCTTCTGCTTCTTTCTCCCAGGCAGGAGAGTTGAGCCATTCTCTGAGAAGTTTCCACATGGATACTGGGAACTAGATATTTCAGGGCACAGGCGAAATGAAGATTTTCTACTCATAATTCAGCCTCCAGCAAGCAAAGCTAGTGTGGTAGGGAGCCCCTCTCGCCTTCTGTCGCTGTCTCGGTGTCTCTGAGGTCTCTGTCTCTCTCTGCTCCTGTCTCCTCAATTTTTTTGGTGATTTTTCCTTTTTACGATTTTTTAATGGTAGAATTTCTCTCTGGCTCTCAGTTCCATCTTTTGTTTTGTTAATAAGCCCTTCTGCTCCTTTCTCCCAGGCAGAAGAGTTGAGCCATTCCCTGAGAAGATTCCACACGGATACTGGGAATGAGATATTTCAGGGCACAGGTGAAATGAAGATTTTCTACTCATAATTCAGCCTCCAGCAAGCAAAGCTAGTGTGGTAGGGAGCCCATCTGCCCTTCTATCCCTGTCTCTGTGTCTCTGAGGTCTCTGTCTCTCTCTGCTCCTGTCTCCTCTTTTTTTTGGTAATTTTTCCTTTTTACGATTTTTTTAAAGGTAGAATTTCTCTCTGGCTCTCAGCTCCATCTTTTGTTTTGATAAAAAGCCCTTCTGCTCCTTTCTCCCAGGCAGGAGAGTTGAGCCATTCTCTGAGAAGTTTCCACATGGATACTGGGAACTAGATATTTCAGGACACAGGCGAAATGAAGATTTTCTACTCATAATTCAGCCTCCAGGAAGCAAAGCTAGTGTGGTAGGGAGCCCCTCTGGGCTTCTATCCCTGTCTCTGTGTCTCCGAGGTCTCTGTCTCTCTCTGCTCCTGTCTCCTCATTTTTTTTGGTAATTTTTCCTTTTTACGATTTTTTTAAAGGTAGAATTTCTCTCTTGGCTCTCAGCTCCATCTTTTGTTTTGTTAATAAGCCCTTCTGCTCCTTTCTCCCAGGCAGGAGAGTTGAGCCACTCTCTGAGAAGTTTCCACATGGATACTGGGAACTAGATATTTCAGGGCACATGCGAAATGAAGATTTTCAACTCATAGTTCAGCCTCCAGCAAGCAAAGCTTGTGTGGTAGGGAGCCCCTCTGGCCTTCTATCCCTGTCTCTGTTTCTCTGAGGTCTCCGTCTCTCTCTGCTCCTGTCTCCTCATTTTTTTTGGTAATTTTTCCTTTTCACGAGTTTTTTTAAAGGTAGAATTTCTCTCTGGCTCTCATCTCCATCCTTTGTTTTGCTAGTAAGCACTTCTGCTCCTTTCTCCCAGGCAGGAGAGTTGAGCCATTCTCTGAGAAGATTCCACATGAATACTGGGAACTAGATATTTCAGGGCACAGGCGAAATGAAGATTTTCTACTCATAATTCAGCCTCCAGCAAGCAAAGCTAGTGTGGTCGGGAGCCCCTCTGGCCTTCTATCCCTGTCTCTGTGTCTCTGAGGTCTCTGTCTCTCTCTGCTCCAGTCTCCTCATTTATTTTTGGTAATTTTTTCTTTTTACGATTTTTTTAAGGTAGAATTTCTCTCTGGCTCTCAGCTCCATCTTTTGTTTTGTTAATAAGCCCTTCTGCTCCTTTCTCCCAGGCAGGAGAGTTGAGCCATTCTCTGAGAAGATTCCACATGGATACTGGGAACTAGATATTTCAGGGCACAGGCGAAATGAAGATTTTCTACTCATAATTCAGCCTCCAGCAAGCAAAGCTAGTGTGGTAGGGAGCCCCTCTGGCCTTCTATCGCTGTCTCGTTGTCTCTGAGGTCTCTGTCTCTCTCTGCTCCTGTCTCCTCAATTTTTTTTGTAATTTTTCTTTTTACGATTTTTTTAATGGTAGAATTTCTCTCTGGCTCTCAGTTCCATCTTTTGTTTTGTTAATAAGCCATTCTGCTCCTTTCTCCCAGGCAGGAGAGTTGAGCCATTCTCTGAGAAGATTCCACACGGATACTGGGAACGAGATATTTCAGGGCACAGGTGAAATGAAGATTTTCTACTCATAATTCAGCCTCCAGCAAGCAAAGCTAGTGTGGTAGGGAGCCCCTCTGGGCTTCTATCCCTGTCTCTGTGTCTCTGAGGTCTCTGTCTCTCTCTGCTCCTGTCTCCACATTGTTTTTGGTAATTTTTCCTTTTTAGGATTTTTTTAAAGGTAGAATTTCTCTCTGGCTCTCAGCTCCATCTTTTGTTTTGTTAATAAGCCCTTCTGCTCCTTTCTCCCAGGCAGGAGAGTTGATCCATTCTCTGAGAAGATTCCACACGGATACTGGGAACTAGATATTTCAGGGCACAGGCGAAATGAAGATTTTCTCCTCATAATTCAGCCTCCAGCAAGCAAAGCTAGTGTGGTAGGGAGCCCCTCTGGCCTTCTATCCCTGTCTCTTTGTCTCTGAGGTCTCTGTCTCTCTCTGCTCCTGTCTCCTCATTTTTTTTGGTAATTTTTCCTTTTCACGATTTTTTTAAAGGTAGAAGTTCTCTCTGGCTCTCAGCTCCATCTTTTGTTTTGTTAATAAGCCCTTCTGCTCCTTTCTCCCAGGCAGGAGAGTTGAGCCATTCTCTGAGAAGATTCCACATGGATACTGGGAACTAGATATTTCAGGGCACAGGTGAAATGAAGATTTTCTACTCATAATTCAGCCTCCAGCAAGCAAAGCTAGTGTGGTAGGGAGCCCCTCTGGCCTTCTATCCCTGTCTCTGTGTCTCTGAGGTCTCTGTCTCTCTCTGCTCCTGTCTCCTCATTTTTTTTGGTAATTTTTCCTTTTTACGATTTTTTTAAAGGTAGAATTTCTCTCTGGCTCTCAGCTCCATCTTTTGTTTTGTTAATAAGCCCTTCTGCTCCTTTCTACCAGGCAGGAGAGATGAGCCATTCTCTGAGAAGATTCCACATGGATACTGGGAACTAGATATTTCAGGGCACAGGTGAAATGAATCTTTTCTACTCATAATTCAGCTTCCAGCAAGCAAAGCTAGTGTGGTAGGGAGCCCCTCTGGGCTTCTATCCCTGTCTCTTTGTCTCTGAGGTCTCTGTCTTACTCTGCTCCTGTCTCCTCATTTTTTTTGGTAATTTTTCCTTTTCACGATTTTTTTAAAGGTAGAATTTCTCTCTGGCTCTCATCTCCATCCTTTGTTTTGCTAATAAGCCCTTCTGCTCCTTTCTCCCAGGCAGGAGAGTTGAGCCATTCTCTGAGAAGATTCCACATGAATACTGGGAACTAGATATTTCAGGGCACAGGCGAAATGAAGATTTTCTACTCATAATTCAGCCTCCAGCAAGCAAAGCTAGTGTGGTCGGGAGCCCCTCTGGCCTTCTATCCCTGTCTCTGTGTCTCTGAGGTCTCTGTCTCTCTCTGCTCCAGTCTCCTGATTTATTTTTGGTAATTTTTTCGTTTTGCGATTTTTTTAAAGGTAGAATTTCTCTCTGGCTCTCAGCTCCATCTTTTGTTTTGTTAATAAGCCCTTCTGCTCCTTTCTCCCAGGCAGGAGAGTTGAGCCATTCTCTGAGAAGATTCCACTTGGATACTGGGAACTAGATATTTCAGGGCACAGGCGAAATGAAGATTTTCTACTCATAATTCAGCCTCCAGCAAGCAAAGCTAGTGTGGTAGGGAGCCCCTCTGGCCTTCTATCGCTGTCTCGTTGTCTCTGAGGTCTCTGTCTCTCTCTGCTCCTGTCTCCTCAATATTTTTTGTAATTTTTCCTTTTTACGATTTTTTTAATGGTAGAATTTCTCTCTGGCTCTCAGTTCCATCTTTTGTTTTGTTTATAAGCCCTTCTGCTCCTTTCTCCCAGGCAGAAGAGTTGAGCCATTCCCTGAGAAGATTCCACACGGATACTGGGAACGAGATATTTCAGGGCACAGGTGAAATGAAGATTTTCTACTCATAATTCAGCCTCCAGCAAGCAAAGCTAGTGTGGTAGGGAGCCCCTCTGGCCTTCTATCCCTGTCTCTGTGTCTCTGAGGTCTCTGTCTCTCTCTGCTCCTGTCTCCTCTTTTTTTTGGTAATTTTTCCTTTTTACGATTTTTTTAAAGGTAGAATTTCTCTCTGGCTCTCAGCTCCATCTTTTGTTTTGATAAAAAGCCCTTCTGCTCCTTTCTCCCAGGCAGGAGAGTTGAGCCATTCTCTGAGAAGTTTCCACATGGATACTGGGAACTAGATATTTCAGGACACAGGCGAAATGAAGATTTTCTACTCATAATTCAGCCTCCAGGAAGCAAAGCTAGTGTGGTAGGGAGCCCCTCTGGCCTTCTATCCCTGTCTCTGTGTCTCTGAGGTCTCTGTCTCTCTCTGCTCCTGTCTCCTCATTTTTTTTGGTAATTTTTCATTTTTACGATTTTTTTAAAGGTAGAATTTCTCTCTGGCTCTCAGCTCCATCTTTTGTTTTGTTAATAAGCCCTTCTGCTCCTTTCTCCCAGGCAGGAGAGTTGAGCCATTCTCTGAGAAGATTCCACATGGATACTGGTAACAAGATATTTCAGGGCACAGGCGAAATGAAGATTTTCTACTCATAATTCAGCCTCCAGCAAGCAAAGCTAGTGTGGTAGGGAGCCCCTCTGGCCTTCTATCCCTGTCTCTGTGTCTCTGAGGTCTCTGTCTCTCTCTGCTCCTGTCTCCTCATATTTTTTGGTAATTTTTCCTTTTTACGATTTTTTTAAAGGTAGAATTTTTCTCTGGCTCTCAGCTCCATCTTTTGTTTTGTTAAGAAGCCCTTCTGCTCCTTTCTCCCAGGCAGGAGAGTTGAGCCATTCTCTGAGAAGGTTCCACATGGATACTGGGAACTAGATATTTCAGGGCACATGGGAAATGAAGATTTTCTACTCAAAATTCAGCCTCCAGCAAGCAAAGCTAGTGTGGTAGGGAGCCCCTCTGGGCTTCTATCCCTGTCTCTGTGTCTCTGAGGTCTCTGTCTCTCTCTGCTAATGTCTCCACATTTTTTTTGGTAATTTTTCCTTTTTAGGATTTTTTTAAAGGTAGAATTTCTCTCTGGCTCTCAGCTCCATCTTTTGTTTTGTTCATAAGCCCTTCTGCTCCTTTCTCCCAGGGAGGAGAGTTGAGCCATTCTCTGAGAAGTTTCCACACGGATACTGGGAACTAGATATTTCAGGGCACAGGCGAAATGAAGATTTTCTCCTCATAATTCAGCCTCCAGCAAGCAAAGCTAGTGTGGTAGGGAGCCCCTCTGGCCTTCTATCCCTGTCGCTGTGTCTCTGATGTCTCTGTCTCTCTCTGCTCCTGTCTCCTCATTTTTTTTTGGTAATTTTTCCTTTTCACGATTTTTTTAAAGGTAGAATTTCTCTCTGGCTCTCAGCTCCATCTTTTGTTTTGTTAATAAGCCCTTCTGCTCCTTTCTCCCAGGCAGGAGAGTTGAGCCATTCTCTGAGAAGATTCCACATGGATACTGGGAACTAGATATTTCAGGGCACAGGTGAAATGAAGATTTTCTACTCATAATTCAGCCTCCAGCAAGCAAAGCTAGTATGGTAGGGAGCCCCTCTGGCCTTCTATCCCTGTCTCTGTGTCTCTGAGGTCTCTGTCTCTCTCTGCTCCTGTCTCCTCATTTTTTTTGGTAATTTTTCCTTTTTACGATTTTTTTAAAGGTAGAATTTCTCTCTAGCTCTCAGCTCCATCTTTTGTTTTGTTAATAAGCCCTTCTGCTCCTTTCTCCCAGGCAGGAGAGATGAGCCATTCTCTGAGAAGATTCCACATGGATACTGGGAACTAGATATTTCAGGGCACAGGTGAAATGAAGATTTTCTACTCATAATTCAGCCTCCAGCAAGCAAAGCTCGTGTGGTAGGGAGCCCCTCTGGCCTTCTATCCCTGTCTCTGTGTCTCTGAGGTCTCTGTCTCTCTCTGCTCCTGTCTCCTCATTTTTTTTGGTAATTTTTCTTTTTACGATTTTTTTAAAGGTAGAATTTTTCTCTGGCTCTCAGCTCCATCTTTTGTTTTGTTAATAAGCCCTTCTGCTCCTTTCTCCCAGGCAGGAGAGTTGAGCCATTCTCTGAGAAGATTCCACATGGATACTGGGAACTAGATATTTCAGGGCACAGGCGAAATGAAGATTTTCTACTCATAATTCAGCCTCCAGCAAGCAAAGCTAGTGTGGTAGGGAGCCCCTCTGGCCTTCTATCGCTGTCTCGGTGTCTCTGAGGTCTCTGTCTCTCTCTGCTCCTGTCTCCTCAATTTTTTTTGTCATTTTTCTTTTACGATTTTTTTAATGGTAGAATTTCTCTCTGGCTCTCAGTTCCATCTTTTGTTTTGTTAATAAGCCATTCTGCTCCTTTCTCCCAGGCAGGAGAGTTGAGCCATTCTCTGAGAAGATTCCACACGGATACTGGGAACGAGATATTTCAGGGCACAGGTGAAATGAAGATTTTCTACTCATAATTCAGCCTCCAGCAAGCAAAGCTAGTGTGGTAGGGAGCCCCTCTGGCCTTCTATCCCTGTCTCTGTGTCTCTGAGGTCTCTGTCTCTCTCTGCTCCTGTCTCCTCATATTTTTTGGTAATTTTTCCTTTTTACGATTTTTTTAAAGGTAGAATTTTTCTCTGGCTCTCAGCTCCATCTTTTGTTTTGTTAAGAAGCCCTTCTGCTCCTTTCTCCCAGGGAGGAGAGTTGAGCCATTCTCTGAGAAGGTTCCACATGGATACTGGGAACTAGATACTTCAGGGCACATGGGAAATGAAGATTTTCTACTCATAATTCAGCCTCCAGCAAGCAAAGCTAGTGTGGTAGGGAGCCCCTCTGGGCTACTATCCCTGTCTCTGTGTCTCTGAGGTCTCTGTCTCTCTCTGCTCCTCTCTCCTCATTTTTTTTGGTAATTTTTCCTTTTTAGGATATTTTTAAAGGTAGAATTTCTCTCTGGCTCTCAGCTCCATATTTTGTTTTGTTAATAAGCCCTTCTGCTCCTTTCTCCCAGGCAGGAGATTTGAGCCATTCTCTGAGAAGATTCCACACGGATACTGGGAACTAGATATTTCAGGGCACAGGCGAAATGAATATTTTCTCCTCATAATTCAGCCTCCAGCAAGCAAAGCTAGTGTGGTAGGGAGCCCCTCTGGCCTTCAATCCCTGTCGCTGTGTCTCTGAGGTCTCTGTCTCTCTCTGCTCCTGTCTCCTCATTTTTTTTTGGTAATTTTTCCTTTTTACGATTTTTTTAAAGGTAGAATTTCTCTCTGGCTCTCAGCTCCATCTTTTGCTTTGTTAATAAGCCCTTCTGCTCCTTTCTCCCAGGCAGGAGAGTTGAGCCATTCTCTGAGAAGATTCAACATGGATACTGGGAACTAGATATTTCAGGGCACAGGCGAAATGAAGATTTTCTACTCATAATTCAGCCTCCAGCAAGCAAAGCTAGTGTGGTAGGGAGCCCCTCTGGCTTTCTGTCGCTGTCTCGGTGTCTCTGAGGTCTCTGTCTCTCTCTGCTCCTGTCTCCTCAATTTTTTTGGTAATTTTTCCTTTTTTACGATTTTTTTAATGGTAGAATTTCTCTCTGGCTCTCAGTTCCATCTTTTGTTTTGTTAATAAGCCCTTCTGCTCCTTTCTCCCAGGCAGAAGAGTTGAGCCATTCCCTGAGAAGTTTCCACACGGATACTGGGAACGAGATATTTCAGGGCACAGGTGAAATGAAGATTTTCTACTCATAATTCAGCCTCCAGCAAGCAAAGCTAGTGTGGTAGGGAGCCCCTCTGGCCTTCTATCCCTGTCTCTGTGTCTCTGAGGTCTCTGTCTCTCTCTGCTCCTGTCTCCTCTTTTTTTTGGTAATTTTTCCTTTTTACGATTTTTTTAAAAGTAGAATTTCTCTCTGGCTCTCAGCTCCATCTTTTGTTTTGATAAAAAGCCCTTCTGCTCCTTTCTCCCAGGCAGGAGAGTTGAGCCATTCTCTGAGAAGTTTCCACATGGATACTGGGAACTAGATATTTCAGGACACAGGCGAAATGAAGATTTTCTACTCATAATTCAGCCTCCAGGAAGCAATGCTAGTGTGGTAGGGAGCCCCTCTGGCCTTCTATCCCTGTCTCTGTGTCTCTGAGGTCTCTGTCTCTCTCTGCTCCTGTCTCCTCATTTTTTTTGGTAATTTTTCCTTTTTACGATTTTTTTAAAGGTAGAATTTCTCTCTGGCTCTCCGCTCCATCTTTTGTTTTGTTAATAAGCCCTTCTGCTCCTTTCTCCCAGGCAGGAGAGTTGAGCCATTCTCTGAGAAGGTTCCACATGGATACTGGGAACAAGATATTTCAGGGCACAGGCGAAATGAAGATTTTCTACTCATAATTCACCCTCCAGCAAGCAAAGCTAGTGTGGTAGGGAGCCCCTCTGGCCTTCTATCCCTGTCTCTGTGTCTCTGAGGTCTCTGTCTCTCTCTGCTCCTGTCTCCTCATATTTTTTGGTAGTTTTTCCTTTTTACGATTTTTTTAAAGGTAGAATTTCTCTTTGGCTCTCAGCTCCATCTTTTGTTTTGTTAATAAGCGCTTCTGCTCCTTTCTCCCAGGCAGGAGAGTTGAGCCATTCTCTGAGAAGATACCACACGGATACTGGGAACAAGATATTTCAGGGCACAGGCGAAATGAAGATTTTCTACTCATAATTCAGGCTCCAGCAAGCAAAGCTAGTGTGGTAGGGAGCCCCTCTGGCCTTCTATCCCTGTCTCTGTGTCTCTGAGGTCTCTGTATCTCTCTGCTCCTGTCTCCTCATTTTTTTTGGAAATTTTTCTTTTTACGATTTTTTTAAAGGTAGAATTTCGCTCTGGCTCTCAGCTCCATCTTTTGTTTTGTTAATAAGCCCTTCTGCTCCTTTCTCCCAGGCAGGAGAGTTGAGCCATTCTCTTAGAAGTTTCCACACGGATACTGGGAACTAGGTATTTCAGGGCACAGGCGAAATGAAGATTTTCTACTCATAATTCAGCCTCCAGCAAGCAAAGCTAGTGTGGTAGGGAGCCCCTCTGGCCTTCAATCCCTGTCTCTGAGGTCTCTGTCTCTCTCTGCTCCTGTCTCCTCATTTTTTTTCGTAATTTTTCCTTTTTACGATTTTTTTACAGGTAGAATTTCTCTCTGGCTCTCAGCTCCATCTTTTGTTTTGTTAATAAGCCCTTCTGCTCCTTTCTCCCAGGCAGGAGAGTTGAGCCATTCTCTGAGAAGATTCCACATGGATACTGGGAACTAGATAGTTCAGGGCACAGGCGAAATGAAGATTTTCTACTCATAATTAAGCCTACAGCAAGCAAAGCTAGTGTGGTAGGGAGCCCCTCTGGCCTTCTATCGCTGTCTCGGTGTCTCTGAGGTCTCTGTCTCTCTCTGCTCCTGTCTCCTCAATTTTTTTGGTAATTTTTCCTTTTTACGATTGTTTTAATGGTAGAATTTCTCTCTGGCTCTCAGTTCCATCTTTTGTTTTGTTAATAAGCCATTCTGCTCCTTTCTCCCAGGCAGGAGAGTTGAGCCATTCTCTGAGAAGATTCCACACGGATACTGGGAACGAGATATTTCAGGGCACAGGTGAAATGAAGATTTTCTACTCATAATTCAGCCTCCAGCAAGCAAAGCTAGTGTGGTAGGGAGCCCCTCTGGCCTTCTATCCCTGTCTCTGTGTCTCTGAGGTCTCTGTCTCTCTCTGCTCCTGTCTCCTCATTTTTTTTTTGGTAATTTTTCCTTTTTATGATTTTTTTTAAAGGTAGAATTTCTCTCTGGCTCTCAGCTCCATCTTTTGTTTTGTTAAAAAGCCCTTCTGCTTCTTTCTCCCAGGCAGGAGAGTTGAGCCATTCTCTGAGAAGTTTCCACATGGATACTGGGAACTAGATATTTCAGGGCACAGGCGAAATGAAGATTTTCTACTCATAATTCAGCCTCCAGCAAGCAAAGCTAGTGTGGTAGGGAGCCCCTCTGGCCTTCTATTCCTGTCTCTGTGTCTCTGAGGTCTCTGTCTCTCTCTGCTCCTGTCTCCTCATTTTTTTTGGTAATTTTTCCTTTTTACGATTTTTTTAAAGGTAGAATTTCTCTCTGGCTCTCAGCGCCATCTTTTGTTTTGTTAATAAGCCCTTCTGCTCCTTTCTCCCAGGCAGGAGAGTTGAGCCATTCTCTGAGAAGATTCCACATGGATACTGGGAACTAGATATTTCAGGGCACAGGCGAAATGAAGATTTTCTACTCATAATTCAGCCTCCAGCAAGCAAAGCTAGTGTGGTAGGGAGCCCCTCTGGCCTTCTATCCCTGTCTCTGTGTCTCTGAGGTCTCTGTCTCTCTCTGCTCCTGTCTCCATATTGTTTTTGGTAATTTTTCCTTTTTAGGATTTTTTTAAAGGTAGAATTTCTCTCTGGCTCTCAGCTCCATCTTTTGTTTTGTTAATAAGCCCTTCTGTTCCTTTCTCCCAGGCAGGAGAGTTGATCCATTCTCTGAGAAGATTCCACACGGATACTGGGAACTAGATATTTCAGGGCACAGGCGAAATGAAGATTTTCTCCTCATAATTCAGCCTCCAGCAAGCAAAGCTAGTGTGGTAGGGAGCCCCTCTGGCCTTCTATCCCTGTCTCTTTGTCTCTGAGGTCTCTGTCTCTCTCTGCTCCTGTCTCCTCATTTTTTTTGGTAATTTTTCCTTTTCACGATTTTTTTAAAGGTAGAATTTCTCTCTGGCTCTCAGCTCCATCTTTTGTTTTGTTAATAAGCCCTTCTGCTCCTTTCTCCCAGGCAGGAGAGTTGAGCCATTCTCTGAGAAGTTTCCACATGGATACTGGGAACTAGATATTTCAGGGCACAGGTGAAATGAAGATTTTCTACTCATAATTCAGCCTCCAGCAAGCAAAGCTAGTGTGGTAGGGAGCCCCTCTGGCCTTCTATCCCTGTCTCTGTGTCTCTGAGGTCTCTGTCTCTCTCTGCTCCTGTCTCCTCATTTTTTTGGTAATTTTTCCTTTTTACGATTTTTTTAAAGGTAGAATTTCTCTCTGGCTCTCAGCTCCATCTTTTGTTTTGTTAATAAGCCCTTCTGCTCCTTTCTGCCAGGCAGGAGAGATGAGCCATTCTCTGAGAAGATTCCACATGGATACTGGGAACTAGATATTTCAGGGCACAGGTGAAATGAATCTTTTCTACTCATAATTCAGCTTCCAGCAAGCAAAGCTAGTGTGGTAGGGAGCCCCTCTGGGCTTCTATCCCTGTCTCTGTGTCTCTGAGGTCTCTGTCTTACTCTGCTCCTGTCTCCTCATTTTTTTTGGTAATTTTTCTTTTTACGATTTTTTTAAAGGTAGAATTTTTCTCTGGCTCTCAGCTCCATCTTTTGTTTTGTTAATAAGCGCTTCTGCTCCTTTCTCCCAGGCAGGAGAGTTGAGCCATTCTCTGAGAAGATTCCACATGGATACTGGGATCTAGATATTACAGGGCACAGGCGAAATGAAGATTTTCTACTCATAATTCGGCCTCCAGCAAAAAAAGCTAGTGTGGTAGGGAGCCCCTCTGGCCTTCTATCCCTGTCTCTGTGTCTCTGAGGTCTCTGTCTCTCTCTGCTCCTGTCTCCTCATTTTTTTTTGGTAATTTTTCCTTTTTACGATTTTTTTAAAGGTAGAATTTCTCTCTGGTTCTCAGCTCCATGTTTTGTTTTGTTAAGAAGCCCTTCTGCTCCTTTCTCCCAGGCAGGAGAGTTGAGCCATTCTCTGAGAAGTTTCCACATGGATACTGGGAACTAGATATTTCAGGTCACATGCGAAATGAAGATTTTCAACTCATAATTCAGCCTCCAGCAAGCAAAGCTAGTGTGGTCGGGAGCCCCTCTGGCCTTCTATCCCTGTCTCTGTTTCTCTGAGGTCTCCGTCTCTCTCTGCTCCTGTCTCCTCATTTTATTTGGTAATCTTTCTTTTTCACGATTTTTTTAAAGGTAGAATTTCTCTCTGGCTCTCATCTCCATCCTTTGTTTTGCTAATAAGCCCTTCTGCTCCTTTCTCCAAGGCAGGAGAGTTGAGCCATTCTCTGAGAAGTTTCCACATGGATACTGGGAACTAGATATTTCAGGGCACAGGCGAAATGAAGATTTTCTACTCATAATTCAGCCTCCAGCAAGCAAAGCTAGTGTGGTAGGGAGCCCCTCTGGCCTTCTGTCGCTGTCTCGGTGTCTCTGAGGTCTCTGTCTCTCTCTGCTCCTGTCTCCTCAATTTTTTTGGTAATTTTTCTTTTTACGATTTTTTTAATGGTAGAATTTCTCTCTGGCTCTCAGTTCCATCTTTTGTTTTGTTAATAAGCCCTTCTGCTCCTTTCTCCCAGGCAGAAGAGTTGAGCCATTCCCTGAGAAGATTCCACACGGATACTGGGAATGAGATATTTCAGGGCACAGGTGAAATGAAGATTTTCTACTCATAATTCAGCCTCCAGCAAGCAAAGCTAGTGTGGTAGGTAGCCCCTCTGGCTTTTTATCCCTGTCTCTGTGTCTCTGAGGTCTCTGTCTCTCTCTGCTCCTGTCTCCTCTTTTTTTTGGTAATTTTTCCTTTTTACGATTTTTTTAAAGGTAGAATTTCTCTCTGGCTCTCAGCTCCATCTTTTGTTTTGATAAAAAGCCCTTCTGCTCCTTTCTCCCAGGCAGGAGAGTTGAGCCATTCTCTGAGAAGTTTCCACATGGATACTGGGAACTAGATATTTCAGGACACAGGCGAAATGAAGATTTTCTACTCGTAATTCAGCCTCCAGGAAGCAAAGCTAGTGTGGTAGGGAGCCCCTCTGGGCTTCTATCCCTGTCTCTGTGTCTCTGAGGTCTCTGTCTCTCTCTGCTCCTGTCTCCTCATTTTTTTTGGTAATTTTTCCTTTTTACGATTTTTTTAAAGGTAGAATTTCTCTCTGGCTCTCAGCTCCATCTTTTGTTTTGTTAATAAGCCCTTCTGCTCCTTTCTCCCAGGCAGGAGAGTTGAGCCATTCTCTGAGAAGATTCCACATGAATACTGGGAACTAGATATTTCAGGGCACAGGCGAAATGAAGATTTTCTACTCATAATTCAGCCTCCAGCAAGCAAAGCTAGTGTGGTCGGGAGCCCCTCTGGCCTTCTATCCCTGTCTCTGTGTCTCTGAGGTCTCTGTCTCTCTCTGCTCCAGTCTCCTCATTTATTTTTGGTAATTTTTTCTTTTTACGATTTTTTTAAAGGTAGAATTTCTCTCTGGCTCTCAGCTCCATCTTTTGTTTTGTTAATAAGCCCTTCTGCTCCTTTCTCCCAGGCAGGAGAGTTGAGCCATTCTCTGAGAAGATTCCACATGGATACTGGGAACGAGATATTTCAGGGCACAGGCGAAATGAAGATTTTCTACTCATAATTCAGCCTCCAGCAAGCAAAGCTAGTGTGGTAGGGAGCCCCTCTGGCCTTCTATCACTCTCTCGTTGTCTCTGAGGTCTCTGTCTCTCTCTGCTCCTGTCTCCTCAATTTTTTTTGTAATTTTTCTTTTTACGATTTTTTTAATGGTAGAATTTCTCTCTGGCTCTCAGTTCCATCTTTTGTTTTGTTAATAAGCCATTCTGCTCCTTTCTCCCAGGCAGGAGAGTTGAGCCATTCTCTGAGAAGATTCCACACGGATACTGGGAACGAGATATTTCAGGGCACAGGTGAAATGAAGATTTTCTACTCATAATTCAGCCTCCAGCAAGCAAAGCTAGTGTGGTAGGGAGCCCCTCTGGGCTTCTATCCCTGTCTCTGTGTCTCTGAGGTCTCTGTCTCTCTCTGCTCCTGTCTCCTCATTTTTTTTGGGAATTTTTCCTTTTTACGATTTTTTTAAAGGTAGAATTTCTCTCTGGCTCTCAGCTCCATCTTTTGTTTTGTTAATAAGCCCTTCTGCTCCTTTCTCCCAGGCAGGAGAGTTGATCCATTCTCTGAGAAGATTCCACACGGATACTGGGAACTAGATATTTCAGGGCACAGGCGAAATGAAGATTTTCTCCTCATAATTCAGCCTCCAGCAAGCAAAGCTAGTGTGGTAGGGAGCCCCTCTGGCCTTCTATCCCTGTCTCTGTGTCTCTGAGGTCTCTGTCTCTCTCTGCTCCTGTCTCCTCATTTTTTTTGGTAATTTTTCCTTTTTACGATTTTTTTAAAGGTAGAATTTCTCTCTGGCTCTCAGCTCCATCTTTTGTTTTGTTAATAAGCCCTTCTGCTCCTTTCTACCAGGCAGGAGAGATGAGCCATTCTCTGAGAAGATTCCACATGGATACTGGGAACTAGATATTTCAGGGCACAGGTGAAATGAATCTTTTCTACTCATAATTCAGCTTCCAGCAAGCAAAGCTAGTGTGGTAGGGAGCCCCTCTGGGCTTCTATCCCTGTCTCTTTGTCTCTGAGGTCTCTGTCTTACTCTGCTCCTGTCTCCTCATTTTTTTTGGTAATTTTTCTTTTTACGATTTTTTTAAAGGTAGAATTTTTCTCTGGCTCTCAGCTCCATCTTTTGTTTTGTTAATAAGCCCTTCTGCTCCTTTCTCCCAGGCAGGAGAGTTGAGCCATTCTCTGAGAAGATTCCACATGGATACTGGGATCTAGATATTACAGGGCACAGGCGAAATGAAGATTTTCTACTCATAATTCGGCCTCCAGCAAGGAAAGCTAGTGTGGTAGGGAGACCCTCTGGCCTTCTATCCCTGTCTCTGTGTCTCTGAGGTCTCTGTCTCTCTCTGCTCCTGTGTCCTCATTTTTTTTTGGTAATTTTTCCTTTTTACGATTTTTTTAAACGTAGAATTTCTCTCTGGTTCTCAGCTCCATGTTTTGTTTTGTTAAGAAGCCCTTCTGCTCCTTTCTCCCAGGCAGGAGAGTTGAGCCATTCTCTGAGAAGTTTCCACATGGATACTGGGAACTAGATATTTTCAGGGCACATGCGAAATGAAGATTTTCAACTCATAATTCAGCCTCCAGCAAGCAAAGCTTGTGTGGTAGGGAGCCCCTCTGGCCTTCTGTCGCTGTCTCGGTGTCTCTGAGGTCTCTGTCTCTCTCTGCTCCTGTCTCCTCAATTTTTTTGGTGATTTTTCCATTTTACGATTTTTTTAATGGTAGAATTTCTCTCTGGCTCTCAGTTCCATCTTTTGTTTTGTTAATAAGCCCTTCTCCTCCTTTCTCCCAGGCAGAAGAGTTGAGCCATTCCCTGAGAAGATTCCACACGGATACTGGGAACGAGATATTTCAGGGCACAGGTGAAATGAAGATTTTCTACTCATAATTCAGCCTCCAGCAAGCAAAGCTAGTGTGGTAGGTAGCCCCTCTGGCCTTCTATCCCTGTCTCTGTGTCTCTGAGGTCTCTGTCTCTCTCTGCTCCTGTCTCCTCTTTTTTTTGGTAATTTTTCCTTTTTACGATTTTTTTAAAGGTAGAATTTCTCTCTGTCTCTCAGCTCCATCTTTTGTTTTGATAAAAAGACCTTCTGCTCCTTTCTCCCAGGCAGGAGAGTTGAGCCATTCTCTGAGAAGTTTCCACATGGATACTGGGAACTAGATATTTCAGGACACAGGCGAAATGAAGATTTTCTACTCATAATTTAGCCTCCAGCAAGCAAAGCTTTTGTGGTAGGGAGCCCCTCTGGCCTTCTATCCCTGTCTCTGTGTCTCTGAGGTCTCTGTCTCTCTCTGCTCCTGTCTCCTCATTTTTTTTGGTAATTTTTCCTTATTAGGATTTTTTTAAAGGTAGAATTTCTCTCTGGCTCTCAGCTCCATCTTTTGTTTTGTTAATAAGCCCTTCTGCTCCTTTCTCCCAGTCAGGAGAGTTGAGCCATTCTCTGAGAAGATTCCACATGGATACTGGGAACTAGATATTTCAGGGCACAGGAGAAATGAAGATTTTCTACTCATAATTCAGCCTCCAGCAAGCAAAGCTAGTGTGGTAGGGAGCGCCTCTGGCCTTCTATCCCTGTCTCTGTGTCTCTGAGGTCTCTGTCTCTCTCTGCTCCTGTCTCCTCATTTTTTTTGGTAATTTTTCCTTTTTACGATTTTTTTAAAGGTAGAATTTCTCTCTGGCTCTCAGCTCCATCTTTTGTTTTGTTAATAAGCCCTTCTGCTCCTTTCTGCCAGGCAGGAGAGATGAGCCATTCTCTGAGAAGATTCCACATGGATACTGGGAACTAGATATTTCAGGGCACAGGTGAAATGAATCTTTTCTACTCATAATTCAGCTTCCAGCAAGCAAAGCTAGTGTGGTAGGGAGCCCCTCTGGGCTTCTATCCCTGTCTCTTTGTCTCTGAGGTCTCTGTCTTACTCTGCTCCTGTCTCCTCATTTTTTTTGGTAATTTTTCTTTTTACGATTTTTTTAAAGGTAGAATTTTTCTCTGGCTCTCAGCTCCATCTATTGTTTTGTTAATAAGCCCTTCTGCTCCTTTCTCCCAGGCAGGAGAGTTGAGCCATTCTCTGAGAAGATTCCACATGGATACTGGGATCTAGATATTACAGGGCACAGGCGAAATGAAGATTTTCTACTCATAATTCGGCCTCCAGCAAGGAAAGCTAGTGTGGTTGGGAGCCCCTCTGGCCTTCTATCCCTGTCTCTGTGTCTCTGAGGTCTCTGTCTCTCTCTGCTCCTGTCTCCTCATTTTTTTTTTGGTAATTTTTCCTTTTTACGATTTTTTTAAACGTAGAATTTCTCTCTGGTTCTCAGCTCCATGTTTTGTTTTGTTAATAAGTCCTTCTGCTCCTTTCTCCCAGGCAGGAGAGTTGAGCCATTCTCTGAGAAGTTTCCACATGGATACTGGGAACTAGATATTTCAGGGCACATGCGAAATGAAGATTTTCAACTCATAATTCAGCCTCCAGCAAGCAAAGCTTGTGTGGTAGGGAGCCCCTCTGGCCTTCTATCCCTGTCTCTGTTTCTCTTAGGTCTCCGTCTCTCTCTGCTCCTGTCTCCTCATTTTTTTTGGTAATTTTTCCTTTTCACGATTTTTTTAAAGGTAGAATTTCTCTCTGGCTCTCCTCTCCATCCTTTGTTTTGCTAATAAGCCCTTCTGCTCCTTTCTCCCAGGCAGGAGAGTTGAGCCATTCTCTGAGAAGATTCCACATGAATACTGGGAACTAGATATTTCAGGGCACAGGCGAAATGAAGATTTTCTACTCATAATTCAGCCTCCAGCAAGCAAAGCTAGTGTGGTCGGGAGCCCCTCTGGCCTTCTATCCCTGTCTCTGTGTCTCTGAGGTCTCTGTCTCTCTCTGCTCCAGTCTCCTCATTTATTTTTGGTAATTTTTTCTTTTTACGATTTTTTTAAAGGTAGAATTTCTCTCTGGCTCTCAGCTCCATCTTTTGTTTTGTTAATAAGCCCTTCTGCTCCTTTCTCCTAGGCAGGAGAGTTGAGCCATTCTCTGAGAAGATTCCACATGGATACTGGGAACTAGATATTTCAGGGCACAGTCGAAATGAAGATTTTCTACTCATAATTCAGCCTCCAGCAAGCAAAGCTAGTGTGGTAGGGAGCCCCTCTGGCCTTCTATCGCTGTCTCGTTGTCTCTGAGGTCTCTGTCTCTCTCTGCTCCTGTCTCCTCAATTTTTTTTGTAATTTTTCCTTTTTACGATTTTTTTAATGGTAGAATTTCTCTCTGGCTCTCAGTTCCATCTTTTGTTTTGTTAATAAGCCATTCTGCTCCTTTCTCCCAGGCAGGAGAGTTGAGCCATTCTCTGAGAAGATTCCACACGGATACTGGGAACGAGATATTTCAGGGCACAGGTGAAATGAAGATTTTCTACTCATAATTCAGCCTCCAGCAAGCAAAGCTAGTGTGGTAGGGAGCCCCTCTGGCCTTCTATCCCTGTCTCTGTGTCTCTGAGGTCTCTGTCTCTCTCTGCTCCTGTCTCCTCCTTGTTTTTTTGGTAATTTTTCCTTTTTACGATTTTTTTAAAGGTAGAATTTCTCTCTGGCTCTCAGCTCCATCTTTTGTTTTGTTAAAAAGCCCTTCTGCTTCTTTCTCCCAGGCAGGAGAGTTGAGCCATTCTCTGAGAAGTTTCCACATGGATACTGGGAACTAGATATTTCAGGGCACAGGCGAAATGAAGATTTTCTACTCATAATTCAGCCTCCAGCAAGCAAAGCTAGTGTGGTAGGGAGCCCCTCTGGCCTTCTGTCGCTGTCTCGGTGTCCCTGAGGTCTCTGTCTCTCTCTGCTCCTGTCTCCTCAATTTTTTTGGTAATTTTTCCTTTTTACGATTTTTTTTAATGGTAGAATTTCTCTCTGGCTCTCAGTTCCATCTTTTGTTTTGTTAATAAGCCCTTCTGCTCCTTTCTCCCAGGCAGAAGAGTTGAGCCATTCCCTGAGAAGATTCCACACGGATACTGGGAATGAGATATTTCAGGGCACAGGTGAAATGAAGATTTTCTACTCATAATTCAGCCTCCAGCAAGCAAAGCTAGTGTGGTAGGTAGCCCCTCTGGCCTTCTATCCCTGTCTCTGTGTCTCTGAGGTCTCTGTCTCTCTCTGCTCCTGTCTCCTCTTTTTTTTGGTAATTTTTCCTTTTTACGATTTTTTTAAAGGTAGAATTTCTCTCTGGCTCTCAGCTCCATCTTTTGTTTTGATAAAAAGCCCTTCTGCTCCTTTCTCCCAGGCAGGAGAGTTGAGCCATTCTCTGAGAAGTTTCCACATGGATACTGGGAACTAGATATTTCAGGACACATGCGAAATGAAGATTTTCTACTCGTAATTCAGCCTCCAGGAAGCAAAGCTAGTGTGGTAGGGAGCCCCTCTGGGCTTCTATCCCTGTCTCTGTGTCTCTGAGGTCTCTGTCTCTCTCTGCTCCTGTCTCCTCATTTTTTTTGGTAATTTTTCCTTTTTACGATTTTTTTAAAGGTAGAATTTCTCTCTGGCTCTCAGCTCCATCTTTTGTTTTGTTAATAAGCCCTTCTGCTCCTTTCTCCCAGGCAGGAGAGTTGAGCCATTCTCTGAGAAGATTCCACATGAATACTGGGAACTAGATATTTCAGGGCACAGGCGAAATGAAGATTTTCTACTCATAATTCAGCCTCCAGCCAGCAAAGCTAGTGTGGTCGGGAGCCCCTCTGGCCTTCTATCCCTGTCTCTGTGTCTCTGAGGTCTCTGTCTCTCTCTGCTCCAGTCTCCTCATTTATTTTTGGTAATTTTTTCTTTTTACGATTTTTTTAAAGGTAGAATTTCTCTCTGGCTCTCAGCTCCATCTTTTGTTTTGTTAATAAGCCCTTCTGCTCCTTTCTCCCAGGCAGGAGAGTTGAGCCATTCTCTGAGAAGATTCCACATGGATACTGGGAACGAGATATTTCAGGGCACAGGCGAAATGAAGATTTTCTACTCATAATTCAGCCTCCAGCAAGCAAAGCTAGTGTGGTAGGGAGCCCCTCTGGCCTTCTATCGCTGTCTCGTTGTCTCTGAGGTCTCTGTCTCTCTCTGCTCCTGTCTCCTCAATTTTTTTTGTAATTTTTCTTTTTACGATTTTTTTAATGGTAGAATTTCTCTCTGGCTCTCAGTTCCATCTTTTGTTTTGTTAATAAGCCATTCTGCTCCTTTCTCCCAGGCAGGAGAGTTGAGCCATTCTCTGAGAAGATTTCACACGGATACTGGGAACGAGATATTTCAGGGCACAGGTGAAATGAAGATTTTCTACTCATAATTCAGCCTCCAGCAAGCAAAGCTAGTGTGGTAGGGAGCCCCTCTGGGCTTCTATCCCTGTCTCTGTGTCTCTGAGGTCTCTGTCTCTCTCTGCTCCTGTCTCCACATTGTTTTTGGTAATTTTTCCTTTTTAGGATTTTTTTAAAGGTAGAATTTCTCTCTGGCTCTCAGCTCCATCTTTTGTTTTGTTAATAAGCCCTTCTGCTCCTTTCTCCCAGGCAGGAGAGTTGATCCATTCTCTGAGAAGATTCCACACGGATACTGGGAACTAGATATTTCAGGGCACAGGCGAAATGAAGATTTTCTCCTCATAATTCAGCCTCCAGCAAGCAAAGCTAGTGTGGTAGGGAGCCCCTCTGGCCCTCTATCCCTGTCTCTTTGTCTCTGAGGTCTCTGTCTCTCTCTGCTCCTGTCTCCTCATTTTTTTTGGTAATTTTTCCTTTTCACGATTTTTTTAAAGGTAGAAGTTCTCTCTGGCTCTCAGCTCCATCTTTTGTTTTGTTAATAAGCCCTTCTGCTCCTTTCTCCCAGGCAGGAGAGTTGAGCCATTCTCTGAGAAGATTCCACATGGATACTGGGAACTAGATATTTCAGGGCACAGGTGAAATGAAGATTTTCTACTCATAATTCAGCCTTCAGCAAGCAAAGCTAGTGTGGTAGGGAGCCCCTCTGGCCTTCTATCCCTGTCTCTGTGTCTCTGAGGTCTCTGTCACTCTCTGCTCCTGTCTCCTCATTTTTTTTGGTAATTTTTCCTTTTTACGATTTTTTTAAAGGTAGAATTTCTCTCTGGCTCTCAGCTCCATCTTTTGTTTTGTTAATAAGCCCTTCTGCTCCTTTCTACCAGGCAGGAGAGATGAGCCATTCTCTGAGAAGATTCCACATGGATACTGGGAACTAGATATTTCAGGGCACAGGCGAAATGAAGATTTTCTACTCATAATTCACCCTCCAGCAAGCAAAGCTAGTGTGGTAGGGAGCCCCTCTGGGCTTCTATCCCTGTCCCTTTGTCTCTGAGGTCTCTATCTTACTCTGCTCCTGTCTCCTCATTTTTTTGGTAATTTTTCTTTTTACGATTTTTTTAAAGGTAGAATTTTTCTCTGGCTCTCAGCTCCATCTTTTGTTTTGTTAATAAGCCCTTCTGCTCCTTTCTCCCAGGCAGGAGAGTTGAGCCATTCTCTGAGAAGATTCCACATGGATACTGGGATCTAGATATTACAGGGCACAGGCGAAATGAAGATTTTCTACTCATAATTCGGCCTCCAGCAAGGAAAGCTAGTGTGGTAGGGAGCCCCTCTGGCCTTCTATCCCTGTCTCTGTGTCTCTGAGGTCTCTGTCTCTCTCTGCTCCTGTGTCCTCATTTTTTTTTTGTAATTTTTCCTTTTTACGATTTTTTTAAACGTAGAATTTCTCTCTGGTTCTCAGCTCCATGTTTTGTTTTGTTAAGAAGCCCTTCTGCTCCTTTCTCCCAGGCAGGAGAGTTGAGCCATTCTCTGAGAAGTTTCCACATGGATACTGGGAACTAGATATTTCAGGGCACATGCGAAATGAAGATTTTCAACTCATAATTCAGCCTCCAGCAAGCAAAGCTTGTGTGGTAGGGAGCCCCTCTGGCCTTCTATCACTGTCTCTGTTTCTCTGAGGTCTCCGTCTCTCTCTGCTCCTGTCTCCTCATTTTTTTTGGTAATTTTTCCTTTTCACGATTTTTTTAAAGGTAGAATTTCTCTCTGGCTCTCATCTCCATCCTTTGTTTTGCTAATAAGCCCTTCTGCTCCTTTCTCCCAGGCAGGAGAGTTGAGCCATTCTCTGAGAAGATTCCACATGAATACTGGGAACTAGATATTTCAGGGCACAGGCGAAATGAAGATTTTCTACTCATAATTCAGCCTCCAGCAAGCAAAGCTAGTGTGGTCGGGAGCACCTCTGGCCTTCTATCCCTGTCTCTGTGTCTCTGAGGTCTCTGTCTCTCTCTGCTCCAGTCTCCTCATTTATTTTTGGTAATTTTTTCTTTTTACGATTTTTTTAAAGGTAGAATTTCTCTCTGGCTCTCAGCTCCATCTTTTGTTTTGTTAATAAGCCCTTCTGCTCCTTTCTCCCAGGCAGGAGAGTTGAGCCATTCTCTGAGAAGATTCCACATGGATACTGGGAACTAGATATTTCAGGGCACAGGCGAAATGAAGATTTTCTACTCATAATTCAGCCTCCAGCAAGCAAAGCTAGTGTGGTAGGGAGCCCCTCTGGCCTTCTATCGCTGTCTCGTTGTCTCTGAGGTCTCTGTCTCTCTCTGCTCCTGTCTCCTCAATATTTTTTGTAATTTTTCCTTTTTACGATTTTTTTAATGGTAGAATTTCTCTCTGGCTCTCAGTTCCATCTTTTGTTTTGTTAATAAGCCATTCTGCTCCTTTCTCCCAGGCAGGAGAGTTGAGCCATTCTCTGAGAAGATTCCACACGGATACTGGGAACGAGATATTTCAGGGCACAGGTGAAATGAAGATTTTCTACTCATAATTCAGCCTCCAGCAAGCAAAGCTAGTGTGGTAGGGAGCCCCTCTGGCCTTCTATCCCTGTCTCTGTGTCTCTGAGGTCTCTGTCTCTCTCTGCTCCTGTCTCCTCATTTTTTTTTTGGTAATTTTTCCTTTTCACGATTTTTTTAAAGGTAGAATTTCTCTCTGGCTCTCAGCTCCATCTTTTGTTTTGTTAAAAAGCCCTTCTGCTTCTTTCTCCCAGGCAGGAGAGTTGAGCCATTCTCTGAGAAGTTTCCACATGGATACTGGGAACTAGATATTTCAGGGCACAGGCGAAATGAAGATTTTCTACTCATAATTCAGCCTCCAGCAAGCAAAGCTAGTGTGGTAGGGAGCCCCTCTGGCCTTCTGTCGCTGTCTCGGTGTCTCTGAGGTCTCTGTCTCTCTCTGCTCCTGTCTCCTCAATTTTTTTGGTGATTTTTCCTTTTTACGATTTTTTTAATGGTAGAATTTCTCTCTGGCTCTCAGTTCCATCTTTTGTTTTGTTAATAAGCCCTTCTGCTCCTTTCTCCCAGGCAGAAGAGTTGAGCCATTCCCTGAGAAGATTCCACACGGATACTGGGAACGAGATATTTCAGGGCACAGGTGAAATGAAGATTTTCTACTCATAATTCAGCCTCCAGCAAGCAAAGCTAGTGTGGTAGGTAGCCCCTCTGGCCTTCTATCCCTGTCTCTGTGTCTCTGAGGTCTCTGTCTCTCTCTGCTCCTGTCTCCTCTTTTTTTTGGTAATTTTTCCTTTTTACGATTTTTTTAAAGGTAGAATTTCTCTCTGTCTCTCAGCTCCATCTTTTGTTTTGATAAAAAGCCCTTCTGCTCCTTTCTCCCAGGCAGGAGAGTTGAGCCATTCTCTGAGAAGTTTCCACATGGATACTGGGAACTAGATATTTCAGGACACAGGCGAAATGAAGATTTTCTACTCATAATTTAGCCTCCAGCAAGCAAAGCTAGTATGGTAGGGAGCCCCTCTGGCCTTCTATCCCTGTCTCTGTGTCTCTGAGGTCTCTGTCTCTCTCTGCTCCTGTCTCCTCATTTTTTTTGGTAATTTTTCCTTATTAGGATTTTTTTAAAGGTAGAATTTCTCTCTGGCTCTCAGCTCCATCTTTTGTTTTGTTAATAAGCCCTTCTGCTCCTTTCTCCCAGGCAGGAGTGTTGATCCATTCTCTGAGAAGATTCCACACGGATACTGGGAATTAGATATTTCAGGGCACAGGCGAAATGAAGATTTTCTCCTCATAATTCAGCCTCCAGCAAGCAAAGCTAGTGTGGTAGGGAGCCCGTCTGGCCTTCTATCCCTGTCTCTTTGTCTCTGAGGTCTCTGTCTCTCTCTGCTCCTGTCTCCTCATTTTTTTTGGTAATTTTTCCTTTTCACGATTTTTTTAAAGGTAGAATTTCTCTCTGGCTCTCAGCTCCATCTTTTGTTTTGTTAATAAGCCCTTCTGCTCCTTTCTCCCAGGCAGGAGAGTTGAGCCATTCTCTGAGAAGATTCCACATGGATACTGGGAACTAGATATTTCAGGGCACAGGAGAAATGAAGATTTTCTACTCATAATTCAGCCTCCAGCAAGCAAAGCTAGTGTGGTAGGGAGCCCCTCTGGCCTTCTATCCCTGTCTCTGTGTCTCTGAGGTCTCTGTCTCTCTCTGCTCCTGTCTCCTCATTTTTTTTGGTAATTTTTCCTTTTTACGATTTTTTTAAAGGTAGAATTTCTCTCTGGCTCTCAGCTCCATCTTTTGTTTTGTTAATAAGCCCTTCTGCTCCTTTCTGCCAGGCAGGAGAGATGAGCCATTCTCTGAGAAGATTCCACATGGATACTGGGAACTAGATATTTCAGGGCACAGGTGAAATGAATCTTTTCTACTCATAATTCAGCTTCCAGCAAGCAAAGCTAGTGTGGTAGGGAGCCCCTCTGGGCTTCTATCCCTGTCTCTCTGTCTCTGAGGTCTCTGTCTTACTCTGCTCCTGTCTCCTCATTTTTTTTGGTTATTTTTATTTTTACGATTTTTTTAAAGGTAGAATTTTTCTCTGGCTCTCAGCTCCATCTTTTGTTTTGTTAATAAGCCCTTCTGCTCCTTTCTCCCAGGCAGGAGAGTTGAGCCATTCTCTGAGAAGATTCCACATGGATACTGGGATCTAGATATTACAGGGCACAGGCGAAATGAAGATTTTCTACTCATAATTCGGCCTCCAGCAAGGAAAGCTAGTGTGGTAGGGAGCCCCTCTGTCCTTCTATCCCTGTCTCTGTGTCTCTGAGGTCTCTGTCTCTCTCTGCTCCTGTCTCCTCATTTTTTTTTGGTAATTTTTCCTTTTTACGATTTTTTTAAACGTAGAATTTCTCTCTGGTTCTCAGCTCCATGTTTTGTTTTGTTAAGAAGCCCTTCTGCTCCTTTCTCCCAGGCAGGAGAGTTGAGCCATTCTCTGAGAAGTTTCCACATGGATACTGGGAACTAGATATTTCAGGGCACATGCGAAATGAAGATTTTCAACTCATAATTCAGCCTCCAGCAAGCAAAGCTTGTGTGGTAGGGAGCCCCTCTGGCCTTCTATCCCTGTCTCTGTTTCTCTGAGGTCTCCGTCTCTCTCTGCTCCTGTCTCCTCATTTTTTTTGGTAATTTTTCCTTTTCACGATTTTTTTAAAGGTAGAATTTCTCTCTGGCTCTCATCTCCATCCTTTGTTTTGCTAATAAGCCCTTCTGATCCTTTCTCCCAGGCAGGAGAGTTGAGCCATTCTCTGAGAAGATTCCACATGAATACTGGGAACTAGATATTTCAGGGCACAGGCGAAATGAAGATTTTCTACTCATAATTCAGCCTCCAGCAAGCAAAGCTAGTGTGGTCGGGAGCCCCTCTGGCCTTCTATCCCTGTCTCTGTGTCTCTGAGGTCTCTGTCTCTCTCTGCTCCAGTCTCCTCATATATTTTTGGTAATTTTTTCTTTTTACGATTTTTTTAAAGGTAGAATTTCTCTCTGGCTCTCAGCTCCATCTTTTGTTTTGTTAATAAGCACTTCTGCTCCTTTCTCCCAGGCAGGAGAGTTGAGCCATTCTCTGAGAAGATTCCACATGGATACTGGGAACTAGATATTTCAGGGCACAGGCGAAATGAAGATTTTCTACTCATAATTCAGCCTCCAGCAAGCAAAGCTAGTGTGGTCGGGAGCCCCTCTGGCCTTCTATCGCTGTCTCGTTGTCTCTGAGGTCTCTGTCTCTCTCTGCTCCTGTCTCCTCAATTTTTTTTGTAATTTTTCTTTTTACGATTTTTTTAATGGTAGAATTTCTCTCTGGCTCTCAGTTCCATCTTTTGTTTTGTTAATAAGCCATTCTGCTCCTTTCTCCCAGGCAGGAGAGTTGAGCCATTCTCTGAGAAGATTCCACACGGATACTGGGAATGAGATATTTCAGGGCACAGGTGAAATGAAGATTTTCTACTCATAATTCAGCCTCCAGCAAGCAAAGCTAGTGTGGTAGGGAGCCCCTCTGGGCTTCTATCCCTGTCTCTGTGTCTCTGAGGTCTCTGTCTCTCTCTGCTCCTGTCTCTACATTGTTTTTGGTAATTTTTCCTTTTTAGGATTTTTTTAAAGGTAGAATTTCTCTCTGGCTCTCAGCTCCATCTTTTGTTTTGTTAATAAGCCCTTCTGCTCCTTTCTCCCAGGCAGGAGAGTTGATCCATTCTCTGAGAAGATTCCACACGGATACTGGGAACTAGATATTTCAGGGCACAGGCGAAATGAAGATTTTCTCCTCATAATTCAGCCTCCAGGAAGCAAATCTAGTGTGGTAGGGAGCCCCTCTGGCCTTCTATCCCTGTCTCTTTGTCTCTGAGGTCTCTGTCTCTCTCTGCTGCTGTCTCCTCATTTTTTTTGGTAATTTTTCCTTTTCACGATTTTTTTAAAGGTAGAAGTTCTCTCTGGCTCTCAGCTCCATCTTTTGTTTTGTTAATAAGCCCTTCTGCTCCTTTCTCCCAGGCAGGAGAGTTGAGCCATTCTCTGAGAAGATTCCACATGGATACTGGGAACTAGATATTTCAGGGCACAGGTGAAATGAAGATTTTCTACTCATAATTCAGCCTTCAGCAAGCAAAGCTAGTGTGGTAGGGAGCCCCTCTGGCCTTCTCTCCCTGTCTCTGTGTCTCTGAGGTCTCTGTCTCTCTCTGCTCCTGTCTCCTCATTTAATTTGGTAATTTTTCCTTTTTACGATTTTTTTAAAGGTAGAATTTCTCTCTGGCTCTCAGCTCCATCTTTTGTTTTGTTAATAAGCCCTTCTGCTCCTTTCTACCAGGCAGGAGAGATGAGCCATTCTCTGAGAAGATTCCACATGGATACTGGGAACTAGATATTTCAGGGCACAGGTGAAATGAATCTTTTCTACTCATAATTCAGCTTCCAGCAAGCAAAGCTAGTGTGGTAGGGAGCCCCTCTGGGCTTCTATCCCTGTCTCTTTGTCTCTGAGGTCTCTGTCTTACTCTGCTCCTGTCTCCTCATTTTTTTTGGTAATTTTTCTTTTTACGATTTTTTTAAAGGTAGAATATTTCTCTGGCTCTCAGCTCCATCTTTTGTTTTGTTAATAAGCCCTTCTGCTCCTTTCTCCCAGGCAGGAGAGTTGAGCCATTCTCTGAGAAGATTCCACATGGATACTGGGATCTAGATATTACAGGGCACAGGCGAAATGAAGATTTTCTACTCATAATTCGGCCTCCAGCAAGGAAAGCTAGTGTGGTAGGGAGCCCCTCTGGCCTTCTATCCCTGTCTCTGTGTCTCTGAGGTCTCTGTCTCTCTCTGCTCCTGTGTCCTCATTTTTTTTTGGTAATTTTTCCTTTTTACGATTTTTTTAAACGTAGAATTTCTCTCTGGTTCTCAGCTCCATGTTTTGTTTTGTTAAGAAGCCCTTCTGCTCCTTTCTCCCAGGCAGGAGAGTTGAGCCATTCTCTGAGAAGTTTCCACATGGATACTGGGAACTAGATATTTCAGGGCACATGCGAAATGAAGATTTTCAACTCATAATTCAGCCTCCAGCAAGCAAAGCTTGTGTGGTAGGGAGCCCCTCTGGCCTTCTATCACTGTCTCTGTTTCTCTGAGGTCTCCGTCTCTCTCTGCTCCTGTCTCCTCATTTTTTTTGGTAATTTTTCCTTTTCACGATTTTTTTAAAGGTAGAATTTCTCTCTGGCTCTCATCTCCATCCTTTGTTTTGCTAATAAGCCCTTCTGCTCCTTTCTCCCAGGCAGGAGAGTTGAGCCATTCTCTGAGAAGATTCCACATGAATACTGGGAACTAGATATTTCAGGGCACAGGCGAAATGAAGATTTTCTACTCATAATTCAGCCTCCAGCAAGCAAAGCTAGTGTGGTCGGGAGCCCCTCTGGCCTTCTATCCCTGTCTCTGTGTCTCTGAGGTCTCTGTCTCTCTCTGCTCCAGTCTCCTCATTTATTTTTGGTAATTTTTTCTTTTTACGATTTTTTTAAAGGTAGAATTTCTCTCTGGCTCTCAGCTCCATCTTTTGTTTTGTTAATAAGCCCTTCTGCTCCTTTCTCCCAGGCAGGAGAGTTGAGCCATTCTCTGAGAAGATTCCACATGGATACTGGGAACTAGATATTTCAGGGCACAGGCGAAATGAAGATTTTCTACTCATAATTCAGCCTCCAGGAAGCAAAGCTAGTGTGGTAGGGAGCCCCTCTGGCCTTCTATCGCTGTCTCGTTGTCTCTGAGGTCTCTGTCTCTCTCTGCTCCTGTCTCCTCAATATTTTTTGTAATTTTTCCTTTTTACGATTTTTTTAATGGTAGAATTTCTCTCTGGCTCTCAGTTCCATCTTTTGTTTTGTTAATAAGCCATTCTGCTCCTTTCTCCCAGGCAGGAGAGTTGAGCCATTCTCTGAGAAGATTCCACACGGATACTGGGAACGAGATATTTCAGGGCACAGGTGAAATGTAGATTTTCTACTCATAATTCAGCCTCCAGCAAGCAAAGCTAGTGTGGTAGGGAGCCCCTCTGGCCTTCTATCCCTGTCTCTGTGTCTCTGAGGTCTCTGTCTCTCTCTGCTCCTGTCTCCTCATTTTTTTTTGGTAATTTTTCCTTTTCACGATTTTTTTAAAGGTAGAATTTCTCTCTGGCTCTCAGCTCCATCTTTTGTTTTGTTAAAAAGCCCTTCTGCTTCTTTCTCCCAGGCAGGAGAGTTGAGCCATTCTCTGAGAAGTTTCCACATGGATACTGGGAACTAGATATTTCAGGGCACAGGCGAAATGAAGATTTTCTACTCATAATTCAGCCTCCAGCAAGCAAAGCTAGTGTGGTAGGGAGCCCCTCTGGCCTTCTGTCGCTGTCTCGGTGTCTCTGAGGTCTCTGTCTCTCTCTGCTCCTGTCTCCTCAATTTTTTTGGTGATTTTTCCTTTCTACGATTTTTTTAATGGTAGAATTTCTCTCTGGCTCTCAGTTCCATCTTTTGTTTTGTTAATAAGCCCTTCTGCTCCTTTCTCCCAGGCAGAAGAGTTGAGCCATTCCCTGAGAAGATTCCACACGGATACTGGGAACGAGATATTTCAGGGCACAGGTGAAATGAAGATTTTCTACTCATAATTCAGCCTCCAGCAAGCAAAGCTAGTGTGGTAGGGAGCCCCTCTGGCCTTCTATCCCTGTCTCTGTGTCTCTGAGGTCTCTGTCTCTCTCTGCTCCTGTCTCCTCTTTTTTTTGGTAATTTTTCCTTTTTACGATTTTTTTAAAGGTAGAATTTCTCTCTGTCTCTCAGCTCCATCTTTTGTTTTGATAAAAAGCCCTTCTGCTCCTTTCTCCCAGGCAGGAGAGTTGAGCCATTCTCTGAGAAGTTTCCACATGGATACTGGGAACTAGATATTACAGGACACAGGCGAAATGAAGATTTTCTACTCATAATTTAGCCTCCAGCAAGCAAAGCTAGTGTGGTAGGGAGCCCCTCTTGCCTTCTATCCCTGTCTCTGTGTCTCTGAGTTCTCTGTCTCTCTCTGCTCCTGTCTCCTCATTTTTTTTGGTAATTTTTCCTTTTTACGATTTTTTTAAAGGTAGAATTTCTCTCTGGCTCTCAGCTCCATCTTTTGTTTTGTTCATAAGCCCTTCTGCTCCTTTCTCCCAGGCAGGAGTGTTGAGCCATTCTCTGAGAAGATTCCACATGGGTACTGGGAACAAGATATTTCAGGGCACAGGCGAAATGAAGATTTTCTACTCATAATTCAGCCTCCAGCAAGCAAAGCTAGTGTGGTAGGGAGCCCCTCTGGCCTTCTATCCCTGTCTCTGTGTCTCTGAGGTCTCTGTCTCTCTCTGCTCCTGTCTCCTCATTTTTTTTTGGTAATTTTTCCTTTTTACGATTTTTTTAAACGTAGAATTTCTCTCTGGTTCTCAGCTCCATGTTTTGTTTTATTAAGAAGCCCTTCTGCTCCTTTCTCCCAGGCAGGAGAGCTGAGCCATTCTCTGAGAAGTTTCCACATGGATACTGGGAACTAGATATTTCAGGGCACATGCGAAATGAAGATTTTCAACTCATAATTCAGCCTCCAGCAAGCAAAGCTTGTGTGGTAGGGAGCCCCTCTGGCCTTCTATCCCTGTCTCTGTTTCTCTGAGGTCTCCGTCTCTCTCTGCTCCTGTCTCCTCATTTTTTTTGGTAATTTTTCCTTTTCACGATTTTTTTAATGGTAGAATTTCTCTCTGGCTCTCATCTCCATCCTTTGTTTTGCTAATAAGCCCTTCTGCTCCTTTCTCCCAGGCAGGAGAGTTGAGCCATTCTCTGAGAAGATTCCACATGAATACTGGGAACTAGATATTTCAGGGCACAGGCGAAATGAAGATTTTCTACTCATAATTCAGCCTCCAGCAAGCAAAGCTAGTGTGGTCGGGAGCCCCTCTGGCCTTCTATCCCTGTCTCTGTGTCTCTGAGGTCTCTGTCTCTCTCTGCTCCAGTCTCCTCATTTATTTTTGGTAATTTTTTCTTTTTACGATTTTTTTAAAGGTAGAATTTCTCTCTGGCTCTCAGCTCCATCTTTTGTTTTGTTAAGAAGCCCTTCTGCTCCTTTCTCCCAGGCAGGAGAGTTGAGCCATTCTCTGAGAAGATTCCACATGAATACTGGGAACTAGATATTTCAGGGCACAGGCGAAATGAAGATTTTCTACTCATAATTCAGCCTCCAGCAAGCAAAGCTAGTGTGGTAGGGAGCCCCTCTGGCCTTCTGTCGCTGTCTCGGTGTCTCTGAGGTCTCTGTCTCTCTCTGCTCCTGTCTCCTCAATTTTTTTTGTAATTTTTCCTTTTTACGATTTTTTTAATGGTAGAATTTCTCTCTGGCTCTCAGTTCCATCTTTTATTTTGTTCATAAGCCCTTCTGCTCCTTTCTCCCAGGCAGGAGAGTTGAGCCATTCTCTGAGAAGATTCCACACGGATACTGGGAACTAGATATTTCAGGGCACAGGCGAAATGAAGATTTTCTCCTCATAATTCAGCCTCCAGCAAGCAAAGCTAGTGTGGTAGGGAGCCCCTCTGGCCTTCTATCCCTGTCGCTGTGTCTCTGAGGTCTCTGTCTCTCTCTGCTCCTGTCTCCTCATTTTTTTTGGTAATTTTTCCTTTTCACGATTTTTTTAAAGGTAGAATTTCTCTCTGGCTCTCAGCTCCATCTTTTGTTTTGTTAATAAGCCCTTCTGCTCCTTTCTCCCAGGCAGGAGACTTGAGCCATTCTCTGAGAAGATTCCACATGGATACTGGGAACTAGATATTTCAGGGCACAGGTGAAATGAAGATTTTCTACTCATAATTCAGCCTCCAGCAAGCAAAGCTAGTATGGTAGGGAGCCCCTCTGGCCTTCTCTCCCTGTCTCTGTGTCTCTGAGGTCTCTGTCTCTCTCTGCTCCTGTCTCCTCATTTTTTTTGGTAATTTTTCCTTTTTACGATTTTTTTAAAGGTAGAATTTCTCTCTAGCTCTCAGCTCCATCTTTTGTTTTGTTAATAAGCCCTTCTGCTCCTTTCTCCCAGGCAGGAGAGATGAGCCATTCTCTGAGAAGATTCCACATGGATACTGGGAACTAGATATTTCAGGGCACAGGTGAAATGAAGATTTTCTACTCATAATTCAGCCTCCAGCAAGCAAAGTTAGTGTGGTAGGGAGCCCCTCAGGCCTTCTATCCCTGTCGCTGTGTCTCTGAGGTCTCTGTCTCACTCTGCTCCTGTCTCCTCATTTTTTTTGGTAATTTTTCTTTTTACGATTTTTTTAAAGGTAGAATTTTTCTCTGGCTCTCAGCTCCATCTTTTGTTTTGTTAATAAGCCCTTCTGCTCCTTTCTCCCAGGCAGGAGAGTTGAGCCATTCTCTGAGAAGATTCCACATGGCTACTGGGATCTAGATATTTCAGGGCACAGGCGAAATGAAGATTTTCTACTCATAATTCGGCCTCCAGCAAGGAAAGCTAGTGTGGTAGGGAGCCCCTCTGGCCTTCTATCCCTGTCTCTGTGGTCTCTGTCACTCTCTGCTCCTGTCTCCTCATTT